>JBBBDQ010001192.1:2530000-3130000 GCA_037127315.1 Ascarosepion bandense
AATTCGTTCAGTTGCGAGCAGTACTTTTCAGAATAAATTTACTGTTTACTTGGCAGAAGTACAGGATTCTTTTCTTATCCCCCCAGATGAACAGCATGACTTTCTTAGGATGAAGGCCTTTGGAATAACTAAAGATGGCTCATATTGTTTACCCCATTTATCTGAATATTTTTGTAAATAGTCCATTTCATCACCCGTTACAAGTCGCTTAAAAAAGTGCGCATTTTCATTGCGTTCATACAGTAAATCACAGATAGAAATGCAATCTACAAGATTCTTTTCACGCAGATTATATGGTACCCAAACATCGTAGCGGTTTGAGTACCTAAACTTTACTAGTTGCTCATGGATGGTGAATTTTAATAAGTTTAGTATTTCTGCTAATTTCCGCGTTGTGTAATGCGGATTATTCTCAATCAACGCCTGGATTTTGTCGCCATCTGTAGTAGGGGATCTTCTTGAGCGCTCTTCAACAATAAGGTTACAATCACCAACTCTAAATTTAGCAAACCACTTTGATATATTTCTGTCAGCTAAGTGAACTTTACTGTACACAGAACATATCTCTTTTGTTGCTTGCAAAGCATATTTGTCGTTTACGGTAGTAAAAACGCTTGAAATGTCTAAAATTAATTTCATAATCTTTCATTTTCATAGGGATGCAAAAATGTCACGAATTAAGTAATTTTAAACACTGTTCTTTACTTGATAGCCGTCCCAGATTTATACGGGCGTATAATAGAGAAAGAGAATTGAACAAATTTCTTACAAGGAGCCTGACAAATTTCAATCGTACCAAAATGTCAGGAAGAAGGACCTGAGCACGAATATTTACTAGTTGGCCCTAGCAAACTATCCGCCCTTCAATGACGCGCTGTTTTTTGTCATGGTCCTTTGATAATGGCAACCATGATATTTTGTTAATGTACGTTTTTGACGGTATTACACATTTTATCCAAACATTTGGCCTCATGCCAGACTAAACTAATCTGTCTAAATGCCTATGAGTGTGCAAGTACATTTAGGCGTGCTTGCATGAATCTGTCTAAAAATAACATGACTCCATCTGCAAGGGAAAAATCTATGCAATATCTAAAGTAGCCACAGGCTAAATCATTGGCAAAGCAGTGGACTTGGAACATTATTTTCTTTGAAAGAAAATTATAATTTAGATTTTTTTTATTTTAGATCAATTATTTCGTTTCTTAGTAATGGTGTCAGGGGTTGAGTGCGGGACGTGAAAATTAAGGTTTGTTAAAAGGGAGGCTTTCTCGGAAACAAAGAAAGTTGGGTAGGATCTTAGGTGATCGATAGAATATCGATTAAAATAATATTGATATAAAAGGAATGAAATGGGTTGAGGAGTTAATGCGATTGGTGCATGCAATTTATGAAACAGAAGGTAGAGAAATGAGAACCAAAATACGAGTCGAATTTGTTGATTGCTTTTTAAAAAATGCCTTTTCCTTCTTTTCGAAAGAAAAAAATTGATCCAAAAGACAAGAAGAAAGGCAGGAAATGAGTAGAAAATAAAGAGATACATAGGAAAAAACAAAATCATTAAAAAGAATAAAAAAGGAAAAACATTGTAAGGAAGTAAAAAAAAAGGAAAAATTAAAAAATAAATGTACAAAAAGAGATATAAATGAAGAAGTAAAGCAAGTGAAAAAAAAAACAGATAAAAAGTGAAAGGAGAGAAAAAAATGAAAATATGCAAGTTTGGAAGAGAAAGAATCCGGCGAAAAAAGAAATAAAATGACAATAGAGAAAAGAAACAACAAAACATGAAGGGAAAATACACTTTTTTAAATTAAAGAAATGAAGAATAAAAAACAAATTGAATGAAAGTAGGAAAGAAGTTGCAAATAGTAGAAAGAAATAAAAATAAAAATAATGAAGAAAATGGAGAATCAGGGTAAACAATAAAATAACAAACATTGAATATGGTAAGAAAAATCATAAAAAATAAAAATTAAAAAATAGTGTCTACGTTTGGAAGAAAAGGAGAAAAGAGATTATGAAACACCGAAAAACACTTGTCAAATATAAATAAAGTAAGAAAGCTTGAAAAATGACAAGTGGTTAAGAAGAGTTGAAGAGAAAAGGATTAACTTCCATGTCGAAATGAACAAAGTCGACAGAAATGAGACCGGCTTTAAAACAGCCTTAAAATAAGAATTACATTGTAATTAAAAACAGAAACGAAGAAGGTTTTTTCTAATAAGTAGAAATGCAAATTAGCGTAATGGATATCTTCTCAAAAAACGAAACTAGCGACGTTAGTTCGATTTTCAATTAAATTATATCATTTTCGATCTAATATCCTTCAAAAGGCATGAATTCAATTTTCCCTATCATTATTCTTTGTAAGTTCTTCCATTAAGGTAGACAGACATTTCACAATCGTGATCACAGTTTATCTGGCACGGAAAAATGATATAAAAAGAAAATATTCAAAAGCCAAAGAGTACGTTATTCTGACGCCCGAATCTCGTCGTGTTTTGCAAATATCAATATAACACAATAACTCTTGAATATTTAGAATTAGTTTTGATGCATTTACCAATAAGTTTTATCCTACATATAAAAAATGTATCAATGATTCTTAAGTTTATTAATGATGAAAATGTGTTTATTTTATACTACGAATAATTATTTGCTAACATAATTGCCTTCCTTGTTCTTAACTCATCGGTGAATATTAATCAAAAATAAAAATGCATGAAACCTTAAACATTTCAGATTCAAATTCAACTAAGAATTTACTTACTGATCTACCCACATGCATACATATATGTGCTTCTCTTGAACTATTAGTTGAAATACGATTTTAAAATTATCAAATATTGTCCAGTACAAAAATACAGAATTCAAGTTGCAGCCATGCTACTCTCACTAATTATTTTTCCATGGTTGCTAATGTGAAAAGTATTTTTAATAGATTTTTTAGGAAATTAACCTAATTCGCTTCGCCCCACTGAATTTGGTTTATTTGACAGCAACCACTTAGAATAAAAACAATAACATTTTTAGCATATTTCTATCTTTATAAAACTATTTAATTAAAAAATTGGTGTAGAAGAAAACCGACGTTTGTTAATATAACATATATTATTGCTTTAAAGACTAGTGTCATTAACGTTACAAATACCAATATATATATATATATATATATATATATATATAGTCTGTGTGTGTGTGTGGTGTAATTTGCTTGTATGCTTGTTACAGTCTGCCATTCAATTCATTTTCGCTTTTTTGTTATCATTTCTTTAAAAAATCTCACCTTCTATCAACACTAATTTTGTGAAGTAAAAACATATGGTATATGACCCTGGACATAGATTTATCCTCAAAAAGCATTTCGAAATTTCAGTATATTTTGCCTTAAATTATTTCCTCTTTTAATCAAAACTGCATTAGGTCGGAATTATGGTTAGATCTTTTACAATGAACAGCATATGTGTATTATTTTTCAAAGCATCTCTATTATCTTAATATACTTTTTTCAATTCCTAGATGTTTCACCTATGTATTTCTGGAGACAGTTTTAATATTATATTTTTTTTAATTCATTCTTCAGGTTTAATGCTGTTATTATTTTGTTTTGTGTTGATTAAATATGTATTTTTTTTTTTGAAGTAGCTGTAAACTTTTCATATTAACTTTCGATAAATGAGTTCCAACCAAGGGCTTTATTGAGTTGGTAATTAACATTATATCTTGTTTTATCAAGATTTTTTCCTTTTTATTTTAGCGGATGTTGCAACCTTTTTCTTTTTGCTTTATATATGAAATAATATGGTTATATCAATCAAATCATTATCTCCTATATATAATATATTTTACTGAAATTCACACAATATAAGAGCCATTCAATGTAGGAAGGGTCACCGACTGATATTATTGCAAAAAGTTAAATGGAAGAAGGAAGTGCTTATTATGTGGATATTTAGGATATATATCGGTTGACTCAAGACTTGAAGAGGTTAAGATTGTGGTACTCGAGAAAGCATCCTCTCGGAAGTGACAGTTCTGGAGAGCTGAGTGGAATTTACTTTACGTCAAAGAAATATGTAGAGAATGATGATGACTTGACGCCATGAAATTGGCATGGTGGGTCTTAACTTTGAAGGTTTGAACTAGTAAAGCTAAGGAACGTAGCTTGTTGGAATAAGTATTACAGAAATAGCGGTAGAGTAGTGAGAGGCTAGCAACGTTTCTCCTGTGGGTAGGGGGTTACAGGATTGAAAACAATTTATCATTATAAGGCTGTGCAGTCGAATTTGAACTCTGTCAAGACGTGACAGTACTGTCCCAGATATGGCAGCAATACTCCATTGTTAGTCTGATCTTATTCTTGGAAAACAGAGCATAACAGGAATTAGGTATTTTCTGTAGCTAAACAAGAAACGGATCATTCTTCCAATATATATACGGGTGCCATGCGGTGTTTAACCCATAACTAAATGGGGAATTCAACTGAAATTCGAACTTGACTCTCCGATTTTTTGTTCCGAGCTAAAATCCACTGCACCACAACGAATATCCAGGATGTATGTTGTGGTGCAGTGGATTCCAATTGAATTCGTTGCATTGACTTATTCGCAAATGCTTTTGGGAAATGTATTAAACCATCTCTTCTTCCTCCAGCTATGGGTCAAATGGTAGGACAGATTGGGTTCATTGCCTTGGTTGCCAACCAGTCTACTGCAGAGAGTAATGCCAAACTAACACATCATTCAATAAATCCCAGGCCTAACTAATAAAACAACACCTTTTATGCAAAATTCAACTTTATTCATCAACATAGTCTCCTTCTAGGGTGATACATTGATTCTAACACTTCTCTAATAATACAACGCCTATTTTGTAGAACGATTTGTCTTTGGCCTCAAAATATGCCTCACTTTCCGATATCACTTCTTCATTGGAAACATATCTCTCTCTAGAGCATTAATTTGAGGTCTACAAACAGCCAGTAGTTGCTGGGGGCCATATCTGAAGAATGGATGTGGAAGCAATTCGAAGTGCAATTTATGTAGTTTTGCCATCGTTGCGACCAGCTTTATTATGAAAGACCTCTTTTTTTCTTTATTTGTTTCCTTTTTGCGATTTCTTTCTTCAAATACACCAATAATGCTATCGTATATTTGCTATTGATAGTTCTTCCTTTCTCAAGGTAATCGATGAACAAAATAACTTGCGCATCCCAAATTACGGAGGCTAAAAACTTGCCTGCTGATGTTTGCATCTTTAGTCGCTTTAGTACGGCTTTCACCTGCTGCTGCCCACTCAGCTGACTGCTGATTTGACTCCGGAATGAAGTAGGGGATCCAGGTTTCATCCATTCTCACATATTTACGCAAAATTCCTTCTGGTTGCATTGAAACAGTTGCAAACCACACTCTGAATTGTCGATGCGATGTTTTTGATCGACTATGAACAAACGCGGCACCCACTTTGAACACAGCTTTCTCGTCGACAAATGTTCATGCAAAATGGTGAATACACTGCCTTCTGATATGTTCAATTCCTCTGCTATCTGACGCAACTTCAATTTACGATCAGCCAAAACGAGTTTGTGGATTTTTTGGTGACTACTGCCGATTTTGAGTGACCTGAGCTTTCAGCATCATTTGTGTCTGTACGACTGCGTTTAAAGTCAGCATAGTACCTCTTAAATGTTGTTTCCGACGGAGCAGAGTCAGAATAACTTTTATTATGCCATTGCTTTGCTTGAACAGTATTTTTCCCATCAGGATGCAATGCTTTATCAAAACACGAAATTCAGATTTTTTTCATTGTTTTGAAAATTTGCAACAGTCGCTTCACTTAAAATAACTGTAATTTGTAAACTAATAATCTGATTGGACCCAAATTTTGTCACGTGCCATTTGAAGGTTAGTACTTTATGAAAATCATATGGATTTTTTATTAGTGGCGCCATCTATACGTCAAACACGGGACTTATTGAGTGATATGTTATTCCAGGAAAATATTCTGTCCAGAGACATGATCGCCCAAGCATGTATCACGTATGGCACTTAACTGTCTGACTGACATATTCAGTCTAAAATACTTCTTGAATTCTTGGTGCTGAATTTCTGTCAGCTTACGTACTACCTCAGAATGGTATGAATCTTTTCTTCTTAATGAGCGTTTGAAATAATTGTTAGTCGCTTGCGTTCATTAACTTGTTTCTGTAGCCATGTTGTTAATTAATTCCGCTTTATTTGTAATTTTAATATTTTTACGCGATTCCCATTGATATCTCGTGAGAGGTGTTGTCTAGACTTCAGATACTAAATATTGCATAATTTTTTTTTGTTTTTTTTTTTTGTTAATATTTCAAGTTTTGGGAGTTTCCTTCTCCAATATTCTTCAGCTGAGATGTCTCTAAAGAAGGCAAAAAATGATATTTTCGTTGTCGTCTATACGAATATGAATTTAGTTTTCTACTAGGCTGGCAGCCACCGGAGACTATGGAGTACAGTCTACCCTGCTGTTTAGTCCGCAACAGAAGTAAATACTAATATCATTGTAAATATATTTGTTAAAATTGGTCAGTTTATTTTGGTTTAGTTTGTTTTAAGGCATAACGCTTTCTCACCATTCCCTCTCTACTAGATATATGCTTTACCTCTGCACCTGACTCCTGCCAAGTCTCGCAGCTTTGCCCTCTCGGCAACTCCGACCATGCTGTTGTCTCTCTTAATATTTCTCTCCACTCTCATTCTCCCCAGGAGCCTCCTACTTATAAGACCTCCTACTGCTACCAAAAGAGCTGACTGGGACGTATTTCGCGATTTCCTATGCGACGTCCCTTTGATGACTGTGCCTCTGAGATTTCGTCCTGGGTGAAAGCTAGCATTGATGCCTTCATACCTACCAGGGAGTTTCGTCTCAAATCTTATTCCTCCCTTTGGTTCTCTCCTACCTGTTCGGCTGCCATTGCCCACAGGGACCACTACTTCCGACTGTTTCGGAGACAGTCATCTGACTACAATAGGCGCCTATTCACGTCTGCTCGTAAGGAGTGCAAGAGAATCCTGAATGACGCCAAGCGGTTGTTTGCTGAGAGAATGAGACAGCGCATAGCTGACCGCAAGTTCGGCTCCAAGGAATATTGGCGGTTATCCAAACGGGTGCTGAACCATAGCAAATCCTCTATTCCTCCGTTAATCAATGAATTTGAGGTCCTCATATCATCAGCGGACAAGGCCACGTGCTTTGCTCGCAGATTCTCATCCAACTCCACATTTGACTCATCTGGAGTACCCTCACCCGACTGAGACTAAACTGTACGATGTATACATTGCCCCGACTGTAGTATCTCGAGTAATATCAAAACTTGACCCCCATAAGGCGAGCGGTGGTGATGGAATCCCGGTGATTGTCCTTAAAAAATGTGCCCCCTAAACTCTCCTCTGTCCTCTCTAAACTGTATAACTACTGCCTTTCTGTTTCTTGTTTTCCTGAATACTAGAAGTCCTCTTCTGTCGTTCCTATATTGAAGAACGCTGGTGAACCTTTGGACTCATCCAACTATCGCCCTATCAGCCTTCTACCAAATTTCGGGAAAATTATTAGACATAAACTCTTCTCTGATAGGCAGTATGGGTTCCGCTTTGCCAGGTCCACGGCCAACATGCTAACGACCATTACGGAGTACATGTTCCAGGCCCTGAGGAGTCCGGCGAGGCTCTTGCTACAGCTCTGGACATCTCCAAGGCATTTAACAGGCACACAGGCCTTCTATGCAAGCTACGAAGGTTACGGTATTTGATATCTGATCAAATCTTTTCTAAATAACTGCATAATGAAAGTCGTCTTGAATGGGCATGCTTCCTCATCCTACTGGTGTCCCTCAGGGCTCTATCCTAAATCCGACGCTCTTCCTTATTTTCATAAATGATCTCCGAGACGAGATCAAATGCCAAGTAGGCATCTACGCAGATGACATCAGAATTTACTCCCGCATCAGTAAGAAACCCGGTGTGGCGGACAAACATAATCTCGTTGCTGATCTTGAGAGGGATCTACATTCTGTAGTGAATTGGGTTAAGAAGTGGTTTATAAATTTCAATGCGTCTAAGACCAAACTGCTGACTGTCAATCATCAGAGGCAACCACTCCTGCCTCCCATAAGCATGGACCAAGCGAGCCTCCCTGAGAGCAATACACTGCGCCTCCTCGGCCTTACCCTCTCTTCCAATCTCAAGTGAAACCACTACATTGAGTCAATAGCTAAATCCACTGCTAGGAAGGTTGGGTCACTGTGTTGGGCCAGGATGTTTTTCCCGCCTGAATCCATCCTGCATATATACAAATCTACCATTCGTCTGTGCATGGAGTACTGCTGCTATATATGATCAGGCGCCCCTGCTGTTCATCTCAATGTTCTTGACAGGCTCTAAGGAGAATCAATAATGTGATTGGTACCGACTTAGCGGCTCAACTTCAGCCACTTCCCCATCGACGAGATGTGGCTTCCCTTTGTCTGTTCTGTAAATACTTTCATGGCTTCTGCTCGAACGAACTTAAGTCACTGGTGCCTCTGCAACAGGTGTTTATTCGTGCAACCAGACTGGCAACTGGGTCTCACCCATTCACAGTTAGATCAACTAAATGCAGACGACAATTCTACACCTGCAGCTTCTTTTCTTGCACTTCCCGCCTGTTGAACTCGCTTCCATATTCTTGTTTACCTGACGGCTACAACCTCCAGGAATTTAAATGCAATGTCAATACTCATCTCTTAACCACTTGACTCTAGTTCTTTCTTCACTGCCCTGTCTATCCTTTCACTTTCTCTCCACCTTTGCAACTGTCATCATACCTGTATTCCCATCCTTCTCTTGCTCTTTTCTAACCGGTTCCTCTTTCTCTTCACTCTCTTCTATCTAATCTTTTTACTCTTATGTAGCCCCTTGCACATCAGTGGCGTTAACGCCTTGCTCGGGGTGATACGATGAATATATGTATATATAAACCTTAATAGGTTATTTAATGCCGACAAGAGATTCAATATAAATTTGTTTGAATAGAATATATTTTCTTTATAAGAAACCGACTTGTAAATCAGGTTTTAGATGAATTTTCTTCAAAAAGCTATTGTTGGAATTTCTTTCCTCTCAAAAATGTTTCCGGTAACAGATATATATATATTAAAATGTACTGCTGTTAATATATTTTTCCGTTTTTTATTTTCTTGTAGAGACCGACCACTTTTAAATATGATAGCGTGTTATTCATATTTACATTTTGAACAGATCAAGTATGCTATCATTAATCAGTATTATAAAATTATTGTCTAGAGATAGCTAGTTCTGGATACTGACAAAATATGATTAATCGATAATACGTGTTGACATGCTTGAATCACCGACAGAACTTCATTAGCAAGTAAAAAAGATGTGTCAATCTCGTATAGCCGATGCACAAACAGGCTATTACAACCTCTTTTTGAGACTTCCTAAAATATGGATAACTTACTCTGAGCTTGGGCTGGATTGCATGGAGATTATTATGTGAATAATAGTCCCAGTATTCCTCCCATGCTTTAAAAATATATTTATTTATTTCCTCCTTTAAGCTTGTATATGTGACCTTTATCTCTTCATCCACATTCATGCCCATAACTGATCTGGCTGCCAGGTCGGCTTCAGAGTTACCTTTTATTTAAGTGTGGCTAGGGATCCAACATAATACCATATTTCTTCTTTTCTTTTTTTTGCTGAATGCGTTTATTTCGCAATAATTTAATGATCAATAGATTGTTGGATTTGATCCTCTCTAAGGCTGATCGGACGAAGTGTGAGTCTGAAAAAAAATTAAGAAGTTTTTTTTAGTTTGTTATGATGTCTAGGGCAAACTCAATGGCATAAGCCTTTGCTGTGAAAATCGAACTTTCCCTTGGGAGGCGTTTATTTTTGGTAATTTTTTGACTGACTGCTGTACTTCCTATTTTGTCTCTACGTTTTGAACCGTTCCCATATAATTTCACTCACTGTGGAATTTTTCCAGTATTTTTTGGAAAGTATCCAGAAATATGAGAGGGTGGATTTTTTTTTGTTTTTTATTTTTATTGTTTTTAATTATGCATTTTTAGATAACTTGAGGATGTTTAATCATCCAAGGTGGAATTCTGAATACCGCTGTTTCTTGGATATTCGATAGAGGAGTAGCTAATTCTTCGGCAATGGGTTTTATCCTAAGTCCATATGGTTGTATGACATTTTCTGCATGGCTGAATTGGTCACAATAATTTGGTTCAAATTTAGAGCTATAAGCTGGTTGAGTTAAGCATGATTTAAGTTTTAAACACTTCTGCGATGCCAGTTTAATACCGCGAAGATGTAAATGTGTTTCACCGGCTTCTATGCATAAAATCTCCACCGGAAGTGTCCTAATGGCCCTGATCACTTGTCTTAGCCCTTGATGACAAGTTACGCTGTGGATGTTTATGTATGACTTTCTGGCTGTCGCATATATAAAACTAGCATAATCCAGTTTGGAAATGAGTAGTGAGCTATATAGTTTGATCAGTGTATACAGATCTGCTCACCATTCAGCAGACGTTGAAAAAATTTGCTACATTTCGTTTTAAATGAGGTATGAAAATCAGTTTCCTATCAAAAATCACACCTAGAAATTCGTGCTCTCTTCCGCTACTGGAATTTTTTTTTTCATCTAATTTTAGGTCTGAATCATTATGAAGTTTTATAAGTTTACAGATATGCATACATCTGGTTTGTTTTAGAAAAAGTAAATCCATTTTTCGTGTCCCATTTCTGCATTTTATTTAAGCATTATTGGAGTTGATTTTTTATTGTGTTCATATGCCGAGATTTGTACATAATTAAAAAAAATCGTGCACATAAAGGGATCATCTAACTACTGGGCTTAGAGATTTCACGATCGAGTTGATTTTTATATAAAACAGTATCACTGATAGAATACTACCATGTTGAACTTCTTCCTCTTGCTCTTGTATTTTAGACAGTGTACCATTCTACTCAGACTTGAAATTTTCGATTTTTTAGGAAGTTACTTATGAATGTGTGCGTTGTGGTGCAGTGAATATCAACTCGAAACAAGAAATCAGTAGAGCCGAGTTCGATTCTTGTTGAATGCGCTGTATTCACTTACGCGCATTTACATTTGGGAAAGATATTAATCCGTCTCTTCCCTCCAGGTATGGGCCAAACAGCAGAACAGATTGAGTTCTATAACCTCGGTTGGCAACCAATTTACCTAAGAAAGTAATGGCAACCTACTGCACTGAAATCTTAGCCCAGTCAGTCATGTCTCTTTCGAGATATCTCCCAAGCGTGTATCACGTATGGCACTTAACTGATTGAGTGACCTATGACTACTTTCAGTCTATCCCTTAGGCCCAAGTCATGCAAATCTTTTCATATACCGAAGTTGCATGTGGTATCATACGCTTCTTCTAAGTTAAAAAGTCTGCCGTGAGATGTTTTTTCCAAAGAAATGCTTCCCTAACAAAGGTCTCCAGTCGCACTAAGTAGTCCATGGTACTTGTTTTTTTTTCCTGAATGCACATTGGCAACCGCTGACTAGGCCGCTCATTTTCAAGTACCAAATCAGTCTATTGTTGATCATTCTTTCCATGGACAACTGGTTAAAGCTATCGGCCTGTAAGTTACATGTTCTGAGTCATCCTTCCCAGATTTCGGAAGAGGTATGATAACAGACAGTCTCCACAAATCTGGAAAGTGGCCACTTGTTCATATATAATAAAAAAAACTTTTAGCGGCACCTTCAATTATTTGTTTGGCAGCTGACTTAAGAATATTGTCTGGTCCCACAGCTGTATCGGGGGCGTTCTTTAAAAGACTCATTCAATTCTTCTATTGTAAATGGAAGGTTGTAGCTCTCAGTATTATTGGATTGAAAGTTTAGTTTTGCATTTCAGCATTTTTCGGCATTTTTCTTTTGTTTTGTGAAGTTAGCGAGTTGCTGGCTGTCATTTTTGATTGATTAATTTTTTGAGATGATTGTTTCTAATTTATCAGCGGTATTCTTTTTTGCTCTTTGCACTTTTTCCTTGTTATTTTTTATTATTTATGCAATGGTATTTTATTGCATTAATATGATATTTACCAGCTATTTTCTTTATTTAGCTTTTGTCTCTTAACTAAGTTTGCTAACTTAATTTTTCAAATATTCTTGCTTGTTAACTTTGATTATTTTTCAAAGTTTTGTTCAAAGTTGCTTAAATTTCAGCTTAAATTTCAGCACTTTTTCTGTTGCGAGATCTGTTGCTAGATCTTTGTTAAAAACCCCTAATGCCTTTCTTTGAGACTGATAGCCTTTTTGAATTCATTATAAAACCGTTGTGGTGCAGTGGATGTCGGCTCGGAACGAGAAATCGGGGAACCGAGTTCGAATTCCAGTTGAATTCTTTGCATCCATTTACGCGCAAATACCCTTGGGAAAGGTATTAATCCGTCTCTTCCCTCTAGTTATGGGTTAAATAACAGGACAGATTGGATTCTTTAGCTTTGGCTGGCAATCAGTCTACCGCAGAAAGTAATGGAAACCTACTACGGGATAATCTTCTGCCCAGTCAGTCATGTCTCTTTCGAGACATGATCGCCCAAGTTTGTATCACGTATGACACTTAACTAACTGACTGATAAAACCAAGGTTTATTACGCATTCCATTTTTAATGATATCCTTATGGATGCATTTCTTTGCAATACCGACCAGAATTTTTGTAAACTGAGTTATGTTCTTATGGATATTCTTTTTTCTAGTCGTTCAGAGCCTAGCTTTTAAAAATTCCTCCCAGTTTGCTTTACTTAATTTCCAACATTGGGAATTTTCGTCATTTTGCTCCGAATTTTTAAGGAAATTGGAAAATGATCATCAGTACCTTCCAGGAAAAGTCCATATGAATATATGGATCACACAAAGATAAATTAGTTGCAGAGTAACTTCCAGAGAACGGACACATATAAGTTAATGATTTATTGTTATATATACACAAATCATTGATATCTATAACCGATTCCATATTCTTTCCTCTCTGGTTTGTATCTTTGCAAACCCATGGGGTGCTGTGACAGTTAAAATCTCCTATAAACATAAAAGGAACAGAGAGTTGATTTTTAAATTTCTGCAATTCGTTTTCATTTATTTCTTTGTTCGGTGGAATGTACACCGAGCAGATGTTGATTGGTTTGTGCAGCGTCACTTTTACAGCTATTGTCTGTAAATTAGTTCTCAAGTTTATTTGTTTCCTGAAGGCATATAACTGCCGGAGTCAGATCTGTTATCAATAGAAGCAGCTCGTTAACTTTTGCTTTCCACTCACAGAAGTTCCATTGCAATATTTTATACATACTTATACTTTCATATTTACTGCATATTTGTTTTTTATTATTTTTTGTTTAGAAGTTTTAGCAGTTTGGGGGTTCTGTTTATTAAAAGTCTTTTGAGGTTTTTTAGGAAATGAGGTCAGTCTTTCGGCCACAAATGGACAATTCTCTTAAAAAGGTATCTATACTTGTCAGGGATTTGGATTTGTCCTATCCACTACTCTCGCATAAGAAGGTCTCCTCATGTTTCTCTTATATTTAATTTGAACAATTTCTTTTTCTTTCTTTTTTTCACAACTAACATGTACGAGAGTGAGCTGGGTGATTCTTTTGGCAATTTGCACATTTAATCACGTCCTGGTACTCATCATCATCATGATCAGTGTCTTTTTTTACCACATTTTGCGCATGTAGCTCAGATTTTACAGCTCTCACTGTGATGTCCAAATTTCTGACATCTAAACACCTCAGAGAAGCTAGGATATATAACTCAACTGGCTCAACATTATAGCCTATTTTTTTTTTAGAAAGAATTTTGGGTTAATTGAACGTGAGAATGTATGTATTTGTAAATATGTGAAAACATCTTGATCCTTCGTTAGTTCTCAACACCAGACTACCCAAGGCAAATAAGATTTCTTTTGGTGTGACCAGAGAGAGCTCTCTACCTCTAATAACTCCTTTCGATGTATTCAGTCTTGCATAAGGAGAAGTTTTAATACTCACATTGTGGAAATCTTCATTTTCAATAAAGATTCCTCCAGTTTTCTTGTTTCAACCTCCACCATTAAATTGCCGTCTCTTATCTGTCTGACTGATTTGGGATTAATCCGACTAGATATTGCTTTTTTAATCAAGAAAGTGTAGTCCTGACAACGGAGTTTCACCCAAAGACTCTAAAACAAAAGATCTTGGAAAGTCCGTGATTATTTTGTTTTTGGAATCTAAGTCAGAAAGGTATCGCTTGGGGTTTTTAATTCATAATTATTATATATATATATATATATATATATATATATATATATATATATATAATGGATTCTCCCGTCGCGTTCAACGTATGAGGGTCCAACCTTTTTCCAGCAAGACAACCACACAGAGATTTGTTTATAGTGGTGAAGGCATTGTGTAGTACCATCCACACTTCTTGGAACTGCTGATAACAAACAATTGGTGCAGATGACTGCCACAAATCGCACGAACAGCAGACCTCAATTATTTAACCCATAATTGGAGGGAACGAACGGATTAATACCTTTCCCAAGGGTACCAGTGCGCAAGTGAATGCAGCGTGCTCGACTGAAATTGGAACTCGGCTCACCGATTTCCCCCTCCAAGCCGACATCCACCGCACCCCAACGCACATCCGTGAATGCTAACAGCACCTGGTATTCCCAAGTGGTCACCCACCTAAGTACTGACCAGGCTCAACGTTGCTTAACTTCGGTGATCGAGCGGGGCATGATTCTCCGACGGGAGAATCCATATATATATATATATATATATATATATATATATATATATATATATATATATATATATATATATATATATATATATATATATATATATATATATATATATATATATATATATATATATATATATATATATATATATATATATATATATATATATATATATATATATATATATATATATATATATATATATATATATATATATATATATATATATATATATATATATATATATATATATATATATATATATATATATATATATATATATATATATATATATATATATATAGCTAGTAGTATAGCCCGGCGTTGCTCGGGTGTAATGAAAGCTTTAAAGCTAATCTATGGTCCTGGAGCTCAGACTCTTTGAACATTGGCACGAAAGTCTAAAAAGCAATTGTTGTTTCCAGTTAAAGCGAAACCGTAGACTGAAAGAGAAATGAATGGATGCAAGTCAAATTTTGATTTCCTGGTATCGATATCAAATAAGTTTTTCCGTCGTGAACTGAATTTTGAAGACTAAATAAGTCCTCTGAGTAAATGGTATCATGGCTGAGACTAAGAACTACAATTATACCTACTTAGAGCCAAACCCGAAGCAAAAACTAAAATAAAAGGGTTGAAAAAATACAGACATACAGGCAGATAAACAGACACAGACACATCTTGCCTTTATATATATATATATATATATATATATATATATATAATTATCGATTTTCTGCATTATTTTAAGAACTGCAACCTTGAAACTTCTGAATATCGTTTCTTATGTCTTTGTCTATGAGTGTATCAAATTTGATTAAAATCGGACCACTCCTTCTATAACCTGATTTTTTCGATTATCGATTTTCGATATTTATAGGGGGTACCTCAACACAAAATCTAGCTAAGAACACTCGCAGACGCTTGTAGTACAACTGTGTAAATTTTCAAGAAAATTAGTTCAGCCGTTTCGGAGTCTATAGGTAACGGACACACAGACACACACACAAAGTTCCATTTATAAATAAGTTTAGATTTAGATTAGATATAGATGTGTGTGTGTGTGTGTGTGTGTGTGTGTGTGTGTGTGTGTGTGTGTGTGTGTGTAATCGAACGGCGTCAAATACTCTTAGGAATAAAATCTTTCATACATACCGATCTTATTTAACTCCGCCATTATTAACGCCAATTAGTTTTTCCGTCGTAAGTGTATTATATTCCATTTGCATATTATCTACAAACGTCTAAATTTTTTCCTTAATGTATTTAATGCAAAACACATGATCATTTAATTTAATCAAGTCTCTAATATATGAGCGGTTGCTGAATTTTTTTGGTCTAACCAAGTTCCCATAAAACGAACTAAATGACCAAATATCAGCACTTAAAAAACCCTCCTTGGTCGTTTGCTATTGCTTACAACAATTACTTCTTCCGTCTGATTACAATAGATGTCCCTTTGT
This sequence comes from Ascarosepion bandense, assembly GCA_037127315.1. NCBI lineage: Eukaryota > Metazoa > Mollusca > Cephalopoda > Sepiida > Sepiidae > Ascarosepion > Ascarosepion bandense. Next base: position 2,546,286 of record JBBBDQ010001192.1, read on the forward strand.
TTCTGCTAGTAATGAATGAAAGCGTGTTCTAAATTATGCAAAGTTATCGTTTGCTGATAGAATGAAACAACATATACCATCCCGCAAGTTCGGTTCGATATATTACTGCCGGTTCTGCAAGAGTGTGCTGAACAACAGAAAACCCTCAATCCCTCCTCTATTTAATCAATTCAAAGTTCTCACATCTACAGCAGATAATGTTGAATGCTTCACTCGCAAATACTCTTCCAATTCAACACTTATTTGGAATACTCACACCCGATTTCTTTCCGAGAACAGGGGCTCTACTGAGTTATATATGCTTAACCCCGTCTCTTGTTTCGGACATCATTTTTAAATTAGACTCTCATAAGGTGAAGGAACTCCAGCCATCGTCCTAGAGAAATGTGCCTCAAAGCTGGTTCCAGTCTTCTCCAAACTCTACAATTATTGCCTCTCTGCATCCTAATTTTCTCATCTATAGTTTCTGTTTTAAGAACTCTAATGAATCCTCTGACACATCTAACTATCTGTTGTGGTGGAATATCCTGTCCTACCCAGGAATGGGTATGGCCCGGGTTATAAAAGACCTAGACGAGAACGAACGACAGAGAGAGAGAAAGCACTCCAGGGTCCCTGTTATCCTCCATCCTTCTTTATATAGGGCAATAAAACTAACGTTCCCTACGGACGTCGGCGGCATTGTCCTGGACGGACAAATTACGTCCGATATTGGCACCGGATCTCTGAGACAATCCGTCGGGGTCCCTGTTGCCACAGATTTTTGCCCTGCATGTGACCAGAAGTAATTTTCTGCTTTCTCTTTACAGGTCTAACCGATGTCAATTAAGTTAGCCAGTTTGAATGCGAAGGGCCTTAGGGATCGGAGTAAAGCTGACCGCCTACTTCTGGACCTCTTGTCCTTTGGTGTGGATGTCGCCGCGATCCAAGAGAATCATTTTGTTTGCAAGGCCGATGCCTGTGTGCTGTCTAACGACTTTGTCGTCTATTCAGCATATGGGAACCGGCTGGCCAGAGGGGCTTCTTTGCTGGTTAAGCGTACCCTGGACGCGAAGGTGGATCTTGTCCATGTCGGTGCCGAGGGACGGCTGATCGTGGCCGATATTGCAGTGAAAAGCAATGCGTTTCGACTGGTTGCGGTTTATGCGCCTAACAACCGGGAGGAGCACGTCTCGTTTTTTCGGCGGTTGGAGCCCTTCCTGGTGGATTCAACGCGACTCGTCTTAGTGGGGGACTGGAATGCCATCCTGGACCCCAAACTGGATAGAGGGTGGGGAGCTAGAGGAAAGGTACGTGATCGTAGCTTGGTCGATCTCATCGAGGACTGCGGTCTAGTCGATAGATACCGGGTCGATCACAAGGGTGGGAGAATGTGGACGTGGGCTAATATTTGGCCTTCTACCAAGGTAGCTAGCTACCTTGATAGAATGTTAGTTCGTGAAGCCGACATAAGGTTACTCGGACCACAAATTCGTTTGTGCCCGGGTAAATTTAGAAAATAGGGTTAGAATGGCTGGTTACTGGAAGTTCAACGTGTCCTTACTGGACAGGCGGGACTTCCCGTGCCAGCTAATTAACTTAGTGCAGTGGGCGTTAACTGGGGCAGTCATCGGGAATCCGTGGTGGGAGAACCTTAAGAATACTATTAGGTCTTTCACCACCAAGCTCAGCAAACGGCTCAAACTAGATAAGGCTGACAAGGTGAAGACACTTAGAGCTAATTACTCCCGGGTGGTGGCTGGTGGGGATCCCCTAGAAATAGCCATAGCTAAGGAGGCCGTGGAACGGTCGAATAGCGATCGTTACATGGGCCAGGTAGTTAGACATAAGTTAAGCAAGATGTCTTCTGAAGCTGTGAATATGGGCGCAGAACTGCGCAAGGAAGAGATTCGCCGAGGAGACGACCGGTACATTCGAGAGGTTCGCAACCCGGATGGACACACTCTTCGGTCGACTGACGACATATGCGAGGCGTTTCGGTGTCATTTCGAGATCCTGTTTACCAAGGAGAATAGTCTCCTTGATGAGGAGTTTCGTAGCTATTTAGCTGACTTCCCTCGGCTTTTGCCGGCTGATGCAGCTAGCTGCGCGGGAGAAATTACGGAGGGCGAAGTCTACGCGGCTTTGAAGAAGGTCGGTAGAGGCAAATCGCCGGGTCTCGGTGGTTTGCCCTATGAATTGTACTTGAGGCTGTCGCACATCTTTGTCCCGATCTTGACTGTCGTGTTCAACAACTGGTTCCGGCAGGGGTCCATCCCCAACCGGTTCACCAGAGGTGTGATCACGCTGTTGAGAAAAGGCAAGGATGTGGGGAAGGAGCTAGAGGGTTATCGGTCCATAACTCTGCTAAACACAGAGTTATAGATTTTTGCCAAGATCTTGCAAAATCGTTTGCAATTAGTTGCCGAGTCTCTGTTGGGACCTGAGCAGACTTGTGCTGTGAAGGGCCGAACAATTCAGAGCAACCTGCATCTGATACGCATGATCATAGAGGGGATAAAAGACGACGAACAAGCCGCGCTGTTCCATTTAGATCAGTTCAAGGCATTTGATAGGGTTGACCATCGTTACCTGGCGGCTGTCCTGCAGGCAGCTGGATTCAAAACCAACTTCCGCTGCTGGGTTAGCTTCCTGTATCAATCCCCCACGGCTGTGGTACAGGTGAACGGAAAGTTGTCGAGCGTTCTGGCGCTGTCTAAGTCGGTCCGACAGGGTTGTCCACTGTCGCCCCTACTTTGTGCTTTGGCGTTGGAGCCCCTCCTTCTCCGGCTAAGGGACAGGGCGTGCAGTCCGGCCCTACGTAGAATCGCTGTCCCTGGTGGTGCTCGAGCCAGGGTTTCCGCGTACGCCGATGACGTCACTACTTTCGTGTCTTCCCGGAGTGACATCGAGGTGGTACAGAAGGCGCTTGAACGGTACGAACAGGTGACATGGGCCAAGAATAACCGCAACAAGTCGTCCGGCTTGCGGTTAGGTGCCTGGAAGGGTGTTACACTCCCGGGGCTCTTCGACTGGACGGACGGCCCGGTCTGCATTCTTGGAGTGTGGTTCCGGCCCGATCTACAGTTGGAGAAAAATTGGTCTGAAGTACTGGCAAAGGTAGACGCGTTGGCCAAGAGTTGTCGTCGAAGGAATTTGTCGTTAAAGGGTTTGGCTGAGGCGTGTGCTACATACGTCTTTCCCATTATCCTTTACCAGTTGTCAGTACTTCCACTTTGTAAAGAGCGTAGTAAGGCGATCGAGCGTTTGCTATTCTCCATTCTGTGGAGAGGACGCAAACACTACGTCGACAAACGTGTCTGTTACCAACGTCCGTGTCATGGGGGTCTGGGAATGCCATACCTGATGGGCTATGAGGTTGCGTCAAGGTTGGTTTTTCTCAGGCGAGCGATTTTGGAATACTAGGGGGATAGTGAGGGACATGTTCCCTAGCCTTACTATCATTCCCTCATCTCGAGGCGGTGCCGTAAGCCTCGAGGGCGATCGAGTTTTCTCCTCGAATGTCTGGCGGCCCTGCGGGCCATTCCACGGTCCAGTGACCTTTCACGGCCTAGGAGAGTCTTCTATCGTGGGTTAGTGGAGGGCGTCGCGAAGGATTCATTACGTGATGTGCTGCGCTTGTCGGAGGATGAGTTTCGCTCGTTCTGGTTTTGGGCGCCAGGTGGTGATTATCTCAGCAACTCTGAGTTTTCGCTCACCTGGCGATTAGCTCGGAATGGGTTACCTCTCAATGACAAGGCCTTCATATGGGGCCTGGCGGATTTGCCAGATTGTGAACACTGCAACCTTGGCTTGGAAGAAACGGCTTCGCATGCCTTCTATCATTGTTCGCGGGTTCACCCTCTATGGGACCGGGTCGGCGAGTTGACTGCTCGTATCGCGCTGCGGGAGCTTGTGATCATTGATCGTGTATTCGCCCCCGTTTTCTGGGATGAAGCGTATGGTGTTTCTGTCGCTGCTAGCCACGGCTCGAATGGTGATTTGGACGACGCGAACGGAGGAAGTCATACGAGGTCAGCGTCTTTCACATCAGAATCTGATCCGATATTTTGAGCTGGTGCTCAAAATAAAGTTTAGAACTGATTGGAAACGTTTGACTTCGACAGACTTCCAGCAAAAGGTGGGTAAATGTAGCAAGTCTGGTTCGATTGAACGGGGCTAGTTTTGAGTTTCTCTTTTAGATCTGCTGGTTACATTGGGGTGGATTCCCGTGAAACCCTCCCCTGGTTAAGGTAGCTCTCTTTGTGTACCTAGTTAAAGTGAATGAATCTGTTCCTAGCCTGTACCCGGCTTTCTCTTTTGTTATGATCCAAGTCGAGATTCCCAACCTCCCCAGTTTGTTTTGGTCTCCTTTTATCTCGGCTGGTTCAGCATTTTATTATCCCATTCCATTAATTTTTTACCCTCTACCCACTCCCGTAGCGAGTGTGCTTCTTGATTTCGCCGTTTGGCGGAATACAGCGGCCACTTTTTATTTCTGGAATGGACGGTTCTTACTAACATTGATTATTATTTTAGTTTAAAAATTTGTTGTATTTTTAGTTTATTTTTTGGTTCATTCCACTCCCATCATTTCATTTTTCATTAAATGTTGTATATTATTGTTCATGATATATTATATTGTACATTTATTTTATATTGTATATAAATACATTTTTATTGTCATGGGTTATTTTCCCCACTTTTTAGGTGCTCCTTGTAAGTTTGTGGCATTGTGGTGTATGAAGGATTGGGAGTTGATGGATGGGTTCTTGTGGTGATTGTGCAAATTGTAATGAGTGAATGGGTCGTGATAGTGTTTAGCTAGGTATAGGATAGTTCAGTGAGTACCAACCTCTTCCCCTCCCCTTTTCGGCCTTGTGTCACAATTCTGTATTTTTTGCAGAATAAATAGTGAGAGAGAAAGCACTCAAGAGAGATCGAGTGTGTTCGTGACTATACGAGAGTCTTCGTCATTACACGGCAGTGATCGAGATTATTCGTCATTATACCAGAGTCGAAAGCCATCGGCCTTAGACGAGAGTTAGACGTCATTAGACGGAAGCCTACGTCCTATACAGAGACATTGCCTTCTTCCTTGTTATTCGTGTTAACTGTTTGTTGGTGTACTTGTATTGGTTTATTGTAGTGAGGTATAATAAATCTCTATTTATATATTCTCAGTGTTAAGAGTTATTTCTTGCACTATTCTTTCTCTGTTCATCACCTCCCGGGATACAACACTATCACCTATTAACCTGACAAAGTTTCGTCATAATAATGAGGCTTTAATCAATGCTGAAGTCGTTAAGCATGTCACCTCTGACGACCTACTCTCTGACAAACAATATGGACTCCGCTTAGCCATGTCTACTGTGACGTGGTTTCCCTCTGTCTTTTTCACAAATATTTTCATGGCAACTTTTCTTGCGAGTTTTTTTTCACTTCTACTCAAACAGTTTCTGTTATCGCACTTCCCGCTTGTGGAACTCCCTTACGTTTTCTTGCTTCCTTGATAGCTAACATCTCTAAAAATTTAAATGCTGCGTCAGTTGCCATCTTCTATTTTCTTAAATCCCGTTCATCTTTTTATCCTGTCTTTAATACCCCGTATCCCTAGTCTTTTATCTCACAGTAACCCCCTGTACACTAATGGTGGTCCAGCTTTGCTTGGGATGAAAAAATTAAAAAATATATATATTCAAACATGTTTTGTCGATGCTCGGTAGAGTAATTGAGAAATGAAAAATTGAAGAACAAGTTTCGAATTTCAGTCGAATGCGTGACATTTACTTACGAATAAATATTCTTGGGAAAGGTATGAATCTATTTCTTCTCCTCCGCCATAGTTATGGGTAAATGACAAGATATACTTGTTTGGTAACCAAACTAGTAGAAAGAAAACTCTGAATTCAAATCAGCATGGCAATCATTGGTCTCTGCAAAGCATTCTTGCCCACGACCCACCACTCCTGGTATGGCTGCAGCACATGTGGCGCCCCTAATGAGTTACGCGACTTGGCATTGGGCATATAAGATAATTTTAGCTAAATTACGAAATCAGTTCATTTCATCAGATGATCAAACATAGATTCGGTTTCATTTAACATCACTTGTATCACTTAAAGGTTTTCATAAACTCGTCATTAAGTCAGATACAGGTCTACAGTGAAACTGTGAATTATGCTAATTTGATTCTTTAAGTCAATTTCCTATTAGACTGGTTATTGTTTGTATGCTAAAAAATATGATACGCTACATTACTCTTAACTACATTAGGAGAGAGTTGTGTAGTAATAGTTAATTTATACTTGCAGTCGCCACACTAGAGTAGTGATCCTCACTCGGAACCCCTCATCTTAACCTTGTGTCAGACTCAACTAATATTGTCATGGATCTACGTTAACATAAACGTTGAATGAGTCCATGAATAAAAAATGACCAAAGGATAAATTAAGAGATTTTCAAATATAACAATCAATAAATTAGGTAGCAATCTAATATATTTAGAGATAGAGTTACATAGCAGTTGAGCGAAAAACCAACAAAACTCCTTGTAACACCAAATTTGAACTGAAAGCAAGGATTTTGGCAGCAGTCACTAACTTAAACAAGGAGACCGTCCAGAAGCGATGTAGGAGATTCCGAAGTCGTCTGCAGGTTGTGTTTAAAACCAATGAGGATGTTATTGAATAAATTTACTCTTTTGTATTTCAAGATATTTTTGTTTAATTTAATTTTGGTAAATACATCTGTGAAAATGAGATGTCAGTGTTATTTTGATTTTTGCGTAATTTATAAGACAATTTATCCATCTCATCCTCTCTTTCTCTTATATATATATATATATATATATATCTTAACTTACCACATTGTCTCTGTAAAATATTATGTGTTAAAGGCCCTTTTCATTTTTATATTGAGGTAAAATAAAGAGTTTTCAAATAGCTGGAAAATACATTTTTGCACTTCGACACTTTTAAATCATTCAATACTTTAGGTAAGATTAACGTCAATTTCTTTAGTAAGAGCCGACAATGCTGACAGGCGACGTTAGTATTGTCAAAGCATCAGGACATCGACAGCGAACAATAAGGCAAGAGAAAAGCACTTCAAAGACAGCACTTCAAAGAAAATAACAAATGACAAGGGCCCAAAGCTTGGCATGGTTGGAGGCAGCATGTATTCAGCAACAATGTAGAGATGTTAAAAGATAACAAAGACTCGTTTCTTTCTTTCGTACAAAAGGTTTTCAATGAAAACAAAATCTTCTGCCTTTCGATCTGCGCCTGTTTCTTGTCTTACCAAAGTAGATAATTCTCTTACAATCAATTGTCCAAGTGCCTCTTTAAATTTGCTTTCTCTCTCTTTCTGCATCTTTTCTTTGCTTTTTCTTTCTTTCTATTTTTTCACTCACCATGAACGCTAAGCAATGTTTGTTTTTGTTGACTTTTTTGTTTTTATGTTCCTATGTCTATGCGTATATATTGTCTAATTTTTCTTTTGCTTTCAAATTTAAATGACTTTTGTTAGTTGATATTATAATTTCCCTGAGGAACAGTGATTGTTTTGATTTTCGTTGCTTTCTAAATTCAACAAGAAAGTGTTTAAGAAGACCTGTTGTTCTTGATTGCACATCGGCGAAAGAAAGTATTGTTATAGTCAATATAGACGTTATCAGTCATTTTTGTTTCAATAATTTACAGAGTTATAATCAAACTATTTGTTTGACTAACATTGTGACATTAACAGTAGAATACTAAAACGTTACTAATCATTGTATATAAGGGACCTTCACTCATTTTCGATATCTAAGTTTTAAATGAATTTTTTAAAATAAAAAAGTTTTCTTGAAGTTTCATTTTAGCTTTAATTTAAAGCTAAATGATTAAATTTACTATTTCCAGTAAGAAAAATACTCTGGTGTTTTTCAAGTAGAAATTATATTGATTGAAATCTAAAATGTTTCAATTTTTTCGAATTTTTCAATTTTTTGGCCATTTTCGAGCGATCGACACATTTGTGAACAAAAGTTAACTCTCGGTTTGCAAAACTAATTTTTTGGAAAAATTTTCAAATTTGTAGTTCAATTAAACATATTGACACAATTATTACTGGTTTACAATATAAACTTCAGAATAGAAGTATTTCATAATCACGGAGGTGTGATTTAAGTGATGTGCAAACTGATTGACGACAGTCAGATGTCTGATAGCAACTAAGTATAGTTGACCAAAACTGACATAATTGCCTCAATTCTTTCTTCCTGCAAGAAGAAACCGTGAAACCCACGACCTTTTAATGTAACAAAAATACCACAGTTAAAAAACAACATTCTATACAAAAGAAATAAAAATTAAAAATTATTGTAAAAATCTATTGGCTGCATAATTTGTATTAAAGTTTTCAATTTCAATTTTCGGTTAATAAATATAATCTTCACTTAATAGCCTAACCGCGACAAGGCTTTGTATATTTTTTTAATTTGAAAATTTTTAAATTATTTTATTAAAAAAGAACAAATGAAAACAATTCTTGTAAAAATTCATTTTTTATCAAAATTTTTTTTCTTCAGCCTATAACGTCCTTAAATTGCATTTAATTGCTTTTAAAAATATACATATCTAATTAAATAATGTCATAGTTTTACTGCATTTTTTATTTTACTATTCGGGGCAAATTTTCGGAAAAACGGTCAACTGAATAAAAAAAAGTAAATGATTTACATTCCTCAAAATGTCCTGCGCTTAAGTAATTAAATACATTTTCGCAACATAATTAATTTCTGGAAATTTCCTGAATTTACGTGGAGGGTGGGTAACAGATACAAAAAATACTTTTATTAAGATTTTTTAAAAATAATAATTTAAAAAAATAATTTTATTTATTTGTATATATAAGTACTGAAAGTTTCATTGAAACCCGACAATTGTTCGATTTTTGCAAGAATTTCTAAATTAATGTGTTTTTCACCGGAAAAAATGAGTTGCGTAATATAACATTATCCATAGTAAACTGTGATAATGAGTTGGTTACCCGTTGACGAAAAACAAAAAACAAATCTACCAAAATTTGAAACATATTAGAAAAAATTAAAAAATGACAAATTGCATTGTCGTAATTAAGTTTGGTACTATTTTTTTCATGCTAAGCTTTTTATTCAGCGAATTATTAGAAGTACCTATTGTATATACAGTGCGATTAAAAAATACAGGCATGTGTGAGTAGTGTAATGGTTATCGATGTAAAGTGTGAAATCAGCGAACAAAGTTCAAATTCGGGCGTGTTTGTTAGGTTCACTTTCGTGAAAAACGCATGAATCTACCTCTTCTTTCCCGAGCAACGGGTTAAAATGCAACGCATGCTGGACTCTTGAGCGGTAACTGGTTTAGAAGAAGGACTACTCTGAATTCAAACCGGGGAAAGTTCAACAAATCAGTCATTTCACTACATTATCCAAAAAGTTGTATCAATACACAAATAAGTAACTGTGAAGAATCTGAATCGGCAACGTCATGAATGCAATTAAGAAAAAAGTAGTATTTCGAAAATGTATACATTTCTGATATTTATATTTCCTTTTCCTTTACGCAATATGATGGCTGCGAGTAATTCCATCGTTCAATTTATCCTTAAATATATTCTGCGTGGATGTTTCATTTTAATCCTGCTAGGGTGTTGCATTATTTGCGCAGATGTAGTAACGCTAGGAGTCTTTTTACATTAATATTTTGTTGAAATTTCGTATGACGCGCCCAACTGACGATATTCGTTTTTACATTCTCAATATGTATACATTTCACACACACACACACACACACACACACACACACACATATATATATATATACATATAAACAAACAAACACACACACTTTCGTAAAAGCACTGTTATGATGCCCTCACTATTCAGGGCTCATGTATATATATATAGTCATCCGCAGACAGATCTATTTTGCTGATCACAGCTGATAAGTACGGTTAGACATCAGATTGCTTTTAATCCAGGGTTGAAACCCGACTGATTTGGCGTCAGTCGGTGATTCTACCTCTCAGCTGTGGGTGCTCGGTAGAAGGAGGCAGATTTTTAGCATTATATATATATATATATATATATATATATATATATATATATATATATATATATATATATATATATATATAGTGGGGCCCCCTAAAATGGGTTTCAATTTGTTGTCTAATAACATAACTATTTCTCGCTTAAATAATCTCAAATTTTAACAAAATGTGTTAAAACTACATTAATTGTGCAAACATCTCAGTGAGAATCTACTCTGAAGATCAATCGGGAGTGTCTATGATAACGACAATGTGCTGTTGAAATGCACACCACGTTCACCTGGCTATGTGAAAGGATAGATGTATATCCCCTCTCTTCCTACAAGCCGATAATAACTGAAGCAGAGAATCACTGAGGTTACACAAGACATGCTACAGCGTGTTTTGCATGAGCTGGACAACCGACTTTATCTGTGTCATGTCACAGCTGATGCGCATATTTGACATTTGTGAAGCTTTGTGAAATCGGTTATAAACTCTACATCCCTTTAAATATCTTGTTCGAATTTTGATAAATAAATATTTTGTTGCCTAACATGAAGTCTCTTTAATTTCGTTTGCCTGTGACATTTAGTTAATCAGTATTCACATTTTAAATTACGTCAAATTTTTTAAACACCCTATATATTTGAACCGACTTAAAAATTTATCATAAGAATTGTTGCTGAAGTAATGATGGTCTCGATCTTTTTGCCCCTAAATAGAAAAAAGAATGGAACGTTCTATTACCACTTCACTAGGGCAGGATTCCACTGTAGTTGCCATTTATTACTTCAAATTGATGTGCCATGAAATACCTCTTTCTGGAATGGTCTAAGTTTAATTTCTGGTACCCGAGACGTTCACAAAATAGGAAATGCCAAGATGGTTTGAGCAAGTTTTGTCCTTAATCCCATATACGCGTGGCAATCTTATTTAAATTCGGCCTTGCGCCACATTCTATTTGAGTGGGTGTTCAAATGGAGAGTGCGCCTCGCATTTTTTGGTCTTTTTTGACTTTTTTTGACTCATCGCAAGTTGGATTTACGTGTTTTTGTTGCCCGAAGTTTGACTGTGAGTACCTGTTTTTGCTGTCTTTGTTCTGTCTTCGTCGCGCGTGGCGCTTTTTGAACTTTTTTTGTGGATTTTTGTGTTTTGTGAGGGGGGGCAAGTCAAGCTATGGCTTTGTCTCCCCAGCCCTCAACTTCTGATGCCGTGCCCGCGGTGACTCCCTCACCGACGGTATGGGTAAAGGCACCAGTGAAAAAAGACCCCAAGTATTACCTGCAAATGCAGGAAAAGTATAAAGACTTTATTTCCGATAACGAATTGATAGTGGTCCCGGAGGTGGTGAATGTTATCGCACCAAGGACGATCTCCCTGCTTACATCCGATGTCAAAACACGAAAATCCATCAGTGTAAGCAGGGAGAACATGGAAGAGGCTTTGAATGCCTTAAATATTGTACCCTGCGTACTGGCGAGAAGGTCCCGTGCTATGTGGGATGTCTTATTAAGCACAGAGACGGAAGCGAAGAATTTGGCCGGGAATACCCTGGAGGCCAAGGGTATCCAGATGCAGACGGAGTATCTGGGTACTCGAAAAACAAAGATAATTATTCATGGAGTGCCTGTAGACATTGCTTGCGACCATATTGGAGCGTTTTTTGCTCGATTTGGAGCGGTGGAGGAGGTCGCAAGGATAACAAGTAAGGCAGGTGTGGCCACGGAAGACATAAACGTCAGCATAGCGGTGGATAGGCCGAACTTTCTGAAGGTCCCCGATATTTTGCTGTGCCGTGGCAGAAAGCTGTTTGTTGTGGTAGAAGGGAGGAGGCCGCACTGCTGGGCGTGTGGACTGGCCGGACACACATTCAAAATGTGTCCGGCAAGGAAACAGGAAGAAACGCAGGTGACACCGGAAACACCGCCGGTGTCAAAAACAACAGTTACCCAGGAGAAAAAGACCGAGGCAAAAAGTGGTGAATGGACGGAGGTGGTCAGGAGGGGGAAGAAAGTTGCTTCTCCTCCTCCTCAACAGGAGAAATCACCATCCCCTGAAAAAAAGAAGCCACGTAAAGAGGCTAATCAACAGCAGCAACAACAGAAGCAGGAGCAAAAACAGCAACAAAAAGAAATGCAGAAACAACAACAACAACAAGAGCAAAAGCAGCAGCAGCAAGAGCAGACGCAGAAACAAGAAATGGATGTGGAAATGCCTCCTCCACGCTCCTCTTCTTTGAAGAGAGGACGGGAGGAGGATGAGGAGGTATCCCAGAAAAAAGGAAAAACAGAGGTAGCAGAACGCGGCAGAGTGGAACGAGTGACGGTTGCCCCCAAAACCCAATCCGCCCCTACATCTCCGAATAGAACTGTTTTTGTCGAGGGGAGGAGTCAGTCTGCCTCCCCAGTAAGGCATATACCTTCTCCTTCCCCCACACCTCCCACACCCTCCACCCAATCAGAAACTTTCTCCCCTACTGTTGATAATCCCTCCCCGAATCCAGATAAATCCTCCCCAAAAAGGGAAAAACAAAAAAAGAACATTTTTTGCAAACAAGACATTTGCAAGATAGACAGACAGGCCTTAGAGAGGGACCTTTCTTCTCAGAAGAAGGCCCTCCTAAGGCCTCTCTTCAAATTTAAAAATATTGATGGAAAGTCCATCGAGGACCCTGCCAATTTCCCAGGCGCCCCCGGAGTACTGACTTTGATCAGAAATACCGGGGGTAGCAGAACAAAAGCCTGGGAATTTGTGCAGGGTGCCGTCGAGGCCTTTCCAAACATAAAAATGGCCCAAACGGGCACAAAATATCTTCAGCGGCTTTCACATTTCTGTGCCGGGAGGGTCCCCGTCATCCTCCACCCATCTTTATATAGGGCTGTAAAGCTAACCTTCCCTACGGACGTCGGCGGCATTGTCCAGGACGGACGAATTACGTCCGATATTGGCACGGGCAACCTTGGACAATCCGTCGGGGTCCCTACTCCCATAGATTTTCGCTCTGTATGTGACCAGAAGTAATTTTCTGCTTTCTCTTTACAGGTCTAAATGATGTCAATTAAGTTAGCCAGTATGAACGTGAAGGGCCTTAGGGATCGGAGTAAGGCTGCCCGCCTGCTTCGGGACCTCTTGTCCTTCGGCGTGGATGTCGCCGCGATCCAAGAGACTCACTTTGTTTGCAAGGTCGATGCCTGTGTGCTGTCTAACGACTTTGTCGTCTATTCAGCATATGGGAACCGGCTGGCCAGAGGAGTGTCTTTGCTGGTCAAGCGTACCCTGGACGCGAAGGTGGATCTTGTCCATGTCGGTGCCGAGGGCCGGCTGATCGTGGCCGATATTGCAGTGAAAAGCAATGCGTTTCGTCTGGTTGCGGTTTATGCGCCCAACGACCAGGAGGAGCGCGTCTCGTTTTTTCGGCGGTTGGGGCCCTTCCTGGTGGATTCCAAGCGACTCGTCTTAGTGGGGGACTGGAATGCCATCCTGAACCCCAAGTTGGATAGAGGGCGGGGAGCTAGAGGGAAGGAACGTGATCGTAGCTTGGTCGATCTTATCGAGGACTTCGGTCTTGTCGATAGATACCGGGCCGATCACAAGGGCGGGAGAATGTGGACGTGGGCTAATAGTTGGCCTTCTACCAAGGTGGCTAGCTACCTTGATAGAATGTTAGTTCGTGAAGCCGAGCTAGATTTCTTAGATTGTCCCACGTTCCACTGGTTAGGTTACTCGGATCACAAACTCGTTTGTGCCCGGGTAAATTTAGAAAATAGGGTTAGAATGGCTGGTTACTGGAAGTTCAACGTGTCCTTACTGGACAGGCGGGACTTCCGGCGCCAGCTAATTAACTTAGTGCAGCGGGCGTTAACTGGGGGAGTCATCGGGAATAAGTGGTGGGATAACCTTAAGGATAGTATTAGGTCTTTCACCACTCAGTTCAGCATTCGGCTCAAACTAGATAAGGCTGACAAGGTGAAGACACTTAGATCTAATTACTCCCGGGCGGTGGCTGGTGGGGATCCCCTAGAGATAGCCATAGCTAAGGAGGCCGTGGACCGGTCGAATAGCGATCGTTACATGGGCCAGGTAGTTAGACATAAGTTAAGCAAGATGTCTTCCGAAGCTGTGAACATGGGCGCAGAACTGCGCAAGGAAGAAATTCGCCGCGGAGGCGACCGGTACATTCGAGAGGTTCGCAACCCGGAGGGACACACTCTTCGGTCGACTGACGACATGTGCGAGGCGTTTCGGCGGCATTTCGAGATCCTGTTTACCAAGGAGCCTGGTCTCCGTGATGAGGAGTTTCGCAGCTATTTGGCTGACTTCCCCCGGCTTTTGCCGGCTGATGCAGCTAGCTGCGAGGGAGAGATTACGGAGGGCGAAGTCTACGCGGCGCTGAAGAAGGTCGGCAGAGGCAAATCGCCGGGTCTCGATGGTTTGCCCTATGAATTGTACTTGAGGCTGTCGCACATCTTTGTCCCGATTTTGACTGTCGTGTTCAACAACTGGTTCCGGCAGGGGTCCATCCCCAAACGGTTCACCAGGGGTGTGATCACGCTGTTGAGAAAAGGCAAGGATGTGGGGAGGGAGCTAGAGGGTTACCGGCCCATAACTCTGCTAAACACAGAGTTAAAGATTTTGGCCAAGATCTTGCAAAATCGTTTGCAATTAGTTGCCGAGTCTCTGTTGGGACCTGAGCAGACTTGTGCTGTGAAGGGCCGAACAATTCAGAGCAACCTGCATCTGATACGCACGATCATAGAGGGGATAAAAGACGACGACGAAGCCGCGCTGATCCATTTAGATCAGTCCAAGGCATTTGATAGGGTTGACCATCGGTACCTGGCGGCTGTCCTGCAGGCAGCTGGATTCGAAACCAACTTCCGCCGCTGGATTAGCCTCCTGTATCAATCCCCGACGGCTGTGGTACAGGTGAACGGAAAGTTGTCGGGCGTTCTGGCGCTGTCTAGGTCGGTCCGACAGGGTTGTCCACTGTCGCCCCTACTTTATGCTTTGGCGTTGGAGCCCCTCCTTCGCCGGCTAAGGGACAGGGCGTGCAGTCCGGCCCTACGTGGAATCGCTGTCCCTGGTGGTGCTCGAGCCAGGGTTTCCGCGTACGCCGATGACGTCACTACTTTCGTGTCCTCCCGCAGGGACATCGAGGTGGTACAGAAGGCGCTTGAACGGTACGAACAGGTGACAGGGGCCAAGATTAACCGCAACAAGTCGTCCGGCTTGCGGTTAGGCGCCTGGAAGGGTCTGACCCTCCCGGGGCCCTTCGACTGGACGGACGGCCCGGTCTGCATTCTTGGAGTGTGGTTCGGGCCCGACCTACAGTTGGAGAAAAATTGGTCTGAAGTACTGGCAAAGGTAGGCGCGTCGGCCAAGATTTGGCGCCGAAGGAGGTTGTCCTTAAAGGGTATGGCTGAGGCGTGTGCTACATACGTCTTTCCCATCATCCTTTACCAGTTGTCAGTACTTCCACTTTGTAAACGGCATAAGAAGGCGATCGAGCGTTTGCTATTCTCCATTTTATGGAGAGGACGCAAACACTATGTCGACAAACGTGTCTGTTACCAACGTCCGTGTCATGGGGGCCTGGGAATGCCATACCTGATGGGCCATAAGGTTGCGTCAAGGTTGGTTTTTCTCAGGCGAGCGATTTCCGAAGACTCATTGCTTAGGGGGATAGTGAGGGACATGTTCCCTAGACTTACTATCACTCCCCCCATCTTGAGGCGGTGCCGTAAGCCTCGAGAGCGATCGAGTTTTCTCCTCGAATGTCTGGCGGCCCTGCGGGCCATTCCACGGTCCAGTGACCTTTCACGGCCTAGGAAAGTCTTCTATCGTGGGTTAGTGGAGGGCGTCGCAAAGGATTCACTACGTGATGTGCTGCGCTTGTCGGAGGACGAGTTTCGCTCGTTCTGGTCTTGGGCGCCAGGGAGTGATTATCTCAACAACTCTGAGTTTTCGCTCACCTGGCGATTAGCTCGGAATCGCTTGCCTCTCAATGACATGGCCTTCATATGGGGCCTGGCGGATTTGCCAGATTGTGAACGCTGCAACCTTGGCTTGGAAGAAACGGCTTCGCACGCCTTCTACCATTGTTCGCGGGTTCGCCCTCTATGGGACCGTGTCGGCGAGTTGACTGCTCGTATCGAGCCGCGAGAGCTTGTGCTCATTGATCGTGCATTCGCCTGTGATAATGTGTCGCCCCCGTTCTCTGGGATGAAGCGTATGGTGTTTCTGTCGCTGCTAGCCACGGCTCGAATGGTGATTTGGACGACGCGAATGGAGGAAGTCTTGCGAGGTCAGCGTCTTTCACATCAGGATCTGATCTGTTATTTTGAGCATCAGCTCAAAATAAAGATTAGAACTGATTGGAAACGTTTGACTTCGACAGACTTTAGCAAAAGGTGGGTAAATGTGGCGAGCCTGGTTCGCTTGAACGGGGCTAATCTTGATTTTCTCTTTTAGATCTGCTGGTTACATCGGGGTGGATTCCTGTGGAACCCTCCCCTGGTTAAGCTAGTTCTCTCTTGTGTACCTAGTTAAAGTGAATGAATGTGTTCCTAGCCTGTACCCGGCTTTCTCTTTTGTTATGATCCATGTCGAGATTCCCAATCTCCCCAGTTTGTTTTGGTCTCCGTTTATCTCGGCTGGTTCAGCCTTTTATTGTCCCATTCCGCTAATTTTTTACCCCCTCTCCACTCCCTTAGCGAGTGTGCTTCTTGATTTCGCCGTTTGGCGGAATACAGCGGCCACTCTGTTTTCTGGGATGGACGGTTCTTACTAACATTGATTATTATTTTATTTAAAAAATTTGTTGTATTTTAGTTTATTTTTGGGTTCATCCCCCTCCCATCATTTCATTTTTCATGAAATATTTTACATTATATTGTATATATTATATTGTATATAAATACATTTTTATTGTCATGGGTTAATTTCCCCACTTTTTAGGTGTCCCTTGTAAGTTTCTGGCATTGTGGTGTACGAAGGATTGGGAGTAGATGGATGGGTTCTTTTGGTGACTGTGCAAATTGTAATGAGTGGATGGGTCGTGATAGTGTTTAGCTAGGTATAGGATAGTTAAGCGAGAACCAACCTCTCCCCCTCCCCTTTTAGGCCTTGTGCCATAATTTTTTGTATTTTTACAAAAATAAATACAGCCAAGATGGTTTGAGCAAGTTTTGTCCTTAATCCCATATACGCGTGGCAATCTTATTTAAATTCGGCCTTGCGCCACATTCTATTTGAGTGGGTGTTCAAATGGAGAGTGCGCCTCGCATTTTTTGGTCTTTTTTGACTTTTTTTGACTCATCGCAAGTTGGATTTACGTGTTTTTGTTGCCCGAAGTTTGACTGTGAGTACCTGTTTTTGCTGTCTTTGTTCTGTCTTCGTCGCGCGTGGCGCTTTTTGAACTTTTTTTGTGGATTTTTGTGTTTTGTGAGGGGGGGCAAGTCAAGCTATGGCTTTGTCTCCCCAGCCCTCAACTTCTGATGCCGTGCCCGCGGTGACTCCCTCACCGACGGTATGGGTAAAGGCACCAGTGAAAAAAGACCCCAAGTATTACCTGCAAATGCAGGAAAAGTATAAAGACTTTATTTCCGATAACGAATTGATAGTGGTCCCGGAGGTGGTGAATGTTATCGCACCAAGGACGATCTCCCTGCTTACATCCGATGTCAAAACACGAAAATCCATCAGTGTAAGCAGGGAGAACATGGAAGAGGCTTTGAATGCCTTAAATATTGTACCCTGCGTACTGGCGAGAAGGTCCCGTGCTATGTGGGATGTCTTATTAAGCACAGAGACGGAAGCGAAGAATTTGGCCGGGAATACCCTGGAGGCCAAGGGTATCCAGATGCAGACGGAGTATCTGGGTACTCGAAAAACAAAGATAATTATTCATGGAGTGCCTGTAGACATTGCTTGCGACCATATTGGAGCGTTTTTTGCTCGATTTGGAGCGGTGGAGGAGGTCGCAAGGATAACAAGTAAGGCAGGTGTGGCCACGGAAGACATAAACGTCAACATAGTGGTGGATAGGCCGAACTTTCTGAAGGTCCCCGATATTTTGCTGTGCCGTGGCAGAAAGCTGTTTGTTGTGGTAGAAGGGAGGAGGCCGCACTGCTGGGCGTGTGGACTGGCCGGACACACATTCAAAATGTGTCCGGGAAGGAAGCCAGAAGAGAAGGAGGTGACACCGGAAACACCGCCGGTGTCAAAAACAACAGTGTCTCCGGAAAAAAAAAAGCCGAACCCAAAAGCAGTGAATGGACGGAGGTGGTTAGGAGGGGGAAGAAAGTTGCTTCCCCTCCTCCACAACATGAAAAATCTCCGTCCCCAGAAAAGAAGCCTCGCAAAGAGGTACAGCAACAACAACAAGAACAACGCAAAGAACAACAACAACAACGCAAAGAACAACAACAAGAAATGGAAGAGGAAATGCCTCCTCCCCGTTCCTCATCGTTGAAGAGAGGACGGGAGGAAGATGAGGAGGTATCCCAAAAAAAGGGAAAGAAGGAAGTTCACGACCGAAGCAGAGCGGAGAGGGTAAAGGAAATTACAAGAACCCAATCCGCCCCTACATCACCCACCAGAACTGTGTCTCTTGAGGGGAGGAGTAAGTCCACCTCCCCGATAAGAAAAATAACCTCTCCTTCCCCCACACCTCCTACACCCTCTCCCCAATCAGAAACTTCATCCCCTAAACTTAGCCAGCCCTCCCCGGATCCAGACAAATTCTCCCCGAAAAAGGGGAAAAAGAAAAGGAACAGTTATGCAACAAAAGATGTCTGCCAAATTGACAGACAGGCCTTAGAGGGGGACCTTTCTTCCCAGAAAAAGACCCTCCTAAGGCCTTTATTCAAGCTAAAATCTGTGGATGGAAACTCCGTCGAGGACCCTGCCAATTTCCCAGGAGCCCCCGGGGTACTTACGTTAATACGAAATACCGGGGGTAACAGAACAAAAGCCTTGGAATTTGTGCAGGGGGCCGTTGAGGCTTTTCCGTCCATCCAAATGGCCCAAACGGGCACTAAATACTTACAGCGGCTTTCGCATTTTTGTGCCGGGAGGGTCCCCGTCATCCTCCACCCATCTTTATATAGGGCTGTAAAGCTAACCTTCCCTACGGACGTCGGCGGCATTGTCCAAGACGGACGAATTACATCCGATATGGGCACAGGAAACCTTGGACAATCCGTCGGGGTCCCTACTCCCATTGATTTTCGCTCCGTATGTGACCAGAAGTAATTTTCTGCTTTCTTTTTCAGGTCTAAACGATGTCAATTAAGTTAGCCAGTATGAACGTGAAGGGCCTTAGGGATCGGAGTAAGGCTGCCCGCCTGCTTCGGGACCTCTTGTCCTTCGGCGTGGATGTCGCCGCGATCCAAGAGACTCACTTTGTTTGCAAGGTCGATGCTTGTGTGCTGTCTAACGACTTTGTCGTCTATTCAGCATATGGGAACCGGCTGGCCAGAGGAGTTTCTTTGTTGGTCAAGCGTACCCTGGACGCGAAGGTGGATCTTGTCCATGTCGGTGCCGAGGGCCGGCTGATCGTGGCCGATATTGCAGTGAAAAGCAATGCGTTTCGTCTGGTTGCGGTTTATGCGCCCAACGACCGGGAGGAGCGCGTCTCGTTTTTTCGGCGGTTGGAGCCCTTCCTGGTGGATTCCAAGCGACTCGTCTTAGTGGGGGACTGGAATGCCATCCTGGACCCCAAGTTGGATAGAGGGTGGGGAGCTAGAGGGAAGGTACGTGATCGTAGCTTGGTTGATCTCATCGAGGACTTCGGTCTAGTCGATAGATACCGGGCCGATCACAAGGGCGGGAGAATGTGGACGTGGATTAATAGTTGGCCTTCTACCAAGGTGGCTAGCTACCTTGATAGAATGTTAGTTCGTGAAGCCGAACTAGATTTCTTAGAATTGTCCCACGTTCCACTGGCTAGGTTACTCGGACCACAAACTCGTTTGTGCCCGGGTAAATTTAGAAAATAGGGTTAGAATGGCTGGTTACTGGAAGTTCAACGTGTCCTTATTGGACAGGCGGGACTTCCGGCGCCAGCTAATTAACTTAGTGCAGCGGGCGTTAACTGGGGGAGTCATCGGGAATAAGTGGTGGGAGAACCTTAAGGATAGTATTAGGTCTTTCACCACTCAGTTCAGCATTCGGCTCAAACTAGATAAGGCTGACAAGGTGAAGACACTTAGATCTAATTACTCCCAGGCGGTGGCTGGTGGGGATCCCCTAGAAATAGCCATAGCTAAGGAGGCCGTGGACCGGTCGAATAGCGATCGTTACATGGGCCAGGTAGTTAGACATAAGTTAAGCAAGATGTATTCCGAAGCTGTGAACATGGGCGCAGAACTGCGCAAGGAAGACATTCGCCGCGGAGGCGACCGGTACATTCGAGAGGTTCGCAACCCGGAGGGACACACTCTGCGGTCGACTGACGACATGTGCGAGGCGTTTCGGCGGCATTTCGAGATCCTGTTTACCAAGGAGCCTGGTCTCCGTGATGAGGAGTTTCGCAGCTATTTGGCTGACTTCCCTCGGCTTTTGCCGGCTGATGCAGCTAGCTGCGAGGGAGAGATTACGGAGGGCGAAGTCTACGCGGCGCTGAAGAAGGTCGGCAGTGGCAAATCGCCGGGTCTCGATTGTTTGCCCTATGAATTGTACTTGAGGCTGTCGCACATCTTTGTCCCGATTTTGACTGTCGTGTTCAACAACTGGTTCCGGCAGGGGTCCATCCCCAACCGGTTCACCAGGGGTGTGATCACGCTGTTGAGAAAGGGCAAGGATGTGGGGAGGGAGCTAGAGAGTTACCGGCCCATAACTCTGCTAAACACAGAGTTAAAGATTTTGGCCAAGATCTTGCAAAATCGTTTGCAATTAGTTGCCGAGTCTCTGTTGGGACCTGAGCAGACTTGTGCTGTGAAGGGCCGAACAATTCAGAGCAACCTGCATCTGATACGCACGATCATAGAGGGGATAAAAGACGACGACGAAGCCGCGCTGATCCATTTAGATCAGTCCAAGGCATTTGATAGGGTTGACCATCGGTATCTGGCGGCTGTCCTGCAGGCAGCTGGATTCGAAACCAACTTCCGCCGCTGGATTAGCCTCCTGTATCAATCCCCGACGGCTGTGGTACAGGTGAACGGAAAGTTGTCGGGCGTTCTGGCGCTGTCTAGGTCGGTCCGACAGGGTTGTCCACTGTCGCCCCTACTTTATGCTTTGGCGTTGGAGCCCCTCCTTCGCCGGCTAAGGGACAGGGTGTGCAGTCCGGCCCTACGTGGAATCGCTGTCCCTGGTAGTGCTCGAGCCAGGGTTTCCGCGTACGCCGATGACGTCACTACTTTCGTGTCCTCCCGCAGGGACATCGAGGTGGTACAGAAGGCGCTTGAACGGTACGAACAGGTGACAGGGGCCAAGATTAACCGCAACAAGTCGTCCGGCTTGCGGTTAGGCGCCTGGAAGGGTCTGACCCTCCCGGGGCCCTTCGACTGGACGGACGGCCCGGTCTGCATTCTTGGAGTGTGGTTCGGGCCCGACCTACAGTTGGAGAAAAATTGGTCTGAAGTACTGGCAAAGGTAGGCGCGTCGGCCAAGATTTGGCACCGAAGGAATTTGCCCTTAAAGGGTATGGCTGAGGCGTGTGCTACATACGTCTTTCCCATTATCCTTTACCAGTTGTCAGTACTTCCACTTTGTAAACGGCATAGGAAGGCGATCGAGCGTTTGCTATTCTCCATTTTATGGAGAGGACGCAAACACTATGTCGACAAACGTGTCTGTTACCAACGTCCGTGTCATGGGGGCCTGGGAATGCCATACCTGATGGGCCATAAGGTTGCGTCAAGGTTGGTTTTTCTCAGGCGAGCGATTTCCGAAGACTCATTGCTTAGGGGGATAGTGAGGGACATGTTCCCTAGACTTACTATCACTCCCCCCATCTTGAGGCGGTGCCGTAAGCCTCGAGGGCGATCGAGTTTTCTCCTCGAATGTCTGGCGGCCTTGCGGGCCATTCCACGGTCCAGTGACCTTTCACGGCCTAGGAGAGTCTTCTATCGTGGGTTAGTGGAGGGCGTCGCAAAGGATTCACTACGTGATGTGCTGCGCTTGTCGGAGGACGAGTTTCGCTCGTTCTGGTCTTGGGCGCCAGGTAGTGATTATCTCAACAACTCTGAGTTTTCGCTCACCTGGCGATTAGCTCGGAATCGCTTGCCTCTCAATGACAAGGCCTTCATATGGGGCCTGGCGGATTTGCCAGATTGTGAACGCTGCAACCTTGGCTTGGAAGAAACGGCTTCGCACGCTTTCTACCATTGTTCGCGGGTTCGCCCTCTATGGGACCGGGTCGGCGAGTTGACTGCTCGTATCGCGCTGCGAGAGCTTGTGCTCATTGATCGTGCATTCGCCTGTGATAATGTGTCGCCCCCGTTCTCTGGGATGAAGCGTATGGTGTTTCTGTCGCTGCTAGCCACGGCTCGAATGGTGATTTGGACGGCGCGAATGGAGGAAGTCTTGCGAGGTCGGCGTCTTTCACATCAGGATCTGATCTGTTATTTTGAGCATCAGCTCAAAATAAAGATTAGAACTGATTGGAAACGTTTGACTTCGACAGACTTTAGCAAAAGGTGGGTAAATGTGGCGAGCCTGGTTCGCTTGAACGGGGCTAATCTTGATTTTCTCTTTTAGATCTGCTGGTTACATCGGGGTGGATTCATCTGGAACCCTCCCCTGGTTAAGCTAGTTCTCTCTTGTGTACCTAGTTAAAGTGAATGAATGTGTTCCTAGCCTGTACCCGGCTTTCTCTTTTGTTATGATCCATGTCGAGATTCCCAATCTCCCCAATTTGTTTTGGTCTCCGTTTATCTCGGCTGGTTCAGCC
The DNA here is from genome assembly GCA_037127315.1 of Ascarosepion bandense. Lineage (NCBI taxonomy): Eukaryota > Metazoa > Mollusca > Cephalopoda > Sepiida > Sepiidae > Ascarosepion > Ascarosepion bandense. The sequence continues at coordinate 2,569,225 of JBBBDQ010001192.1, forward strand.
TTTTATTGTCCCATTCCGCTAATTTTTTTACCCCCCCTCTCCACTCCCTTAGCGAGTGTGCTTCTTGATTTCGCCGTTTGGCGGAATACAGCGGTCACTCTGTTTTCTGGGATGGACGGTTCTTACTAACATTGATTATTATTTTAGTTCAAAAATTTGTTGTATTTTTAGTTTATTTTTGGGTTCATCCCCCTCCCATCATTTCATTTTTCATTAAATATTTTACATTATATTGTACAAATCATTGTATATATTATATTGTATATAATTACATTTTTATTGTCATGGGTTAATTTCTCCCACTTTTTAGGTGTCCCTTGTAAGTTTCTGGCATTGTGGTGTACGAAGGATTGGGAGTAGATGGATGGGTTCTTTTGGTGACTGTGCAAATTGTAACGAGTGAATGGGTCGTGACAGTGTTTAGCTAGGTATAGGATAGTTACGTGAGAACCAACCTCTCCCCCTCCCCTTTTAGGCCTTGTGCCATAATTTTGTATATAATACAAAATAAATACAGAGTGGGTGTTCAAATAGATATCTATTTTATGATCTTGTCACAGTTAATGGGCTCAAAACGAAACAACAGGATGATGTAATTAATCAGTAGAATAAAAGTTTTGTCTAATGGGCCATTAACAAGATAAATACCCCTGTTGATGTCAGAATGAAAGGAAGAATGGTCAAAAAACTTCCTCGGACCGGAGCACTACGAAAAAGTTCTTTACAAGCACCACGAATTTAAAAAAAAGATCAAAGTTAAACAAATGATAACTGAAAAATAAATCGAAAATGATTTAATGGCATCTGATTTATCTGTTACTAAGGAAACTATTCGTCGGGAAATGCACAATATATGACTTTAAATCCTGTACCTCACGAATATTACATTTGTGGAAAAAAAAATGGACACCGGCATGATCAGGTGGGCATTTAGCAAATCATAAGTTTCAGACGAATTTCCTTTGGTAGAATGAAACGAAAATTGAATTTTTTAACACAACCGATGTCGTCTTGTATGAAGAATAAATGGGTTCCTTTATGTTCGAAAAATAATCCGCTACGGTTTTTTTGGGGTTTTTTTTTAACAAAATTTAATCTGGTAAAAGCCTCAAGAACCACTCATGTTAGGTTATAGTGGAAACCGCAATGATGAATGAAGGATATAATATAAATTGAATAGAACGACTCCACATTAATTTGAAAACCGCCTCGAACGTCAGGCCTTTTGCCAAACTAAGATAAGAAGAGATTAATTTTAGTGTTTCCAACGCGGAAATCTTTTCCTCAAATAGCGGTTCTTAGGAAAAAGTTGTCAGTGTGAAAGGAATTCAAATCCGTGGAAGTAACGTGACATGTGCTAGCTGGAAAGGTTTGAACTAGTGGAACTAAAGAACGGAGCTCATCTGAGCCTTTGTCATAGAAATAACGTCTAAGTATAGGCTTGTGTTTTAATAAAAGAGACTATTGAAACAAAGAGTCTTTCCCCATAAGACTGCATAAACGATTTATAAGGCTGTAAAGTCAGGACTGGATAGTTTCAGCTCAAATATGACATAAATACTCTTTTTTTTTTTTTTTTTTTTTTTAATCTACCTCTTGTTCGAATAAAATGTGATAGAAGGCGTGGGATATTTTCTGAGTCAATAGAATGAGCCAACCATTTTCCGAAAATCTTTAGCAATGGAGAGTATATCTGAGATATCTTGCGGTCATACATACACGGGTGTTTACTCGTTTCCAATTTTGCCAGTCTTGTAGGGTAATCCATGTCTTAAGCACCTGCTCAAGTACACTTTTGTGATTTTTCAATGTTACCTTGTGGTTTATACAGTAACTACAATGAGCCGACCTTAGTTACTATCTCTGGGAGTGAACACAAAATCTGAAGTGTAACAGTACTTAAATAGTTCCAGTAAGCTCAAACTCTCCGTCACGATGTGTTAACACAATTATAAACAGTTTTCCTCTATTCAGTTTTACACACATTAATTTTAAATGATTTTTGGTAACTTCCAACGGTACTGCAAGCCGGGATTGATTCCCTAGGCTGATGATCTAAAGAGATCACCTCCTTAATAAATTGATCATTTTGGGATTTGAACTCAGATCTCATGGTTTGAATGCTAACGTTCTAACCACTCAAGAGCTAAAGAAAGTCAATAAGTAAATTGGAAGAAAGAATTTCTTAACAGGAAGTTGACATGCTTACCTCCCCTTCAAGTCAGCACTTCAGAGTGTTATGGCGTAGGGTTTTTTTTCTTCCTCTCCTGGTGGTGGGGAATAGTTAGTAATCAAATATTAAAAGGAAGTGGATTTTGCAACCAAGCCAGAAATTGGACAATTATGTAAGTGTAAATGTTTGTTTTACGTTGAATTTGTACGATTTACTTTTTAAATAATTCTTGAGTTTCCTGATATTGGAAAGAATGAATTTCTCTCTGTTTTATTTGCGAGAACTGTATATATGTTTATTTTTATTGTATGTTACATAAACTGAGAAATGTTTTATGGAATTAAATGTCAAATACTTTTGTATATATATGAATCTTTTGTACGAATGTGAGATTTTTATGCGTTTAACTCCTATAAATGCTTACATTAAAACCAATTTGTTACTTGGTATCGAACAACTGTTAACTAATGATGTATGTCTTTCAAGTAACTAATTGGTCACTAAGCTTGTTCTGGAACAAACCCATCTAAAGTATTACTTTAGAGAAAGGAAATAGATTAAGTATGGTAATGATTTAAAGGCGACGCATTGATCTCGTGTCGAGCTTACTTTGAATAAGATTTCTAAATTAGAAAAAAGTATTTGGACATATATATATTTTTCTAATCATTTTTTGTGGGGAGGGTTAAATTTTTACAAATCCTTTATTTTACCGACATTGCATAACTGACTACTTAAAGTATAAAATAACAGCCGGGAATGACTGTAATAGTAAGTTTTATTTTTGTGCAGGTGTAAGGAATTTTAATTCTTTATTCATCTGCACTTGAAAAAAAAAACATACCGAGCAAAAAAAAAAAAAAATAGGTATTCATATGAAAGTGACACTGTCGTCTTGCCGTGAACTAATTGTCGGACAATTAGCCTTTTAGAGCTTTTGCATCATTGTACTGACTTACAGAGTGCCATCACCTTTGCTCTTCAGCTAAATCAAGTTAAATTTAATGAAATTCTTATAGAATATGGGCTTCATATATTTAACCTGTGTATGAATGTACTGAATATTGTGCAGTTAAGAGAATCGAGTTCATCCACGCCGCTATAGAGGGCATGCTTTGCTAAAATTGAGAACTGAATAGAAAACTGGACGTAACTACTTAGCCTCGATTAATCATTATTAAAATGAGCTGTATTGCTCAAAATATAATAATTTTTCGAAAATATTTGGTTCTAAACTTTCGTTTCATACGGGAGTATCTAGGCACTGAATTTAACTATTTTTTCTTTTCTTTTTGTTTTTTTTAACATAACGAAAACAGAAAATAATTCAACATTTTTTTTGTTGATTAATACGCTATATTATATCAATATTTATCAGATTCGAAAAATATTTTAGAAATAAATATTTTATTGTCCTAATATAAATACAGTAGCAAAGTGATCCCTGACTTTAGGTGTACTTATAAGTGCCATGTTTGCAACCGCCTTTACACTATTGATAGTTGTGTATTATTAAGTATTGCCAAACTCTGTAGGTTTCATTCCCGAAAATAACTCCGACTGAAAGGAAAAAACATTTTTATGAAAAAATCAAATAAAATATAGAATCAGGAACTTTTAAAACTTAATATCATTTTAACCGACGTTACATTTTGTGGTGCCCTGTTTGGTGATATTCCAAACGTTTAACTGAGGTGGGTTTCGGTTAGTTGAGTGCCATATGTGATACACGCTTGGGCTATCATGTCTCTTTCGAGACATGACTGACTAGGCAGAAGATAGCCAAGAAGATAGAAGATAGCCAAGGCTATAGAACCCAATCTGTCCTGTTATTTAACCCATAAATGGAGGGAAGAGACGGATTAATATCTTTCCCAAGGGTATTTGCGCGTAACTGAATGCAACGAATTCAACTGGAATTCGAACTCGACTCCCCGATTTCTCGTTCCGAGCCAATATCCATTGCACCACAACGCACATCTCTGAGGTGGGTTTACCTATTTTGAAAATATTCACTTAAAATCCTAGCTTTTACCAGTATTTGAACGCCGAGCAGCAACATCTGAGACAAAAGTGCAACTCGCTGATGCAGCAATAAAAACAGATAAGTTTGATTTGTAATTAATCGATTCACAAAGCCACTGTTTTATGGTACCCCCACTCAACAAAAGAATTGTATGTAATGGCAAATTGCTCAACGAAATGAACTTTCTAACCATCGCAATACAGTATGCGTCCTGAGATACTGGTTAAATGTTGCTTACTCTTGTGCAAGATAACAATAATGAAGGAATGAACTTCTTACTAATCATCGTTTTGAGATCGTTACCAACAAATTTAAATATACCCCATGGCACCTATAACATGCAAGGGTGTGCCTATGACGAAACTGTTACTGGCACAGAAAATAGAACCGGCAAGCCAAGTTCATATTACGAATTAATAGAATTGGGGAAATATATTAATCCAGCTATGATTAAAACTGATAGCCTCGGCTCTTTTGCCTTGGGTCGTATAATAAAGAAACAAGATCTGTAATAAACTAAGATCACGTCTTGAATAGCTATATTATTTAAGAAGAAAGTCTGCAGTTGAAAATTGATCAATAGGAAGCGGATATAAAGCTGGAGATAACGAGAAAGGTTCATAGAAATAAAAATGGAAGGATGAAAGTTAGACGATTGTCTCATCACAAGTTTATAACCGTTTTATATTTATCTAAAATACGGAGTCTCTTGAGAGACACCGAATCCTCAAAGGCTGATATTCCTAAGCAGGAACCTTCGACTTCCTTTCTCCTGATATGTTTATAGTGTCGGAGCGAGGCTTTCGCCTATTTCTTCCGATAGAACTTGACACCAAGGTAAAAGATCCAAGACATCGATGCTCTCTCACTGGTCTCCGGTTATGTTTTCCAAGTTTTTATTGATCTTTTGGCTTTTGAGTTAGGCAAAAACCAAACTGCCATGATATCATGATATCTTACAGTATATCATTGCCAATGATAAACTAGGCCAATGTACCTGAGTACAAGATACCTGTAAAATATTTAGACATTTTCTTAAAAAGCTATCGAATTTCTTTCACTGTCTGTTTGGGATAGAGTAAAGTGGTACGTTGCAACAAATTGCCTTTTGAGTCGTTGCTTACAAGCAGCGTGCTTCTGACCTGGAAAAGTTAGCACATTAACTCGAATAACCGCTAGTAAAATAAATAAACGTCCGTCTAGTTGAGTAGCAAAAAAATAATTCAGGGGTTAAAATTTACTTTTACTGACCATTAAATTTGTATAATCCAGTAACTTGTTTTCCTGGAATCTTTATTTTCTCTTTAGTATATAAGGTATGATATACACATCTTTACATCTGTATAATAGTGGATAATTGAAGGACAAAATGGTAAATTTTCGTTTTAGGACCAGAAGGCCTTTACCCCTTCAAATCTTTCCAAAACATCCCTATTTCCGTGCAAATGTATATGCTGAACTAAAATCGATAATTGTTTATTGAAGAAACCTACCTTTTTTTTCATTTTATCAAGAAGAAAAATATGGAACTTCTTGTCGCTGTTTATCTCACCCCCTAACCATGGTTAGAAAATGTTATTTACTGCAGAATTACTTCACGCGTAGATTTCCGATTTCTCGGTTTTTTTAGTTGCATTTTGCGATTAATACGCGAAAAATGAGTTCCGAAACCCAACAAATGATGGAGTAATTGCTAAAAGGAGTAAATAGAACGAATTCAGTATCCTACGCCTTAAGTCATTCAACGGTTAATCAGAGATGAGAACGGTGGTGAGGGCTGAGATATAATCCGATTTATTTCTGGCCGATAACATGAAAAATAGGTAGGTTTCTTCAATAAACAATTATCAATTTTAGTTCAGCATATACATTTGCACGGAAATAGGGATGTTTTGGAAAGATTTGAAGGGGGTAAAGGCCTTTGGGTCCTAAAACGAAAATTTACCAGTTTTTTTTCTCTGTCTATATAGGCATTCAGTTCCTTATTTTTAAGTATGCAAAGCATGAATTAACTTTTTGCTAATAAATCTATTCACGTTTCTTGTAACAAGATTTTTAACAAATTATTTTCATAGTAAACTTCTAAGATGAATCATGTTTTGAGAATGGCTTTATTCCGTCTTCATAGATGTATTTTCGTAACAACTTCGTACATAACAGTTGAATTACCCAAGTTAACCCACCCGGCAAGTTAAAACTATTAAATTTAATACTTACAGTAAGAAACACTTCAACTTAATGAACTAACAGATCTGCTTACAATTAAAAAAAAATTAGAACCACCCTATAGCGTATGTTCTGAATCCTTTTTAACTTTCGAATATTTTATATCATGTCTTGTGTCCAGAAAATGATGTAGAAGTTTTAAATACTATCCGAACAAAACTTGGACGCTTAGAATTAAGTCACTAATATATTTGGAAAGAAAATCTTATAAATACTGTTAAATGTGTTGCCATGTTTTTTAACACACATTTTACCATTCAAAAGTGCAATTCTAAAATCGGACGTTTCTTTCTTGAGGAAAAATATGGTAAAGGTAATTATGAGTTCCGTCTATGATTTTTTTTTATCCTTTTCCTCAAATTTTCGCAACTATTATAGATAAACCTTTCTGATTCTAATATTGCTTCTAAATTTTAAAACTATTTCTTGAATGAATCTATGAATTTCAATTTGGCTATGATGAGCGTTATTTCATGAAGGTGTCAACAAGATTCAATGATTAACGGATGCAACATCAACTTGATGAAATCCAAAAACATGCACTAGCCAAAACAGTTTTCAAAAGAATGAAAACTGATAGATTTACTTCGTTTGGCGTAAGAAATCAGAATTTTCTCAATATTCATTTGAAGTTATGAGGTTTCACATGACTTCATCAGGAAAGTTTACTTTCTCTCATAGTGCATCAATAAAGCTGCGATATTTGTCATATTTTTCAGTATATTTTGCGTTGTCAGTGTTTTTATTTCAGTAATGAATATTAATGGCATACACAAAAAATATATGGTGACATTTTCAGATTAAAATTCAGCTCATAGGTATGTTTCTGTTTCGTTATTAATCAACCTTGTGTGTGTATGTATGTGTCTATATATAATCCGAAATTTTTATTACTTCAAACGGTAAATTAGCAGAATCAAACGGTGGTTTACCATCCCTGCAAAGTTGGTTAGTCCTAGCTTAGTAAGTTTTTTTTTGTTTTTGTTTTTTTTTTTCGAATACGTAGGCAGTCAGATATAATACACGTTGTTCGATAACTAAAAATGGAGCGTTTATTTCAAATACAAAGTATCCATTAAAATAACGTTTGCAGTAAGAATGTCTGTGCCGCGCGGTTTGCTCCAAATGTAATGCTTCCTATTGTACTATGTTGATCTATGATAGATTTTTGTGGAATAGCGGCAGATAACGTTCTTGCCAATAACTAGTAATACTTTTGTCGTTTTATATAATACCTGATTGGATTTCTGGAAAAATACCGTATTACATTTAAGTACAAAACAGAATCGGAGAGTTTGACTGGATTCCGCTGTCTGGAAAAAAGTTAGGCCCGTTGAAATTTATCGACGTTTGCTGAACGAGACCAAAAAGCAGATATGAGCACAGCAAGGTAGGTAACAGATTCTGCAAGCATGCTCTCGTTTTAGCTAAAGAAAATGTTTTTCCAAAGTTGATGACTACGTGAAAAATAGCTTCAGTTAAAATGTGTTCAATCAAAGGGTGTCCTTTCACAACTTTTACCTTTTTCGAGTCCATTTGTAAATAAATAGGTAACATTTCTTTGAGTCTATTTAAAATTTGATATTTTATTGAGCGAATAGTGCTCGATGTTAGGATATAGCTTTTACCTATAAAACTGCATCATGCCTCCGGAAATTGGACAGCTAATAATCAGTAACTGAAAATGGAAAAGACTTTCTTTTAAAGCAAAAGAAAAAAGAAGTGATGTAAAAATAAATAAAACTAACCCTGTAAATATATATATATATATATATTCTTTTTTTCCATCACTTTTGTTAGTAAATAATAGTTCTGGTCAGGAAGGTGAAATGTAAGATGCCACGCGCAAATTTACTGTGAATTACTTTGATCAAGGCACGTTCTAAACGCGCGCACATATATATAATGGTTCCCCATGGGTAAATTAGTAGCAGCACGTTTTGGTTATGAAAGTAGTTCCGTTATGGAGAAAGTTTCCATTCATACCAGAAGATACAATATTTCAAACTTCTCAATCTAGGTCGGTTATTAATTGAACTTCAAGAAAAATCGGGAATAGCAAGTCAAATACGTGTACCCACAAAAGATAACGTTTATAATGTAATTGTGTGATAGAGATAACGTTTTAGCTAGTGGCTATAATTTGACTTTACTACGCCAGTCGGTCAATGATATGAACTATTTTTTCACGTTAATCAAGACTTTCTTATCTTTTCATATTCAATCAAATAATGATTCATTTTGTTTAACTTTAACATTTCCACGTGTCGTTGTTGATTTAAGCTTTTTTTTTTTTTTTCAACATAGCAGACATTTAATAGAAATGAAATGTTACAAGAACCTAATGACTCGTCTCTTACCCTCTCAAAAATCTATAACTTTTTTCTTAACTTTCCTAATGTACAGCGACGGTCAGTTTAAGAAGCTTTCTCATATAAAACTTTTACAAATGGCTTTAATGTGTATGCTGCTAGCGTGTTCTAGATTACATTGGTTGGTAGCTAGGTATTTTTCACTGAATGTCCTGATTAAATTAAACAAAAACGATATGTTGATTTCCGCGGCAGACACGCTTTCAGCACTTACGATTAGCATAAAGTCTATTTCCGCACTTGTGGTTACTAGTGTCGTAAAAATTTCAATACAAATATGGTAGTCATTTTTCTAAGCATTACAAAGTGGCCGAGTACTTAGAACGTTCGCTTTCTGAACATGAAGCCTGAGTTCGAATCTCACCGTGGTCGACTTGTCAGGAGGCGATTCCAGCGTGTGGCACCTTTTAGAAATTGCCTGAAAACCATACAACGGGTTGACCCAATCCTTGTGAGTGAAATTGGGCAGACGCTTTTCTTCGAGAAGCCATTGACTGTTGGGATAGCTCAAAGTTACAAGTTATCGTGACCGTGGGTTTGGCTTTGATCAGACTGTTGTTCATACTAGATAACGCGCGCACTCCCAGAAGCTGTAACTAAGGTCCGCTCAGCATAGTTGCAGTATAAACCGCGGGGGAGGGGGCTCTGTAGATTTTGAACAAACAAGTTTGCCTCAGCAGGTGTCTACAATGGGGATTAGCTAACCGCCCCGAAAGACGGGTATCCTCGAATACGAGTAGTTAGCCATTATTAAAACTAAGTTTGGTACAAGTAATACTAAAGACTTACACTTTTAAGTCCTGCCCAGACTCTATGCTACTTTTGATCATGAGACTAAACGTGGTTTGACTAAGATCCAAAATGCTCGCACAGTATAGCTCGGTCTAGGGCCAATAGGGCATCCTGTGCAGATCGATCTTACCGCACTAGCAAATTGTGTTAATGATCGATAGCTCTCTATCAGAAGCCGTTTGTCTGGCATTTCTTCCAACCCTTTTTCTTTGACTTCATTTCCTAATATGCTGTATAACTGTTTTTCAAGCCATTGTTAATAACTTTAGTCCTGAGTGTGAGATGAATATGGTCTTTTTCTCGAAGTTAGATTTGGCCAGCAACTATTTATTTTAAGTGTATTTAAGTAAGTTTTAAATGTGTGAACATTAACAAAAAATTAACCATGCCTGAAAAATGTAAACTTGTCAACAAGTTACGTCGCCAATTAATTTAAAAAGAAACTTTTGTTTTGTTTGTTTTTGTTTTTTTTTAAATTAGGAATATTTTATTTTACAAATATTAACGAATATTTGAAATAATTATTTATTAGTAAAAACTGAAATAATTCTAAAATAATTATTGCAAAATTAAAGTAGCCAAATAATATATTATGTAAATAAAGTCGGTCATAAAGAACTGCCAAAAGGTAAGCTGATCATGTTTGGGAAGAATATTAGAACCTATACCGGCAGAAAACCACAAGAATTTTGAAAATGAATTCGTTAAATATACAAAAATATAAAGTGGTGTAAGACAAGGATGTCTTCTTGACGGACTTATTCAACTTATACAATAATGAGATTGAGAGAATTAGAAGTACTACTAGAATTCATTATTAGCAGCCACAATCTTAACATAAGATATGCAGAAAACAGTGTTTATAGGAGGTACAGTAAGAAAACTACAATAATTCTTAAAAAGATAGTGAGAGAAAGCGAGAAGATAGCTAGCAACATTGCTAGCAAAGCGAGAAGATAGCTAGCAACATTGCTAGCAAAGCGAGAAGATAGCTAGCAACATTGCTAGCAAAGCGAGAAGATAGCTAGCAACATTGCTAGCAAAGCGAGAAGATAGCTAGCAACATTGCTAGCAAAGCGAGAAGATAGCTAGCAACATTGCTAGCAAAGCGAGAAGATAGCTAGCAACATTGCTAGCAAAGCGAGAAGATAAAGCTAGCAACATTGCTAGCAAAGCGAGAAGATAGCTAGCAACATTGCTAGCAAAGCGAACAGTCCAACATACACATTACAAATTGGAGATATGACAAACAAGAACAGCAGTTAAAATATCTTGGAACAGAGAACGAAAAGTAACACCGAAATTCAAAAGCGTATTGGATTAGCGAAAAAACTAACGGAGTGTTAAGAAACGTAGTTTTTGTTGGAATTAAAGAGAGTACTGAACTGTTGCGTAATATTAGTTCTATATGGCGGTGAATGCGGCGCAATTCCCCTCCCCCATAAATGAAGAAATAATTTTATGCAACACAGATGTTGTTCTACAGAAGGATGCTGAGATTATCATAGACTGTGCATTTGAGCATCGATGAAGTTTTAGAGAAAATGGAAACCAAAAGAACACTTTTAGCATCAAGAACGGACAGTTGAAATTTCTATGGTAGATAATGAGGAAAGAGGGCTCGAAACATTTGATACTCACAGGAGTGACTGAATGCAAACGAACAGAGGGAACGAACACATAAGCTACCTAGAAAGCTTATGTAAACGAATAGTGGTACATGATTTAGGAGTGATAAGACAAAATTTATTAAGATCTAGAAAAATTGTGGAAAGTCATAATTGCCAACTTCCTAAAGTGAAACGCCACATAGGTATCCCGGTAACGAGACACCTTTTATCCTTTATGAACTTTCTTGATTCTTGGTTGTGTGCTTATATTAGTAAGATATCACTGGTCAGCATATTCCTTGGTATGACTATAAACTATATCCGGTAGCAAAGCTTCTGATCAGTTGATGTTCCAAGATCTCATGTGACTCTGGGTAGTAGCACGTATTAGGAACCCAGTTATAGCAAACACCCAAACAAACGAAAAACACTAAACTAGTGTAAAACTACTAGCAATACCTATCGATAGAAAAATGACCGACAATATATATTGTCTGTAGCTGAAAGCATGCAACTGTGATCCAAATATATTTAGTTGAAGCAAGAAAATTGTTCAATATATTTCTATTTGGGCATTAAACAACCAAGGGAGGTGTTGATATGCCACTACACGAGATCACCGAAACTGGTTAGCATATTTTAAATGAATATTCTGACTCTCACAGTCATCACTAACTTTAGGTTGATCGAAAGATCTTTTGCCTCCGGTATCTTTTCTCTGTTTTATTAATAGAAATGGGTTCAAAGACTTTTTCAACAAAAATTTGAATATTCTGGCAATTTTTGACTACTGTCTTTTAAAAAAAAAATACCGAATTTTCTATCTCCGGATGTTAAATAGAACCTCTATATTAAAACCAGATGAAGTCGTATTCACTCTTTGCAACATCATACCCGTACAATCACCAAAATTAAGCAATGTTAACTCTAGTCATTATCTAGATGGGTGACCGATTGAGAATACCAGTTACTGTAAGTGTAGATATCAGAAATTGTTAATCGGAAAAACTAATTCTAATTCCAGTTATATTCACTTATTTGCAAATATCTTTGGGAACGATATAAATTCACCTTCTCTCGAGTTATGGGTTAATTATTTAGATCACTAAATCATTATCTCCCCATAAAAAACTTTAAAATCTAAAAATATTTTCTGGATTTAAATAACTTGTAAGGGGTTGTTAAGCCAGAGAAAGCCAACCAATCAACTATCAATCAATAGCAATCACCCAGAAATTTGATAAAACAATGAGGAGCTAAAATTTGTTTTCTAAAAGCAACGTAAGATGAGGTCCTTTTTAATTCTTTTTCTTTCATTTGTACAAGATACTGTAGTATATTACGCTGGATCTTGACAACGAGAAGCGCGCATACACACACACACACACACACACATATATATATATATATATATATATATATATATATATAAGCATGCGGTGTAAATATAGAAGAATCCAAAGGAGTATCCCGTACATACAGTGGTAGGATAACTCACTAAGAGAGCCCTAAATGTATATGTATATAAATACATACAGAGCAAATATGAGAAAAAGTTTAGCCAGACACGTTATTTCATGGTAAATCAGAAGTATGGGCCTATTTCAGGCGGACCATCATCAGCTTCCATATTTATTGTACAGAAGATTTTACACGAATGAAATTCACAAAGACCAAAAAAACGGAATGAAAATAAAAATCGCTCCCTTAAAAGAGAAAATTTAAGAAAAAATACATCATTACTTTGTGTTTTGTATGTGTTGAAAATTTTTTGTCTTTTTGTGTGTGTTGAAAATTCATATATATATATATATATATATATATATATATATATATATATATTTGTGTGTGTGTGTTCATTCTTTATCGGTAACGCTTGTGTGTGGCAGTTGGAGGGATTTTACACACACAAATGGCCGGTTTTTTTTGGGTTTTTTTTTTTCCAGTCAAACTTTAGACTATATAAAAAGTCTTAAAACACCCACATGGTCACTTCTCTTCGCTCACACATTTTTGCTTTTTCGTTTTGTCTTTATATTGACCTTATTTACGGCCGGATGTAATTTGGCAATTAGATACACCGTTCAAGGTAATATATTGCAATGCCTTTTCAAATACCTCGTTTAACGAAAAAAACACATGGCCAAGCGGACATAGGCGTTGGTTAGTTCCACTGACTTCACCCAAAGCGTTGTGAGTTAAAGATGAAGACAACAGCCCAAACAGTGTAAATAATATTAAAGAAAAATATCCACTAATTTAAGATTTTACTCTTTAATGAATTTTCAGCTATAAAACAAAAAGGTGGTTGATCTAGTGTTTAGACACTCCTCCGGTAAATATTTGACTCAGTGATTTAATGTGATAAAGAGATATGTTCAGGAGATAAAGTTTAGGAGGTGGGTTTTCGAATGACCAGGTCAAAGGCTGTCTTTTACTGTATCTTGACCACACATTAAGAATTTTCCGGCGGAAGCTTTATTAAGATAAAAAAAAAAGATAACTGAAATTTCAGACTTACAATCGCCAATGTTTATCACCGGTGGTCTAAAGCATTTCCGGATTTCCGGATCAATTTTAAATAAATTCAGGTAATTTTTCCGAGTCAGATCAGTAGAGTAGAGTGAGAGTCAGTTAGTCAGTCAGTCAGTTCGTCTTGTTTCGGTCGGTTCGGATTTGTTGATCTCCATTAATTAGTTAGAGCTGTGTGTCACATTCGCCTGCCCAACCGAAAAGGCTAACTCTAAACGAAATAAAGCATCCTTTCAACTCATCCAAGTTGTGGAATTGTGTTCCTTATAGTTTAATCTTGTACCCCCTGCTTGAGGCTCCGACATTTTCAACAAACTCCCGGCAAACATCACAGCGTGGAGAACGGCCGCCGGAGAAAATGTTCGGACCGTCCGTTGGGGTGTTACAGAAATATGCACTGAAAACATTACTATTGTTTTGTGGAGAGTTGCTGATATAGCGGCTGCTTGCATGTTTGCATTGAATATAATTTCGCTGTGTGGGATGTTGTCGTTAATGATGACTGATGATCCGCTGCAAGTTCTATTAGTGTGCTGTTTAATATAGTTGTATGAGTGATAATTTTTAATTTTGATGTTGTTGCTTTTAAGGTGAGTTTCTTGAAGGCGCCAGAGTAATTGATCATTGCTCTTCTGATATTCCATCGGATTAATTTATTATTCATTTAGTTTAAAAATCTTTCAGATCTGTTTATATATATATATATATATATATATATATATATATATAAAGTTTTGCTTGTTTGTGGAGTTTCATTTTCAATTTCCATTTCTTCGAGTTCTTTAAATTCTTTTTCATTTGGTTATTAGGGTGGTCTGTATTTGTGTAATTCTTTTAATTGGATTTTAATGGCAATATCTTTCGTTTTATTTTCATTTATATCTTTATATCCGGAGTTCGAATTCGAGATCTTTTGTCACTTTTTTGCTTGTTCAATCGCTTTAGGGCTTTCTTTTGTGTTGGTATTAGTATTTACTTTTGTTTTCGTACAGGGTGCGATGTGTTTCATTTCTGTTGAATGCCTTTTTAGGTTTTCTTGGAATGCTGGCATTTTGTTGGCTTTTTAAATTTATCAGTTTTTTTATTAGTTTTTGGTATTTATCTGTCTAAGTGCTATCCTGAGGTGGTTGAGTTACTCTTTGTGCAACATGAGCGTATTCTTTGGTTCCTATATAGCTTTCGACAATTTTTTCCTTCTGAAAAAGGTATATTTCTGTGTGTTTAAACATTAGTTTTCTTTTTTATAAATAGCGCAAATTCTTGAAGTGGCAGGGTGTTCCTCATGAGTTATTTTCCATATGGTCTGGATCACATTCCACATTTCCCCACACATTTGGCGTCCTCTGCAAATCCTTGGTGTCCAAATTTGTGACCCATGAAACATCGCAGGGGAGCTGGTATATAAAGCTCTATTCTTTCTATCATGTAGCCAATTTTGATTTCTTTGGTATTGAGTTTCTCAAAGGTCAGAGTGTATGTATTAGTCTGTATGGTTACATCATTTCAGCGAATATTGACTCTTCTGTATTCTTTTACTCCATAGTTTTTAAAAGCCGTTTGAATTTCTTCTGGTGCTGCTAGTGACAATTCTTTACTTCGTACAATGCCCTTGGAGATACTTGATTTTGTGTGTGGGTATTTGAGGTTATGGAATATTTTTTAAGAAAGAAGCCATGATTTGTGTATATTTTTCACTGATCCTATGCTCCACCACGGAATCCAACTTGGGAATAAACCAGGTGGGGAGGGGCATTCTCTCTGATTGAGACGGGGATACATTACCATTATACTCACATCAAGATCAAAATTCTGGGCCTCTGCCAATTTCTGATTTTAATGCCGTACAATTTAACGGTGGTCAAAAACTCTTTTGCTCCCAACACAATTGACCCTAAGCCTCCGCCTTCTAGAACTTATAAGATAAAAAGGTTGGGAATTTTTCCGCAAATGCAGATTGAATCGTATATTCGGGAGTAAAGAAACGTACAAGTGCTAGCGCATGACGAGACCAGCCGATTGATCGGATCGGGCCTATCCGATCGCCCGTCAGACGCTGTCGCCGGATCAAGGACTGCTCGACTATCAGGATTCTTTCCTAGCGTCTTATTGAGAGAGGTTTGCTTCTTTCTACAGAGCCGCCAGTAATCTTTTCAATACATAAGCCTTAGCTTTTACGCACTTTTTACTAAATGAAATGTTGCAAGTCATCATCAATCACAAATAATTTCTCACCCGACACGCTACGTGCGATTTTCGAAGTTCATTTTAATGTTTTCTGTTTGCATTCAATGTGACTTCGTTGATTATTCCGATATTTTTTTTTACATCTACATTATTCATTTTCGGATACACACATTTTTCTTTCGTTTTATCTAATTATTTTCCGTCTCAATGCTATGCAAGAAATCTTACAGTGTGACCCATGTTCTGTTTTTCCACACTTTAAATTCTTAAAAGAACAGTCGTCTCTAAGATGTAACTTTCCGCATCTGAAACATGGATTATTTTTTCTTTATCCACGTTTTTCTTTAGTTCGTGTTTATGCGCATTCTTTTTCTTAAATTTTCTCTTGATCCCGTTTCAGGGTTAATATTCTGACATACGGCCTATATTTCTTGTAGTGTTAATTTTTGATCCAGTCTAATTTTGTTAGGATCATTCACGCATTTCTGCATCTTTTGTCGTCGTTAATACTTGAAAGAAAATTAATCCTTTTAAACATATTTAATTTGAATCTTTCGCACCTTGTTAACGATTCGAGCATATGTGACAATATTTTCGTTGTCTTTTTTTTCCTTGTCAGAATATTTACTGTTTAGTCAAAGCAAATTTATTCTGGTTCTCTTGGTAGTTTTAAATTATAGTATTTTTTATTTTCTCCCGGTGCTAACTTTCTCAAGTTTTTCTCGTCTTCTCAATCGCTGTATTTTCTGTAAATTTCTTTGTATCTTCTTAAGCAGAAAGGGGTAATTTCATCTGATTTGTATGCGAATTCAGCTATGGTATTTGCCACCGCATCAAGTCAGAAACTGGAAAATTTTTCGTTTTCTTAATTATTTCAGTTAACTTTTGCTTCTGGAGTTCGAACAACCGCTGTTGTTTTTTACAACTTGCGCTCATAATTCTTCCAAATTTAAACTTTTTTTTATACGCACAGCAAAGAAAAAGTAACAATTTATTACTGTCACTGTTATGTGCGCCCTAACAAAACAAATTCCTACTATGCAAAAGTTTCGATTCCTCGTCGTCAGTCTTAACTCACTACTAACAATTATAACATATCTCAACTCACTCAAAAAACAGAATCAGAACTCTCTTTGAAATCTGGATATTTATCCAAAGTCTCTCCACTTAGAGGGAATATAACATAAGTTCGGGTTTAATGTGTGGAACCCGAGCGGGTACGCTGAGACCAAAGGTCAAAATTTACTTGTCCATTTTTCTCTGTCTGTAGGCTGAGCCATAACCGAGTCGTTCTCTGCCCGAAGATTGTTCGACAGACAGTTTCGAGTGTCTGCGTATTTACCTAATGCCTCCCCACTGAGACTGGGTATGACACAGTTAGGTTTTACGTGGGCAACCAGAGCGTAGGCCAAGGGTTCAAATTTGCTCAGACCCCGTATACGAAGGATCTGGCACTAAACCTGTACAATATCCGTAGACGCAGAGTTGAAATCTCCCCAAACACAGTTCAAATGAAAGTATCCAGTTCGTGTGGAAGTCTCTGAACACTCTTGGGGTTCTTTATTAAAGGCGTATTGTCTTGTTTGTGTTACTGGATGTGTCTTTACTTCATAACACTTTACTATCGTGACATGCTAGCAACTAGTCAGATATCAAACTATAGATGCTTAACAATTCGGATTTAGTTTGCTTATTCAGTTTTCTAAGTACCTAAATGAGATTTCACCTCGCACTTTCAATTAAAACAAAATGCGTACCAATCAATTATTCGTTCTTTCTCCGTGTTTCATCTTTACACTCGGGTAGCTTTTATATTTTCCTATTTATTTTATTCATTTGGGACAATTATGGCCGAAGTATTACAAGCTGAGTGACATTTAAATTAATGTAAGAAACAAAGGAAAACATTAAAAACAAACTAGTCATAAAGCATGAAAGTAATTCTGAATTCTCTGTTTGCTGTCGTAAATCGATATTGTTCCTATTACTACCATTTACTTGAATGGGAAAGAATGGCTTCTAATTTTTTTTTTTTAATCGCTAATTTATTTCCTACATCAGTAACAAGCAAAAGTAACTGGCGGTAGAACTTGGATATGGTATTCTTTTTAATTATTCTAAATTAGATTTTCTTCTTCAGTGCGATCAGTTGATCTGGAGAATCGGTGTCTAAGCTAGAAAGCAATTTCGAAGATTTAATTGTTTAAAGTGGTGAAGGCTTGTGTAGCACCATCCACACTTTTTGGAACTGCAGATAACAAACAATCGTTGCAGAAGTCTGCCACAGATCGCATGAACAACAGACCTCAGTAATTTAACCCATAACTGGAGGGAAGGGACCGATTAATACCTTTCCCAAGGGTACCAGTGCGTAAGTGAATGCAAAGTGTCTGACTGGAATTAGAACTCGACTCACCGATTTCCCCCTCCGAGCCGACATCCACTGCACCACAACGCACATCCGTCAATAACGCTTACAGCACCTGGTATTCCCAAGCAGTCACCCATCTAAGTAATGGCCAAGCTCAACGTTGCTTAACTTATATATGAAAGAGAGAGACAGCAAGTAATTTTCTAAACATATGTTGTTAAATGTAAGAGACAATGAATGTCTATTATGTTTAATCATGAGCCGTTCTAAACGTCGTATTTTTGCTTTAATTTCAGTTGAAAATAAAGACAAAAATTCTCCAAAATTTGAATAATTATTTATTGGTTTTCTTCTAAGCTTTCGGCTCACATGAGCCATCTTCAGAGAGGTTGTTTAAACTGAAATATTATAAAATCCACCATCACCGACGATTTTATTTTGTGTTGACATAAAACTCCGCTTGGCAACGGCAATAGTGACCAAAAATAATAAACTCAGTTCTTAAGTTTGCGATGCGGTTTTATGACGTCACACCGCGGGATAGCGAGAAATGACAACAAAACCATGTAGTCAAATGCAATGTAATGTTATTTCCTGTTTTAAAGTTGATTTTATTGAGTGTTGGTTGTTTTGATTTGATGTACATGGCCTCCAATATCTGCAGGTTCCTCTTACTGTGTGTATGAGTAAGGATCACCGTATTGTTGACCAAAATCTGTCTTATATTACCTACATGTTTATGTTTTTCAGAGAAATGTTGTTTAATAGTAAAAATGTTGTTTAAAAACAAAAATACGACGTTTAGAACGGCTCATGATTAAACATAATAGACATTCATTGTCTCTTACATTTAACTATATATATTGCTCGGGGTGATATATATACATCACCCCGAGCAAGATGGTAACGCCACTGATATGCAGGGGGCTACATAAGAGTAAAAGGATTAGAGGAGAGTGAGAATGACAAACCAGTTAGAAAGGAGCAAGAGAAGGGTGGGAATACAGGTGTGATGGCAGTTGCAAAGGTGGAGAGAAAGGAAAGGATCTACAGCTCGGTGTGGAAAGAACTAGGATCAAGTAGTTAAAAGATGAGTATTGACCTTGCATTGAAATTCCTGGAGGTTGTAGCCGTTAGGAAAGCAAGAATAAGGAAGTGAGCTCCACAGACGGGAAGTGCGAGGAATGAAGTTGCAGGAGTAGAATTGTCGTCTGCATTTGGTTGATCTACCTGAATGGGTGAGACCCAGTTGCCAGTCTGGTTGCACGAGTAAACACCTGTTGCAAAGGCATCAGTGACTTAAGTTCGTTGGAGCAGAAGCCATGGAAGTATTTATAGAACAGAGAAAGAGAAGCCACCTCGTCGGTTGGAAAGTGTCTGTAATTGAGCCGCCAATCGAATAAAAGAAATTCTCGTTTAATGTACTGGAAGGATCTTCGATTGATAAAAATAATGAAGCCTGAGAAAAATAATCGTGCAATATTGCTTATTAACATAATACAATGTTAAAGTTCTGGTTTTAAACACCAAAATGTGAAACGTGTCCTAAAACAAAACAAAAAAATGAACTTTTAAAAAAAATGAACTTTTAGAAGAAGTTTGATATGGCGCTCAAACCATTAACTTGTTCTCGAATCCAAACTGACCAAGTCATAGCTACTGGTATTTAAAAAAAATTGTTTAGCATAAATACATTTCTCTGTTAATGCTGCGAATTGTACAAGAATTAGAATATTATTAAAAGGAAACGCCTGTTACTGACATTTTAAAATCCCTTCGATTTCAGTGTTCGTTTGTTTTTGTTTTTTTGTTTGTTTGTTTGTTTTTTCTTTATCGCTTTTTGGTGTTTTAAAATAGATTGATCGACTAGAATAATTTTTTAGAAAAAGTTTACCCAGGACATCCATATTACAATCGTCACTTTTACTAAATATTCAAATTTAAATTACGGGGAGGGGAGCATTCTTTAATATTTAATTAAGTGAATGATTAGAATAAGGACAACTTCATATAGCTCGTCCATATGAAACACAAATGTACTTTTCCAGGTGAATATTTCCATTACAGTGATCCCCTGCTATTCACCTCGGGGTTCTTGACAAAATCCAACGGAGAATCTGCAATGTGATCGAGACTGACTTAGCAGTTCGGCTGCAGTCGCTCTCTCACCGGCGGGACGTGGCTTCCCTGTGCCTCTTCTATAAATACTTTCACGGCTTCTGCTTTGATGAACTTAGATGACTGATGCCCCCTGGGTATGAATTTACACGAGCTACTAGATTAGCAACTAGGTCCCACCCTTTTACAGTGAAAAAGATATAAAGTGTAACGGCAACTTCTACTCTAAAAACTTCTTTTCACGCACTACCCATCTGTGGAATTTCCTTTCATATACTTGCTTCCCCGGCAGCTACAATTTCCAGGAATTTAAATGTAAGGTCAATAGACATCTCCTATCACACTAACTTGCATCCAATCTCACAAGCTCTTTTTCCATCTACTCCACCCACATCCTCATCCGTCTTTACCCTCCTTCTGTCATTTCCTATAACTAACCCCTCTTTCTCATCACTTTCCCTTATGTAACCCCCTGCGCAACAGTGGCAGTAGAATGCCTTGCTTGAGGTGAGATGATTATATATATATATTAATATATAGTGGTTGTGTTTCTAATCTTTAAATGGGGAATATTTATAATGTCTATGCGAGACTTAGCTAATAGGATACGCGAACCATTTATTCTAATAATTTCTTCGCCCGCCACAATAATTCATTCTTCGCGATTCGGTCTAACATATACTATATACTTGCGTGGATCCTACTAAAATACTCATGATGTAAAAACCTTTGTTTTACCTCTTTAAAGTCTTCTAAAATATATATACAAAAATTTATATGACACGAAAGATGGTGGGGTGAAGCCCATAACGGAATAAAAAGTAAAAGAAAACATCAAAAGTTTAAAACTGTTAGGCTTATCAGTAAAATGAAGCGGCCGCTCTTCTGTTTACGGATTGGAATCCGTAAACAGAAGAGCGGCCGCTTCATTTTACTGATAAGCAGAATCAAAAAGCTTACTCACTAGTGGTAGGAAGTGATAAATTAACTTGGGAATGTGGGAATATAGACAGGTTAAAAAAAAACTGGGGCGATTAAGAATCTTGATAAGGATCATAACAAAAGGCCGGGACCAGGCTAGAAACAGTTACTGAATTTTAACTAGGTGAAAAGACTAACTTAATCAGGGATGAGGATTCTACAAAATTCCACCCGTTATAACTATAGTATAACCTGTATATAAGAGAGATTTTCTCTAGTCCCAAATTAGAGCCTGCGGCAATCTATATAAAATAGACCAAACCCGTTTATAAGATAACTTATATCCGGTCTCGACAACTCTTTTATAGCAGGGTTAAACTCCATAAAAAAAATAAAAAAAACGTAACGTTGGGACTGTAAAAGGAAATCAAAATTGGTCATATTCGCACAAGCCAGGATTGCAACTTGCGCCGCTTTAGTCGACGAAAGTCGGGAAAACTCTTGCTCACAAACCATGTTCTTTGGTAAATCCATTCCAGAAATACTACCGAAACGAATAGTAGATATCGCTGGTCGGCTGCAGGCTGCATTTATCCGCGGTGTTGACTTAACAAATGAAACAATCAGAACCTCAACATATTTCTTCCATCCACAATTCTGCACCCATGTTCACGACATCATTAGACTTTTAGCTAACTACGTGGCCGTGAAACTTTTGGCTTATACTTTGGCACACAAATTGTGGATTTTCAGAGCTTCCTTCATAACATCTATGCTGACACCGACCAGTTTCCTGGTCTTTAAATCCGTGTCCAAACCTGTTGGTACTGTAGAAATATATATTTGCTCGTTCTGTCTGCAGAAAAAAAACATTTCTAATGAAATGGAATAAAACAGATCGGAAGAAAAATTATGACAAGATTTCTCGGTATTTGAACTGAGAAAAACTTAACACCAAAATCTTTGAAAGAGATATTGAACAGAATCTGTAAAAACTAAAACCTCTCTCTTCCCACTTCTGTCTTATTTTCCAGTTTTGATAGAAATTTTCTTCGAACAACGATTCATTGCAATATTAAGCTTTGAGCTTAAGCTATCGCTCACAGAACTGAAAACAAAGTTCAGATGTCTCCTGATATACTAATGTCTACTGCATATTTAGTATTTCATAAGTACTTCTTGCCTGTGTTCAGATCATTCTACAATTTCTGTCAGATTGAACAGTGTTGTTTTTTGCTTTAAAAGCAAGTCGTGTCTTTTGTTTTTTCTGCTTTTTAACGTTGTTTTACGAGTACTAAAACATCAGGTGAATAAAATGTGAATGTTTTGTGTTGTTGAACTGTGCGTGAAGATGGCATACTGTTCTTTATTAGATTTTGCTAGGTGATGATAAACACACGCTCTCGTTGACAGAGCGAATACTATCATAACTAGTTTGCCTCCATTATATATTCATATATATATATAGAGAGAGAGAGAGAGATCTCGACTCACATGTACATCAATAGGTTTCTGCACTAATAATTGAATGTATTTAACACAACAAATGCTCTTTCGGTTTGTTTTTGATAAGGAATTATTTTTTTATATCTTGCTATTAAAAACTGTATTTTCATCTTGGCTTTTACACTCACAACGTTTCGGTCTCAATATCCTCTGACTTTCTTCAGGGGCTTTAGTACTTCGTAACCTTAGAATTTCGAATTGAACTCATTATTTGATCATCAAAGGTAGATGGTTTTCATTCCTTTTTCCATGCTACGGGGGTATTTTATATCCGCCTTAGTCTTTTTGGTGTTTCTTATATGTTTCTCTTACTGAACCAAAGTGCGGCTTTTCTGCACTGCTAAACATAGGGATTGAACTCGCAAACAGGGAAGCTGTTCATGTGTCCCTGGGACAACCTTGTGTAAAATTTCTGGTGCTTTAAACCTTATTTTTATATAAAGACGTAAGAATTGGCTTTGTTTTGGTTATTTTTATTGTTTCAGTCAATCTGAAATACATTTCAGTAGTAAAATATACGCAAAACAGTAAAAGGTTTTTATAAAAGCAGCTTCAAAAGTTTAAAAAAAATTTAAATATCTTCAGTTGGATAATCAAGTCAAGGGAAAAACTACAGCAGTAGAAAGTCAGTAAAAATATCAGCCAAAAGAGATGAGAATCAGTGGCCTCAACCATTCCTGTTTTGGAGGGGTGTCTCAGTGTTGCCCCTCTGAAGCACCTGAAACTGATTAACAACACCCACTGCTATTCAAATGACCAGATCAATATCTCAAAAGTTTGACTGATGGGTTGGTATACTCTGATTAAAAAGTGATCCTCTAATTCTTTTGAGCTGTATATATCTATATTAAAAAACTTAAGCCGTCAATCGATATAATCAGCTATAAATACTGTAGTAATGTTCTAAAATGTTTGTAAAAGGAACAGTTTTTTTTTTCATGCTTTAACACGTGCATGACCATGAAATTACAACATAAAAACATTCCATTTTGGATAATTTTCACGTTCTAATGAACGCTAAGCAATTTGGCAACCGTTATATTTTCTGACATCTTTCAATTATAATACACGAAAGAGTATGAACGGATTTTATTAAAAATAAGCAGACACAATGTTTGCAATTTATTTAGTCTGACATGTCAGAAAGAAAATTTGCTGTCTAAATACACGCACGTGTGTGTGTGTGTATGTATGTATGTATGTGTATATATATATATATATATATATATATATATATAAAATCTAAACATATTTATAAATGGAACTGTGTGTGTGTCCGTTACCTATAGACTCCGAAACGGATGAACCGATTTTCTTGAAAATTTACACAGTTGTACTATAAGCGACTGCGAGTGTTCTTAGCTAGGTTTTGTGTCGAGGTACCCCCGATAAATATCGATAATCGAAAAAAAATCGGGTTATAGGAGAAGTGGTCCGATTTTAATCAAATTTCATACACTCATAGACAAAGACATAAGAAACGATAGTCAGAAGTTTCAAGATTGCAGTTCTTACAGTAGTGCAGAAAATCGATTTTATATATATATATATATATATATATATATAAGGCAAGATGTTTGTGTGTGTGTCTATCTGTCTGTATGTCCTTTATACAAATCCATAATTTTTATCCGATTCTCACCAAACTTCACAAATATTCTTTAGGCTGAGTCTGAGCTACAGGACCGTGGATTAGCTTTAAAGCTTTCATTACACCAGAGCAACGCCGGTCTATACTGATTTTATATATATATATATATATATATATATATATATATATATGAGAGAGAGTTATGCATATTTAGGTTGCAAGAATTCATTTAAAGCAAGTTTTGTTAAATGAAACCGACAATATCATTTTTATTGTGTTTTCAAAGTCACGAATCAGATGTACACCCGAATCAAAATTGAAGTTATTTTTTCAGTTCTTGTACGACCGTCTCAATTATTATCATGAACTTGATGATGTCAGCATTGTAGACAATATATTATTGCCAACATCCTGGCATTATTTAGAACGTTAGAACTCAATGCGTATCTTGTAATTGACGTACTATGTAAAACTCTCTCATGGGGCTAGATTGCCCTGAACGAGAATCTAACAAATATTTATACGTAATATAATAAAAATAATCTTTTATTAAGAAATAACCTCCAAATGGCTGGCAAATCGTAGAAATATATATCTACCGGTCGTTACATATTTATTAATGTACATGTGTTGGCATAAAAATCTAATATGCTCGAAAAACATGTTATCAATTGAAATAAAAATGAGTTAGCGTTTATTTAGATGAAAGGATATCCTAAAAATTTTGCACAAATCGCTTGGTTAATTATTAATTTTCATGTAAAAATAAAATCTGACATTGCATGTGGTGCCTTGATGGAAAAATCATTTATTTCGCGTAAGAAATATTTATTTTTTTAACCTTTTTTTTTTTTAATGCACTTAACTTTATTTCAGAGCAGTATTCAATTAATAACTCAGGCTACGGATTTCTTAATCTATCTTCCTATGTATGAATGAATTTGTATGCGAGTGAGAGCATATTTTCTCGTTTCACCTTTATCATGAGAAATATCGTCTTTGTCGCAGTAACACTGTAAGACGTAGTTACTAAATTAATTTTACATTAAAATTAGATGCACAATTTATTTTTGATTTTTTTTTTTTTTTTTTTTTTTTTTGTTAGAGAACTTGAATATAATGCATCAATTAATGTCACTCCTTTAAACTAAATCAATAAATCTCTCAGTTCTTATAACTGAATTTTTTTCTCTTATTTATCCCCAGTGTAATTATATAAACATTTCTCATTGAGTACTAAATGAATTAGGTGAAATATCTTTTTGAAGTTGATTTTTTTTCCGACTCGTCAGCTTCTTTTAATCGCATGACTTTCTATAAACAAGTATATTTAACATTCAACAGTTTCCGACAGAAATTTTTTGATGTTGATAAATTTCTTAATGTATACGGACTGGTGAAAAGTTCTTGGTCCGACACACTTACCTACATCTGAGTAAACATCAAACATTTTATTTGAAAGAGCTTCTAATTCGGGTTGAGAACTTTGATCGACCTTTGTAATAACTTTGTTGAACTCCATAAACTACTTGAGCTGATCGAACTCTTAGACGTATTTAACTGTTTTCCTTAATAGCTGCTTGAAACGTATTCACAACACTTGTATTTAAAACAATACCATTTATTTAACAAATCTATGCCAATAATACATCAAGAACTGACATATCTAGCACTTATAAAGTAGATAGAACTGTATATAAGTTACCGGCAACAGAAAAATAGCTCGCTTATTATGAACATATAGTGCGTTGTGGTGCATTGGATATCAGTTCGAAACGAGAAATCGGAGAGCCGAGTTCGAATTTTATTTGAATTCGTTGCATATACTTACTCGCAAATACCCTTGGGAAAGGTATTAATCCGTCGTTTTTACCCCGAGCTATGGATTAAATAGCAGGACAAATTGGGTTCTATAGTTTTAGTTGGCAACCAAAGTAATGGTAACCTACTACGAGGAAAATCTTCTGTCCAGTTAGTTATGTCTCTTTCGAGACATGATCACCCAAGGGTGTATCACTGAGATCAGTTAACTGACTGAGCTATGAACATGACATAAGTTGATATCAACCACGTGGAGCAGCTATCAAATAGAAATATCAAAATATACAAACAGAAATATCATGAACATATTTAAAATTCGATAGAATTTGCAGAAAACTATTGCTCCAGATTTTGTATTGTTTGTTTGTTTCTTTTTTTTTTTGTGACTTTTGGTTTCTTGTTTTTGTGACTTTTGGTTTCTTAACCTTTTTCAGGTTATTTTAAAAGCGGAAAATACTTTTTGATTATAAAAATTTTGGAGGGAATTTTTTTTTTTTAAGTCCTACTAATTAAACCATAGATGAAGGATATGTGAATTCATATTTTCCCAAGGTTATTTGCTCGTAAGTAAATATAAAATAAACTCTACTGCAATTGAAACTCGGCTCTCCAATTCCTATCCGTCACACTGCTGCACATTCATGCTTACACTACCTGGTATTCTCAGGTAATAACCTAGGTATTGACTAGGCTCAACGTTGCTTAACTTCAATTGATCGAACGAGAATCCTTGTTTCAATGCTTTGTGGCCTTGAGCCCAATTTTTATGTACCTGAATTCGCAATTTTGGCTCTTATGCATCAGAACTGTCTCGGCCACTGTGTATTTAGATAAATGAAGAAAGAACCCAAGACAAATTAAAAGAAGCAGACAGCACTGCATTTTCTCGGCAATCTGACAGCAAATTAGTTTTGCAAAAAAAGCGAATCATCTAATTGACCTACCGTCATCATCAAATTGAGACTAATCCAATTTCTTCATCTGATCGGATTACTTTGATGGCAACCTCAGTGCTCTATAGCACATCTGTTTGCTATTGAATACTAACGTCATTAGAAGTGAAATCATCACCACAATTTGGCCAGATATTTCTATTTATCAAATCTGGAAAGTTCTAACGCTATATAAAATATTTTACGTAGTCTTTGTCGAACGTAATCGTTGCAAGACTTTCACTTCAGTAAACGTTGGCCCAATCTTGAATATTTCTGACATCAAATACTGTAAAATAAATGGCAGATAATTGAACATTCACCATGCAATCTGTACGACACTGATTGTAGTCGCCCTTCATGCTTGTGGAGGCTAATAGTCATATTGCGAGAAATTATTCCAACGTCATATCACGTAGTTAAGCAATATCGAGCTAGGTCAGTATCTCGATGGGTCACTACTTTAGAATACCAGGTGCTGTAAGCTTTGGTATCCTTATGGTGTAATGGATAATGGCTCGAAGTTAAAGTCGGAGATCCGAGTTCTATTTGTATTCATTATTTTCAGTTACACACATACTCTTAGGAAAGGTATAAATCCACTTGTTCTGTTGTGACACTATCTCACGCGGTGATGCTTTCCCTTCTCCCGCGGGGATACTTTCCATTGGTTGGTTTAAAACAACGGAAAGAGAAATTGATATTGGTGATATTATTTATGTTTTATTGCATCACGCGATGTGAGCTTAGGAAAAATAATAATAATTTTAGTACCATCAAGTGCTTCTAAAAACACGGGAACATAAAATAGTTATTGTGGAAAAATATACATTGGTTAATGGTTTACTAATAGATCTAACGAATTTTTTTTTTAAATTCTTAAACCTAAAACTATTTTCTGGCTTTAAATAACGTGCAAAAATATTAAGCCGTAAAATTAAAACAGTCTACGCCCATGCAGATGATAGATGCACTAATTTTTTTCTTTTTCTTGTTTTTTTTTTTTTTTTTTTTTTTTTTAATAATTTACTTGGCTTTCTCCAACATTATGCAAACTCTGTGCTAGATTATATATTTCATCATTAAACAATTATCCTTGACTTAATGAAATTGCGAAAGACGTAAAATGTGTTCTGTGGAGCGAAACAAATTATTCCTTAAAGTTGATTGCTCCTTGTGGTTTGTAGTTTCGCATTGACAGCACCAAGACTGGGATTGTGAAACCACAAAAGACACCCGTCAACTCTTTGTCCCAACAAGATAAAGTGGATTAGTTTCGGTGCCGTTGTAAACGTGTATTGAAGATACACTAATTTCTAGTGAAGTCCTTTACTACATTTTTAGATAATGATTCTACTCTTTACATGAAACGATAGTTTAACAAATTTCAGTTTCTGCGTTACGTAAATATTTATATTCGGATACACATGACAACCAAATGGTTAGTAAACTTGTATACTATAATAAATTGAATGGTGGATGTAATTGACAGGTACATCTGGTCGTAGGTAAGTTAAACAAAAGCGACAATCGACTTGAAAGGCGATGGTCCGGTAAGGATGTGGTTGACAGATACATTCTGCCGTATGTATATCGACAAGGATAGTTTACATGTATATCCGGCCGTAAATGTCAACAAAAAGCAAAGGAGAAAACGAGCATTACGTAGGCGCTTTAAGACGACATAAAAGTCTCGCAATGTTAGTCTGACGACTACTGATGGCTCTGTTGTATGTGCGAACGCTCTCCGGCTACTTCCCTGCTCTACACAATTGTCACCGTCAAAGAATAAAAATATACTTGTATATACGTCTTCATTGTTTGTCCAGATATAGCGACAGTATATAACGCTTGTTCTGTGGACAAATTTGCTAGTGTTACTAGTTCAATCCCTACGGCTGTTGTAAAATTATAGTTTTATGTAAGAATAAGGCACGTTTAATAAATTACTATGCACGTATAAAATGGTATGGAGTTGAGGGTGATAGAAGAACGTTGTTGCACTAGCTTTTCGATTAAGTTCGCTTGCTTACTTGAAAGTCCTCATTCGAAACTGACGTTTATCTGGGCACGAAATCCAATAGGTGTAATTTGTGAGAAATTTGCAACTGTTACAGAGATGTTGTCCGTCATACTTCTCAAGTATAAACTTGCTTAGAATTGGCTCCGGCTATATCCCGTTAAAACACCGACTCTCGCACGTTTGTCGAAGTTAAGTAATGTCAAGGCTGGTCAGTATCTAGATGGGTGAGCGCTCGGGAATGTCAGGTGCTGTAAGCTTGTATGGTGCGATGAATACCGGCTCGGAATTAGAATTCGGTGAGCAAAGTTCCAGTTGGTTAGATTTATTATATTCACTGACACCCAAATACCATCGGAAAATGTATGAATGTCCCCTCTTCTCACCAAGCTGTAATTTAATTATTAAGACTGGTATCAATAAATAAATATATCTCTAAAAAAAAACTCTTACAGTCTAAAAATAGTTGGTAACTTAAAATAATCTGCCAAATCAAATCAATCCAAATCCCAAATCGATTTCTTGGAACTTCTAGATAACCTTGACATGTTTGGGAAGGATATTAGAATAATCGAGAACGTATACGGACAGCAAGCTGCCTGCATACAGATAGGAAATTAATTCGGTAAATCTATTAAAATAGAAACAAGAATATGTCTTCCTACTAGATTTTTTTCAAACCATACAGTAAGATGTTTCTGAGATAATTACAATTGCTACCAAGATTCAGCCTTGGCGGCCATTATCTTAACGTAAGATATGCAAATGACACAGTATTGATACCATAAAAGACCGGATAAGTTCATTAGAAAAAAAAACAGTACCGAACTGTTTTTTTTTTTTTTTAATGTGCTTCTATAAAAGGATGTTGAGAATACCTTTAACCGAACATGCGAGCAAATGGAAACAAAAAGAATCCAATTATTTAATATTCAGAAGACAGTTGAAATTTCTATGGGGCATAATGAGGAAAGAGAACTTAAAAATATAGTGTAAATAGATGGCAGAACAGAGTTTAGGAGAGACCAAACTGACAACATTTACTTCGAGCTTCAAATGACAGAAAATTGTGGCTAGTCATGATCGCCAACGTACTGAAGGGGTACAGTACATAGATTCTCATATATTCTTCGAATCATTGGCTTGTATCTCACGCTTAAATTGTGTTAAACAACACAAATTATGCATTGTAAATACATTTCTAACATTTGATATAAATCGTACTTCCAATTGCTTGCAATATACACTCGCTGATATTTTCGCAGATATTCCTTTAGCTGCTTCAACGTTGTCAAAGATATTTGAACTAAAGGCTACGTGCATGAGGCATAAAGAAAAAAAATGATTTCTGCGTAGTTACTTCAAATACTATGACTGGTCGATTTTTAAACCTGACTATTGGACAGGTCTAGATAGTTGGAGTGTGATATAAAAACCATACACAATATTTTGCCTTAAAATATCGATTCCATATTAGGAAATGCTATTAAAATAAAAATTAATATGTCGAAGATTGTTGCGGTGTTAACTAAAATAAATAACCAGGTCGAATTATTCCCAGTTAGAAATAAAGTTAATATAAATCAGTTTGAAACTGAGGTTTACTAGTTCTTGAAAATACTGGAGAAGACAAACATAGAATAGTACACGTCCAGTTATGTTAACAACTAATTTTAGTTTATTTTTCTTTCCGAAATAATTTTTCACAATGAATTTATTAAAACCATCCATAAATCATAAACATATTCTAATTCGTCTGAAGCGATAGTTTTATTTCGGAGAAAGCTGAGAAGGCAACGTCGGTTTCACGTTTAATTTTTAATGAACTGGATTCAAATTTCGTGGGTCATTATTTACCGTTACACCGTTATATCAGCATGCGTTTTGTTTTTATTTACAGAAGCTTTTAGAAAATATGAGGTAAAGAAAAAAGATATTGCAATTTTAATATAATTTGACGGCGTAGTTTAATTTAATTTCCAGAGTAAATTCTTTTTCTTCAAACGCTTTAAAATATCCGAAGGAAAACGTAAAAATAGGGGGATGTTTCCACTAATCTTGTAGCATCTCTTGCTAATGCTTCTCTTTTTAATTTACAGGCTATGTATTTTTTATATATATATATATATATATATATATATATATATATATATATATCAAATTTTTTAAAAATAAGTTTCAAAAATAATTTTATTTGTGAATAAATCCTGAAAGTTTCATCAAAATCCGACAATTATATTTTTGCAGGAATTTTCAAATTAATGTGTTTGTCACCAGAAAAAAAACTGAGTTCAGTAATATTACGCTTTTCATTGTAAACTCCTGTAACGATTTGGTTAAACGCTGACTAAAATCAAAACAAGAAGTTTAACCAATTCAGAACGTGTTAGAGATTAAATTATTTTTTTTTAATAATTAAAGCATACTTTGATCGTTTCTCTTAATGATGTAAACATTTTGATGGATAAAGTTCGTAATAGTGGTTCTAAGTAAAGCCCAAAGGCTCCTTTTGGAATAAAGCCTAGGTATTTCCAAACGTAAAGTTAAATCTACATTTACTGCCTGGAAAATTAAACCATTAAGCAATAAAAGATGTTTAACTTTAGCAACCAGGTTAATGTGTATGTATTCGATGATAAATTGGATGCGAGAAAAGCGGCTCTTGGAAAAGTTATGGCCATTAAGTAAATATAAGTTCTATTTATTAAAAGAAATAGAATAGGCATAGATTGTTTAATTAAAAGAGAAATTATTTTTTACCCTTTCAGAAGTAGGAAGCCACTCAAAAAAAGGTTGAATAAAATATCAGCCATCACCCTTGAAACCTCACATTGGTCAGAATTAATCAGTTTATCCGAAAATGGAATTTGTGACTCTGCGACCACTGAAAAAATTCTAGAAAATGAAATTTAATCATCTCTTACAATTTTTTTTTCCTTCCCATTCTCAGTTTTGAAAGGGCAGTAAAATTTCTCATGCTTACGGATTTGGAGCAAGACCTGAACGCATTCTTGAAAAAATCCATATGTCGCCAACTAAGACATTCCTTTTCTCCTAAAAGCTCTTAAATTGGAAATTTTGATATGATTATATAAATATCTGGATTGAATTAGTTTTCATGTAATATAAAATTTATTGAAATAGCAAACTTAATTTACTGCTGAAATAATATTTTTTCCAATTAAGTATTGCCAAATTGAAGGAATTTTTAAACTTCAATTCCGATTTTTGATTGCATTTCCTCAAAAGGGGGTTTAGATCTATAAATCCGAAATTTGATGTAAGGTTTTATCTCCTTAACTCTGAACTATTTAGTTTTCTTTAAAGTTAATTTGGGAAAAATTTTAAATCGACCTTCCTTAATGACTAGTATTCGTACAATGGCCTCATTTCTGTGGTGAGAGTAAGAGGTCGTAGTTATTTTGCAACTGACTAGAATTAAATTTACTGTCAATAGATTGCAAGACCAACATAGTAACCAATGACGTGTGTTAATATGACGCATATCTTCTATGTGCCCTGTCCCTTCAGAACGTAGGCTATCATGGTTTTTTCCTGTCTCCCTATCCCTGGTGGCTCTTAGCACGCCTTCTCCTTTTACACCATGCAATCCTCGTTCTATCATCCACCTAATTAGGTCCTTCAAATATGTTATCCGATGCTTTCCCCTGTCTCTTTTTCCCTCTATCTGGCCTGTTAGTATCAGGTTCTCCAAGCCCTCCTTCCTTCTTGCATGTCCCTGGAACTTCAGCTGTCTCTTCCTGATGCTCAGTATTAATTTCCTTTTTGTTTCCATCATTTCTAGGACCTCATCATTGTTCACATGCTCAATCCATGATATTCGCAGCATCCTTCCGTAGAACCACATTTCAGTTGCTTCAAGTTTTTTCATCTTTGATGATATTGTCCAGCATTCACTGCCATATTAAAGAACTGACATCACATAGCAATCCAGTAATCTCTCCCTTGTTTCTAGCAAAATTGTCATGTTTCTTAATGCTTAACTCAACTTCTGGAATACTTCCTTCGCCTTCGGATCTCTGTGTCGCACTTTCTGTCTTCTGTTATAACACTTTTCAGGAATTTAAATTTTTGTACTTGCTTGATTTTAGTATCCCCGACGTGTATTTGGCATAATGGGCTGCCCTTTTTACTGATGACCATGCATTCGGTTTTCTTAGAGTTTATTTGTAGTCCTTTCTTATCACTCTCTTCAGCTACCTTCTGTAGGAGGTCTTGTTGTTTCCTTTCTGTGTCTATCGGTACTGTATCATCTGCGTACCTTAGGTTGTTTAAATTGTGGCCTCCGATGACAAATCCAGGCATAACTTCTAGGGTCCTCAAAATATTCTCGCTGTACAAGTTGAACAGATCCGGTGAAAAGACACATCCTTTTCTTACGCCCCTTTCTAACTTTGTATATCTGCTGAATTCATTACCTGTCCGTATACAAGCGGTTTGCTGCCAATAAAGATTCTTGATTACTCTTAAGGTTTTTCCAAATATGTCAAGGCTGCCGAGCATCTCCATCAATTCTTTGTGGCGTCTTTTGTCAAACGCCTTCACATAATCAATAAAGCACAGGTATAAGTCCTTCATTTGTATTGCCCTTCAGAGAGCATCCTAATCATAAATATGGCATTCCTTGTTACAGTGTTTTTGACAAAACCGCTCTGTTCTTGTCCTATCTCTGGCCTGATTCTGCTTCTCGCTCTATTCATCAGGATTCGGACGATCAGTTTTGTTATATTGCTGATTAAACTGATGGTTCTGTGGAGTTCGCACTCGTTTACTTCTATGAAGATTGATTTGCTGAGGTCATCTGGTATTACACCACTATTGTAAATTTAATTTCTATAATTTTCTCTATACCAAATTCTTCTAGGGCTATCGGCAGCTCTATGACTATGCCATCTGGTCCAGCTACTCTGTTTCTATTCAGTTTGGCTATTATATTTTCGGTTCGTCCTCATCTTTGCGTATTATTGGTTCTCTTTTGTCGTGGAAATGATCTTTTATATATTCTTCTCATCGTTGCAGTATTTCATCTTTCTCTAATATGATTGTTCTATCCTTGGATTTTATACATCCTGTTGAAGAGCAAGTTTTTTGTTTTGTCAGTTCTTTTATTTCTTCATGCATTGTCTGCTTTATTATTCTTGCTCAATCTCTCTACTTCTGCACACTTGTCATTGAGCCATTCCTCTTTAGCCTGTCTGCATTTTTTATTTCCTTGTGTAGTTCCCTGTACTCCATTCCATGTAGTGATATCATTTTCTGTCTCCTTTTCATCTTGTCCAGAATCTCTTCAGTCATCCACTCGTTTTCTTTTTTTTTTCTGGGTCAAATTTCCTATGGGAAAATGTTGTTTGCATATGTCATTTCGAGCGTCCTTTTCCAATTTGTTCTTCGTATTTTATTTTCACGCTGTTAGTGTATTCTTTCTGTAGGTTCAGGTCATTTGCAAGTGTGTTGTATTTAAGTTTTGATGGTGCACTAGGCTTCTTTAATCTCCAGAGTTTTGCCTTTAGTTTGCAGATGACTGGAACGTGGTCGCTTCCCCGGTCAGCGCCTGGATAGGCTTTGCTTTGAACCACTGCATGTTTTAATCTGCTGTTTATGGTTATGTAATCTCTGGTTTTTTGTGTCACTTCCTGGGCTTCTCCATGTCCATAGACGTCGTGGGTGTTCTTGAAACCAAGTGTTAGTTATTACCTTGGTCATTTTCTATGCACCATTGGACCTATTTTCCTCCTCGTTCGTTGCGGATTCCTAAACCAAAGTTGCCAGTTGTCATACCTTCTCTACTTTGGCTTTTATATTTCCCATGATGATCCTGATTTCTTGGCTTTTACATTGAGCCTTGGCATTGTCTAGAGTGGGATAAAAAGATTATATTTCTTCCTCTGTGCTTTGTGTTGTTAGTGCATAGATGACTACAATTGCTATGTTGAACGGTCTCCCTTTCAGTTTGACCAGGAAAACTATTTCAGAGAACTGGCAGTATCCCAAAACACATTTCTTTTGTCGAGTATTAAGCCGACTCTTTTCCATTATTTTTGCCTCCTGCGTATCTTATCCTATGGTTGTCGCTGCTGATGTTTCCATTATTTGGCCATCTGGTTTTGCATATTCCCAGAATATTGACTTTTCAATCTGTTCATTTCCTGCTTGACATTCTCTAGTTGTCCACAGTTGTTAAACGTCCTGACATTCCATGTCCCCAAGGTAATCCTTTCTTTGTTGCGCACAGTCGCAAGGTAACGGTCCAGAGACACCTGTTACTCATGTCGTTCCTTCCCGGGCGAGGACAGATTTTGGGAAAAACTGTCCCCTTTACGCCATTGTTGTTATCAGTCGCCGGATGACGGTCAGGTGACACCTGTTGCTCATATCGGTCCTTACCGGACGAGGAATTGGTCTCTTTGGAAACAACCCGCTTCACGCTATTAGGTTTCATATATTTTCGTTGTATAGCTATGATTATACGCAGGATAGATAGATAGTGGAAAGGTATCCTGTTGTCTTCTCTACGGTGATTTAAGACACCACCTCTAGTTAGCTGGCCGTTGACTCAAGAGTTCCTCCGCCCTTTGTAGGTTTATTTTTTTTATCCTACCGGGTTGCTAACATCCCGTAAAAAAAAGTGGGTGGAAGAAAAAAAAACAAATATTAAGTATATACTTAGTGTAAGTTCAAAGAAGGAGTCATGTAAAAGAAATGTCAATTCCCCTAGTTACTCCTAAGTAGCAAAAGAGAGTGCATCACATATCCAGTAAACAGAAGATATTTTCTTTGAAATTTTGTCCTATCTCAAAAAGACTTTGTTTTATTTGGATAATTCCGGCTAATGCATATTTTGCAATAGCACGTGGTTTAAGCGGGGCAGAGAGACGAATTATAAAGCTATTAAATATTTTACATTGCAAAAATCAATTTTAAATTAAACATTCATATTTTTATAAACTTGAGAACAACAAAAGGAAACAAATAAAATTATTCCGAAAAGAGAATATTAAAAACAAAGCCTGAAAAACAGTGAAACAAAGATTTTTTTTCTTTTTTACCTAATACTCTTAGCTACCAAAAGGACACCACAAGTGTTTGCAAAACTTATCATCACATTTCCAGTAAACAGAAGATCTTTTCTTTGAAATTTCATCGTTTCTCAAAGAGACCTTCTGTTTCATTTGGATACATGACTAAGTATAGTGTATTTTTGTTTTATAAGAAATTATTTCCTGAAGAACGAATTAATTTGATTAATTAATTTCAGTTCGTTTACTTTTTTCTCTCATTCTATTTGCTCTTCACTCTATTTTTCTTATTGTTCAATTCCTCTTTCACTAACATTTGCTTTTACTTTTTGTTAATTTTTTCCCCCTTTTTTATCGGTTTCTTAACCGATTTCTTTATTTTAACTACTCTTTATTTTCCCTCCGGTTCTAACATATTCCCCTCTTCCAGCTATCTCTCTCCCTCACATACATACTGTTATTTTTATCTAGTTTTGATATTTTTTCTTGCTCATTCTTAATCATTCATTCTCTAATTCTTGTAAAAAGAAACTGAGATCGAGAAACGATTGAAGAAACCTTGATGGCGCGTATGCGAAGATGCTGCGTGTTGAATATATCCTGGAAAATTGTAAACTACGAAAATAAACTTTGACTATCTAGCTCTAATTTCAAAAGTCAAGAGAATAAGATTTCCGGGACATTCCTGGAGAAGTCAGAATGGGCTTATTATTATCAAGTTATACTTATGGATACCATTTTATGGACAAACAATTATTGGTCGTGCATTCAAACGAATTTCTTATCTCACAATCCCTGGTGACTCATTTGAGTTAAGTTTGGAACAACATGAAATTCTACTATTTAATCCGTACGCAATAAACATTTTGTGCACATAATAAAAACTCATTAATTATACGTAAAATACGTTTTAAAAATAGTCAGAAAAATAACTGGCGTCCAAATTTACAGAATGTGTGTTTCATGAATTTTCATTTCTTAGTCCAACATATTTAATTTATTGCTTAAACGTTATTTTTTTATTAATCTCTATATGTTCTGTTTTAATGTTTTTATTAAACAGTATATTTCTATGAAAATATATTAATAGATGTAAATATACTGGAAATTTATTCGAAAAATATGCGACACTATAATAACTTTGAAGAAAAGAAAAATGAGTTTGTGTGCCGGTAACAGAGAAAAACAAAAAATATAACATTGATAATTAAGCTAATATTTCTAAGGCGTTTCGACCAAATAGAAGCATGTATGTGAAAGATTTTAAAATCGGAATTCCTAACATGCTTGTGTGCTTTTCAACGAGGGAAGAAATAATTAAAAGATCCTGAAGTGAAGTTTACTATCAGATTAATTTTTTGCTAGTTTGGCACAATTAGAGATGTCGAAGGCTTTCTGTGGAGATTATATATAAACTGCACTGACGTCTACAGCGTAAATGTAGCATTAAATTTTTTACAATTTGTGCTTTATCTAAATATTGTGTGTATGTGTGTGTATGTGTGTGTGTGTGTGTGTGTGTATATATATATATATATATAGGAAAGAATATTAATAAAAAGTTTTGAATTTAAAAATGTACTTTTTTTGAACAGTATTTGTTTATTTTTATTATATTTTATATTTCAGACCGCCCTCGGTCCTTCATCAGAAAAATCACTTGTTTCTGATGAAGAACCGACGGCGGTCTGAAATATAAAATATAATAAAAATAAACAAATACTGTTCAAAAAAAGTACATTTTTAAATTCAAAACTTTTTATTAATATTCTTTCCTATACATATTAAGACAGTATACGTGGATGATCATCACTATATATATATATATATATATATATATATACTGTTAAGAATATCGAAATCAAATAACAAAGCTATACAAAGGACATGAAATGTTATCAATTTTTGGCATCTTTCAACGTGATTCTTATTATTGCAAAATTATTTTCTACAAAATGTCTTCTGTCTGTCTTTCGCCTTTTCATCTTTGCATCGTGCGTGTCTTTTAAGCAACAAGCCACTTAGAACGTGTGCAAGAAACTTTTCGAATTCTCCAATCAATAAGAGATGATTGATCGGTTTGCAAGTTTACGAGGAAACAGGATAGAATCTGAAAGATGGATTACTAAGAAATGGGAACGAGAAGTGAGTGGATAAGAGAGCGCCATCTTTAATTAGATGTCGTCTGCAATATTGCACCGTGACATTGCAACGCCTAAATGTATGATTTGTCTTATACTGTGTTTGTGTGTGTTGTAACTCATTTTTACTTCGTCCAAGATTATTTTGTCACATGCGACTATCAAATCTTTTGATTTTTTTTTTTCGACAATCATTTATTTGTTCCTGTTTTTATATTCATATTGTTCTTTTTGGTGATCCCATTCATATTTTATATTAATGTCGCATCCGGAAGAATACCAATACTCCACAGAATATAATATGACTAGTCACTGCTTTGTCTTTTGCGTATTCACTTCATATATGACACGATATGGTGAGGACTTTGGTAAATCTATCACATTGATTCTGTTTTTGAAATTTCCCTCTGTATTTATTTGTAGTGTTTTTATCTTCAAAGAATCCCGGTATCTGAGAAATCAGATAGCCAAATGTTAATAATTCCTACATAATATCAACCTTAGACAGCAGTGGATGCTTTACAACTTTCTCGTACATGGACAAGACTTGAGGTAAAAGATCTAGTTCTACAAGACGATGAGTATACTATAGGTCTATCACGTGAGCAGTGAGAACATTTTAATGGAAACGTGTAAAAGGTATAACTATACATAGAATTAGTTAAATTTCTGTGGAACGAAAGTGAGATAAGTCTTTGGACAATTCGAAAGGCAAGAGGGGACAGAGGTAAACCAGTATTTGTCTGTATTTCTGAGATGAGGTAGTATTTACATTATTCGGACTAATGCCCTCATTTTTGTTGCCATTTGTACGTTTCGGCCGTTATACACTCCGGCCTTCTTCAGATGCTAGGAACTTTGATCGAACCCTTTATTACAATCACTGGGGTATATGAACTCCATTCTTTGCTTAGTCATGCCTTTTTGGTAGTCATGAGTTATCTCCCTCTAACCCTGTAAGTCACTTGTTCACTGTAGCCTGGTAGTGAATTCACAGCTCTTTGGGTCAAGTCACAGGAACTAACCAACGTCTATATCCACTGGGCCAAGTGTCCTTGAGGACAAGAACTGAATTTTTGAAACTTATAAACCTAATCTTCAGTAACTTTTTTTTTACCAGAGTTCATATTGTAATTTTGTTTATAGTGGTTTTCTCTAGTTTTTGTTTTTTTTTTTTTTTTGTTTTTTTTACCAGAGCTCATATTGCAATTTTTGATCTCTGTCCTTGGTCGACTGAGATTTTCGAAGCCAAGCATATGTGCTGATTCCTTAAGTTTACGTAGTTTTTAGGTTTCCAGTGGCGTTCTCTATTATTTCCACTTCATCTCATTGGAAGCGGTGATCCTCCTCCTCCCGCCATATGTGGTCGGCTACACCTGATTTTTCTATCTCCTCTCATATTACGGACTTGCGATGTTCTTGTAGCCTTACCTTAAGGGGGCAGCCTGTTCCTCCTTTGTATTTCTTTCCACTGCTACATGGAATGGCGTGCACACAGTCTTTAGCCATGTCCTCCTCTGTTGGGAGTCTTACTCTGTAGAGGTATCTGCAAAGTGTAGAACCACTTCTGAAGATTGTCTTGATGTTATATGAACCACAGATTCTTTGTATTTTCTCTGATAACCCCTTCACATAGGGTAGACAGACCGAGGCTGTTTTCTGAGAGTTGTTATCCTCATGCACCCTCAATGCCATGTATGTTGGAGTTGTTGTCATGTACCCTGAATATTTTCGTTGTAGGGTACTGCTTATACTGACCATTTCCTGTTCGTATGACAATGGGTCGCCGCTTATGTTTTATGTTTAATGTTGAAAGCAGCGAACGATCTTTTTGTTTACATTGTATGGGTCGTGGAAATTGAAGTTGACGTATTGTCCGGTGAATGTTGGCTTGCAGTATACGGATGCCTTGAACCCCTTTTCTGTTCGAGTTATTGGCACATTCAGGAATGCCAATTTGTTGTCACTTTCTTACATCGTGAACTTCATGAATGGCCTTATTGAGTTCACATGGTTGAGTAACGTCTGGACCTCCTCCTGGTGTGGCCAGAGTATAAAGGTCCCATCAATGTATCTCAGCCATAGAGTTGGCTTTAGAACTGTGGATTCTAATGCCATCTCTTCAAAGTATTCAATGTATATGTTACCTAGTGATGGTGATAATGGCGAGCCCATTGTTAAACCTTCATTCTGCCAATATATGTCTGATCCCAATCCGAAGTGTGTTGTTTGGGTGCAGAAAGTCAGCATCTCTATCAGGTTTTCTAGTGGAACACTGGTACGTTCTCCTAGGGACGAGTCAGAGGCCAGTCTGTTTCTGACTACTGGTAGTGCCTCCACCGTAGGTACCTTTGGTGAACACTCACCATCTGGTCGCATTGGATGGGAGCATCTTTGATAAATTCCACGAAGTGCGCGGAATTCCGAACATTTTTAACTTCGAGCACCAGCCTATGACACTGGATAATCTATAACAATAAAAAAATAGTTTGACTATAAAAAAAATACTTTGACCGGCTTGGACTTTCAAACTACTATTTCCTTTCTGTGTGATCAATCAGAATATTGTTTGAAAGGAGAAAACAGTAACTGAACATGCAAATAGTAAATGATTTCCGATCACTTTGGGGAAAGTGGTATGCTCAGGTGCGTAACAATTTGATAATTCCGATATCTGGAAACCTTGAATATTTTTGTAAATGTTGTTTGCTTATTTTGCTTTTTTTCTTTTTTCTCTCTCACCCTCACTCACATATCTTAACCTTATTTCTTACTGAATCAAATAAGATCAAATAAATAATCTTCTAAAACTGTTCGTTACGCAATTGCTTCGGGATTTCTCTTCTGCACCGTTTCTGGGTGTTTTTTTTTTTTTTCCTAAATCCTGAAATTATTCGTATTATTATTATTATTATTATCGCAGTTTATTTTTTAAACTTCAACTATTCTTATTTAGGTTCCTACTTTCCTGTGTTTGATTATCATTTTTTGTTTTTTGTTGGTTTTTAATCTGTTGTGCTCATC
Source organism: Ascarosepion bandense (assembly GCA_037127315.1). NCBI lineage: Eukaryota > Metazoa > Mollusca > Cephalopoda > Sepiida > Sepiidae > Ascarosepion > Ascarosepion bandense. Next base: position 2,610,622 of record JBBBDQ010001192.1, read on the forward strand.
TAATTCCATTTTTTGCATTTGTTTTGTTTTTGTTTTTTTCATTGCGCTATTCCATGTTTTCTGTTCTGAAACTTTTTCTTTCTCCGAATAAGAATTTCTCAACCATTTTATTCGCGTTTTTTTACCAATTTTCTTAAGGATTTTTGTTACAGTTTCATAGTCTTTTGTAATTTCTCCTTGTTTGTTTTCTTTCAACATGTCTCCTTTCGTTTATTTGTTCTTGCCTTTTATTCCTTTTTCTTTTATTAAATACCCTGTCCTTGTAACGAAATGAATTCGTAATCAAAAGTAAAGTAAATCTTAACATCGAATTTCAAACAAGAAAATTGTTGAATATTTCTAAATACTGGGAAAATAAAAACGAAGTGCTAATCAGAAAAGCTAGTCTCCAAACAACAATAGAAAATACTTGAATAGCTTGGAATAACGTCAACATTGAACAATATGCCAAGAAATCGAATTTACTTAGAAAAATACCGTCTGCATTTACCTACTCACATAGATTGTGTTAAAAATTTACTTCAATTAATATCACTGATTTTAAGGATATAAACATTTACTGATATTAGTCCAAATAAAACTGCAGGTTCTTATAAATCTTTTCAGAAGTTTTAAGAATTTCTCTGTAAATCTAGGCTTCATTTGATAATCTTCAATACGATAAAACAGACTATATGAAAAACAAATTGAATACCTTGAAACTGATTTTTAAAAATTTAGTATTTTTTGCATGATCTTCTAAAATAATCAGTTTTTGGAGTCAAAAAACTTTATATTATTGAAATGATATAAGACCTGTTCATTTTCATCTCTTCTCTTTTTGTACCTTTGCATCGTTCTTTCAAATAAGATTATTTGATATGAAAAAATTCAAGAAGTCTTGAATATAACCAAGATGTACGGATAGCTGAATGGGCACTGAAGTTCTGATAGACCTCATTCTTTCATATTTTCTATTTTAAATCCTAATATTCCAGTGAATTACATTGGACAGCAGATGCTGAAAGGTACAGTTGTTTGCGAATGGGTTTTCATTTTGAAAGTGAATTACGGTTTTGCTTATAATTCGTGTATTTTTAACGATCTTGCAAGATCAGTTTCACATCACAAATGTAGCAGAAATCTTATAACTGCTTGTCATTGATGAACGGTTGTTAGATTTTCTAAACAGATCATGAGCCCTTAAAGACCAGCAGTACCGCGTTCAGCGTTACAATATTTTTTTCCAAATGATCTTAGGGAGCTCTTCAAGAAATTTTATTAAATACTTTCGGGTACAGTAGAATTGATTTAACTATTGATTTATTATTTTTGTTTTATTTTTGAAGCTTAACCTTTTAATAATTGAGATTGAACAAATGAATATTGTTAAATGTGAAAATATTAAACATTACCTGCGTTTGATTCTTATAATTTGCGTACATTTATAACAGGATTGTTAAGTTAATTTCTAAATTAGATAAATCTGCCTGGTCCTTTTCAGCACTCGTGTATATGAAGGTTTTATTTTCGCAAGCTGGATACTTCGCGTCAAAGATCGTGCAAACTTTTATTTTTATTGAAACTGACTGTTCTGTAAATCAATCACATGGTCTGTTCGACTTTCTCTAACGTTTACGACGCCAGTTGTGCAAACTTCGCAAACAGATGTGTTGATTTCTTTAAGGATTTTGATAGCTGATTAATGAAAAAAACTGTTCGCATGCGCCACAGTACTTCAAAACGCTAGAATTTGTTTTTCTGCAAACATTCTAGGGACATATGTTCATTCATTTATTTGACCATAATCTCGCCGAAACTCTTGGAGAAATGGAGAATCTGATTAAATGGATTGAATTAACCCAAAGAACAGCAAAATTCTGACATTATTTTACGTGGATGATTGACGAACATTTAGAGAAATCAGAAAGTGAACAAATTGCTCAGAAAACATCTTCGACTATTTAAAATTGGGCTGAATTTCGTGAAGGGTTTTAGTTTGAAATTAATTACTTTTTTCAGACCGTTGATTTAAGGTTACACTCAGAAAAGTCTATTATAAAAGTTTTATAAGGATTCAATTTCATATGCTTTGATATGTATAAAGTATATGAAGGCACAATATACATGATCATGTGCAGGCTTCGTAAGACATCAAAACATGTAAAATACAGTTTTATATTGAAAGTTGCTTCTTTTTTATTTATTTATATATCTAAAGAATACATTAACATGTACTACGTTTTTCTTTGTGAGTTAATTGCGATTTTAACTATTTTTCGTTTATTGCGTGTATCGTGTAGAAATGAGTCGACACCGACACGCGTGTCTGAAGTCTGATTGCCATATAACAAATAAAACTATAAGAATGGATTATTCCACTGAGAATTATAGGACCACAATAATAACCTGCATCAAGCATCAGAGAGAAGTCTGGGTAGACCAACCGAGTGTATCTCTGTTGCTTTGACTTTGTCAGACTCTCTACCTTCAGGAGGAGAGGAATCTAGACGAGGCTCCGCCGAAAGGTAGTCTCGTCTGGTGACAATTAGACAAGAATAAGGGTTCGGTTTTTTTCACTAATTGGCGTTGTGCCGCATTTGCCTCGGGCATCCGCAGATGCAGGGAAGTAATAAATATCTTAACCGAGTGAATCAACCGGGTGGTTCAACCGAATTGAGAGTAGCAGCAGCAGTCGTACTAGCTACGCCGAGTAGCGGTTCAATGTAATATTACTATTTAGTCTTTGAGTAGATTACTCAGTATCCTCTCTTGGGAACCCTCTAATGTATTATCAGGCGGAACCTCTTAATGCGAGAGATATGCGAATAATTATCGCCTTGTAGTAATAACTATTACTACTAATCCACTAGTAACTGAAGTAATATACCAAGACACAAGGCAATACAACTGTGTGATGTTACAACAGTTGTTTTATATTTTAAAGTGAATGTAGAAGACAAACTAAAATGGTATTCAAAATAAACCCCCAAACCTAATTATAAACGATTTTTTATAAGCAACTTATGATTGCGACTAATACTCGGGTTTCTCATTAGCGCCCAAGTTTCTTAGTTTTATGATTGGATGTAACAAATGATATAATTCTTGAATACGGTATAAGATCCCGTATTTACTAACTATTGTTTACTTTTCCTCTTTTTCTTTTCTCTTGAGATGCTTAAACCACACTGACGTTAATAGCAGTTGCTTTATTCACAGTCAAATCTGATTATATAGTTATCTATGAACAAAAAATACTGTGATTCTCGACCTCTGCTTAATGGAAAACATTTTTTTAAAATTTTGCCTTAATCACAATATTTAGATATTTAAACTACGTTCCTATCCACGCCTATTGCTTGAGATTTTACTGATTCTGAATTTGATGCCAGTATTAAACATTCGAGGTCATCAGCTTACCACGTAAATTGTGGTGTATGCATTTCCTCGATTGCATTTGCAGAAGAGAAGTATCGTTGTGGAGAAATGATTAGAAAACTTGTTTTGTTCAATCCTCACTAGGTGACCCCTATGCGTAACCTTGTACTGCACCGAGCTTAGTAAATAACATCGTATCGTTTTCAAGAAATCGTGTATATTTGCATGAGGATGAAATACATGAGAAATCAGAAATGAAAACAGACATTTTTTTTTTTGTTTATTAAGTAATCAGTCTTGTGTATATAAATTTATCACATTTAATCAAGTATATATCAGTTGATGTGACAGATCCTAATCCGCAAAGAGATTAGGAAGGGAAAAAAAGCAATAAGAATAGAAAAAGACAACTGAAGGAATTTATTCTTAAGGACTGGGAGTATTCAATTATTTCTTTCAATTTTTCTCCACCATTTGTACGATGTTTATTTGGGTGTGCATTGTGGTGCCGTGGATATCGGCTCGGAATGAGAAATCGGGGAGTCGAGTTTGAATTCTAGTTGAATTCTTTGCATTCACTTACGCGCTAATACCTTTGGGAAAGGTATTAATCCGTCTCTTCCTTCCAGTTATGGGTTAAATAACACGACAGATTGAGTTTTATAGCTTTGGCTGGCAACCAGTCTACCGCAGAAAGTGCGGATAAATTTCTGCCTAGTCAGTAATGTCTCTTTCGAGACATTATCGTGTATCACGTATGGCACTTAACTGACACTTGTTACTGTTTGAATATTTTCTTCCGTACGATTATTGTTCCAGAAATAAGGAAAAATTCCATACTTAGTAAGTTGAAAAATCTCTACATAACTATTCCAGACAGTAGTTATGTTTTAATACAAAAGCATACATATAAGAGAACGATAAATGAAAATTCAAAACCAATATAAACTTAAGAGAAATAAAAACGAAATATAAAGATTGCTTAACTGGTCTATGTAAATCAATCTTGTTGTAATGAAGTTATGCTGTAGCAGTGACACACACAATATTGGCTATAGATTGAATAATTAAAATCAGAAACATCTAAGTGACACCTTTTGAAAAAATCAGGTTATTTTTTCTTTTTTTAAATTCTCGCCTTCGCTTAGTATGACAACCAAACAAAAGCCCAAGTCACCAGGAAGTCAGTGTGTAGGATTTTGTTTTTGTTCTAAAAATGTTGATATTTGCACTCGAACTGTGTTGTTAACAAAAGGATGACATTTTCCAGACTTTATTTCTTGTTTTTATTTTATGAAATAAATATTTTTAAAAATTTAAAACAGTCGGGTATTTGATTTCGTTCTATGTCGTCTTGTTGAAAACATTTAAGGTATAGATACCTCCATTTTTGTGTGTGTATATATATATATATATATATATATATATATATTGTATCGAGGTAGCAGATAATTTTCTAAACATATAATGTTAAATATAAGACAATGAATGTCTATTATGTTTAATCATGTGAGCCGAAAGCTTAGCACCAACTTAAGAAAAAAATTATCCAAATGTTGGAATTTTTGTCTATTTTCGCCTGAAATTAAAACCAAAATACGATGTTTAGAACGGCTCATGATTATACATAAGACATTCATTGTCTCTTACATTTAACAGTATGTTTAGCAAAAATATATATATATATATATACACACACAACTGTATAACTATGTCCTTTCCTATGCTACTCGGAAACTAACGAAAAACAAAATTAGTAACAATGATATTATCGTCTGTGTCGGACCTTAGCAATAATGAACAGGATGAAGTAATTTCACTGATAAAACAAAGAAGTTAGATGAAAATAACACGAAAAATAAGCTTCTCTTCAGAAGACTTCAAATAAAGTTTTTATGTGGCACATTCTTTCACAAGTAAACTGTCAAAACATGGCGCACAAGAAATATGACAGTCAAAATAACTTTCAAAATGGCGGCTGATTATAGCTCAACAAGTGCTTAGCTATGTTTGGAATGAAGCCCACAAAAAGATGCTCATGACATTAGCAGTCGGCTTTTTAGGCGCTAGAATTGATGGATCTCTCGTCTAATCAATCGATGCACATTATATTGTTAGTAAAACTAATAAGAGCTGTAAGCTTCTTTTTTTCTTTTTAATCCGAGAACACCTCTTTTGCTTGCACTAGTGTTTTTTTTGTTCTCAGTCATACAGGAATTGCTCTTTCCTTTCCCTTCACATACACTCCTTCACTTTACCTTCAGAGCGCATGAATGCTAAAACTAATAACTGAACACTGGAAACAACTGTGAAAGCAGCTGCTTATTTTCATCTATTAAATTCTGATACTGAATCGATAACAGTGAGTAAAACATCAATGAAGTTTATAAGTTTTCTACCTTACTTTCAGTTCTGACTAGTTAATCGAGAGCTTATATATATATATATATATATATATATATATTTAAATTACCAATTGGTCGCCTATTTACACTTTGTTCATCATTGCGACATTATTTGTATACCTTAAATGCCGACAGATCGCTTAATTTGAAATACGCATTTTTTTTCTCAAAAATAATTACAAGTAATGTAATTTCTTGTTACTTATTCACTTTTTTCCTTGGACCATTTACAAAGGAGTCTTTTTTTTTTTTTTTTTTTTTAATTTATTTCACCTTTCGCTTTATTCTTCCAAAATTCGATGCAATGAACTGGTTACTATCTTGAGAAGGTGAAAGTATTAATCAGGTTCAAATTTTGCTTCGGAATGTCTCTATTGATTTGCTGCAATTTCCATTTATTTTCTTTTATAAACAAAATTGAACAGTCACTTATCTTTTAAATAAACGTCAGTAAACTTAACAGCTAATGTTCCTTACCGTAGCAAAGTCCCTGAAAATTAATAACTTGATCAGTTTTATATGTGATTTAAGATGTCCCGAATTTTACAAGATTACTTTCTGATAATTTCGTACCTACATGACACATTTTAAGCAAAATGATGAAAGTAACTTCGGAAATCTTACTTGTCTATAATCGTTCCTCTTACACATCAATTATCCGACCAAAAAAATGTTTAGTTTTCTTACAATTTCAATTACTCAATAACATGACCCTTTCTGTTAAATTATGTTGCGAAATACGTTTTGATTCTAACGCCCACTTTTATCATTCAAACAAATGTGGCATTGGGTAGTTATATCGAGTAATTATAGTTATTTTATCAACACTTGAAAGAAATAAAATTTATACCCCATATATGAGAATAGGGGCAAAGATTGGTCAGTCACAATACTTTTTGGACGCTTCAAGCCTCAGGGATTGATTCTTCCTATTGAAGAACAATGGTAAATGATATACCTAATCGGACTTCCACCTCATAGAACTGAGCAGAGATCTGGAGTTTCTCGATCGAGATCCATTTGATATTGATTAAAGGAATTATTCCAGCTCCTCGCTTCCTGGAGAAGTCAGCGTTGCCAGCTGTACTAATTCATATAAGTATATAACATGTTTATTGCGCTTGGGTAGAGCATGGGTGTTCATCCATGTTTCAATAATAGACTGGCGTTCATAACCTTTGGGGCGCCTTGATAAATTGTTATTTTCCCCCTAAATCGAAAGTGATTAGCAGTATGCTTTTCTCAATACATGTTATGATCTTCGAAGGCCAGAAAACAAATTACTGTATTATGTTGCATGGTGAATAATAGACCATCTTAAGCACAGTGAAAAAAAAGCCCAGCAAAAATACTAGACAACGTAAAAATTTCCTCTTTCATCTGTTTTCTGAAGTCGAAAAGAAAAGGTTGGGGGGACTTTTTTTCTCCAAAAAGAGATCTTCACTAATGCAATGTACAAAACGTTAAAGTATGAAGTTAGTGTTATTGCTTTTGGTTCGAATAATTGCAGCAATTCGATGTAGCATTGGATGGAGCAATATCAAGCTTTTCTCATTGAAAATTTTCTCATTCTTCTTGGCCGTAATCCCAAACCTCGTTGAGATTATGTGGGGTTTCATTGGAGCACTTGTTTCTTCAGTTCTCACTAAAATTATTCCATTCTATTAAGTTCTGTGTATTGTGCAGGCCAGTCTCCAAAAAACTGAATATGTTCATCTGCAAGAAACCCTTTTGCATGTAATGTATAGCAAAGATACTGTCATATTGAATAATTTTTCCATCTTTGTAGTCTTGCAGAAGATTAGACCGTAGTTTTTGCTGGTTAGGGTTTCATTAACTTTTACCAATTCTCCTCTACAATCGCTTTTTGATTCAACCCTCACACTATTACGTGCTCGCCACCAAACTTTACCATCATAAATTGTTTCTTTCTTTCACTGGTTTTCTTACATATTCTCCTTCATTAAATTGTAACTCTATTTTATTTTCATCATTATGCATTACTTTTTTGCCACTTTCTATTATCCTAAATTAGATTCTTTTCGCTAATTAAATCTTCTGTTTGAATATTCTTTGTTATTTATCTATTTTTGTAATATGCTGCGTTCTGTATCAAGGGAAATATCTCTAAAACTGAATTCACTTCGTACTGGTCTGACTATTAATTTAGGATTGTCAAGCGAAACTCTCTTCATCTCTGTTCAGTTTTATTTTTTAGATTAGCGGTCAATTCAAAATCTATCATACTTACTATTAAAACAGGAGTAAATAGTTGTCACCAGCATAGATACTGACATCAGAAAGGTAATTTATCAAAATTAGAAACAACGTAGGCCCAAGGATAGATCCCTGAGGAAAACCTAGATTTATGCAAAAAGATCTGGCCATTCAAGACAACTTTCATTCATTTCTCGATTTTATAAGACTTCATCAGTTTAAAAAAAAACTGTCCGGAAATATTTAAATCTTTCAACTTGTAAATGGCGAACTCTGTCAAGTGGCTTTAGAGATATGCAAAGCAATAGTCAGTTTCAACATTCACACTTTCGGAAATAATCATTAACACAGCAGCAGTTGACTTAGGGCAGAGAAGCTACATTGCTTGTCTAGAAGAAGGTCCTGCGAAGTGAGATATTTAACCAATTTAGTGTTAGAGCGTCTAGTACTTTGTCAAAAAGAGGTAGAAAGCTAATAGATCGATAGCTAGAAGGATCACATTGTTGAACTGATTTCTTAAAGAATAGAACTACAGAAGAGTATTCCTAACAAAGGGGAAAGCAAAAAGCTGTAAGGCTGTTGTAGTAAAGTTTAAAGAAAACAAGAGACGGTTAACGCCAGATTCTTATTCGGTCAGAGGGTTCTGCTTGTACAATTTAGTGGTTTGTGCATAATTTTACTAATTTCATCATGTCTTGGACGTCTCGACACAATTGGCTTAGGCATTAACGGTCTTCTATAAGCATTATAATTATTGCAAAATTTGAATCCGCTCGAATAATTAAATCCAAAGAGACTATTTTATGAATATATTGTGTGTTTCGTGTTTTTGTTTGTCTTTTTTGTATTTTTTTTGTTGTTGTTTTTTTGTTTTTTTTTTGTTTTTTTTTTTTAAATTGATACATTGCCGAACTTTTAACAGTATATATTGCAGTTTGTTTTATACCTACATATCAAATATTGCGGGTAACAACTTCCGGACAACGGTTAAAGTTTGATTTTTTTTTTTTTTTTTTTTTTTTTTTAATTTTATTCTAACGTTTTCACTGCTTTAAATACCCGCCCCCACTCCAATATTTCTCAGTTTTATGAATTTTCAAATGACTAAAAAAAAAAATTCTCAATACAATACTGAAATCATTCGACCTGCAAAACAAGCATAAATATCGGAAAAGAACAATGAATAACAAAAAATAGCTCTGATGAAATTTACAGAATTCATTTACAATATAATCTAAGAAGAATGAGGAAGTTGTATTCACCCACTATAACTTGTTGAGAATATGCAATTATGTATAGTGTAAACGAGGTTCAATCTTCCGAAACCTAACTGAGAGCCGAGAAACTTCAGAAGGCGCAGCAACAGAAACTTGTGATTTTAAAGTGTTATTAGTTCGTTTCCAATAAAGTGTATTATTAGCGTAAGGTAAAATAAGAAAATACAATATATTTAGCTCCATTGAAAAGGTATGCAAAATGAAGTTTCTTAAACGGATTGTGATTCTGGCGATAAATGAAGAAAGTTAACTCACTTGTGCGAACTATCGATAAGAATCCGACACGTACATGGCTAAATCGCTGTTGATATCTGTACATTTAACATACGTATATATACGAATGTAAAGAATATTCATACAATGTAGTTCATTTTTTTTTTTAACGGAAGATGATGATATAAACTGTCAAGAGTAATATTTTTTTGCATTTGATGTTGATCGTTGCATCAGCCATAAAGTTTATATTAATGAAATCATGAGAATACGATCAGGTGTCGCCATTATGCTATCATGATTACCATCCGAAAAGATCTCTGCTTCAAATACATCATAGACAGCCATTATTGCAAATTACAGCTATTTTCGATGTTGCTTTTATATATATACTAGCAGTATAGACCGGCGTTGCTCGGGTGTAATAAAAGCTTTAAAAACTAATCTATGGTCCTGGAGTTCAGACTCTTTGGACGTTGGCACGAAAGATTAAAAAGATTTCCTGATATCTATATCAAATAAGCTTTTTTCGTCGTAAAATGAATTTTGAAGGTTAAATAAGTCCTTTGAGTAAATGGTATCATGGCTGAGACTAAGAACTACAATTATACCTACTTAGAGCCAAACCCGAAGCAAAAACTAAAAAGGGCTGAAAAAAAATACAGACATACAGGCAGATAAACAGACACAGGCAACAAAAATCTTGCGTTTTATATATATATATATATATATATATATATATATATATATATATACTATCGATTTTCTGCATTATTGTAAGAACTGCAACCTTAAAATTTCTGAATATTGTTTCTTATGTCTTTGTCTATGAGTATCAAATTTGATTAAAATCGGACCACTCCTTCTATAACCCGATTTTTTTTCGATTATCGATTTTCGATATTTATCGGGGGTACCTCGACACAAAACCTAGCTAAGAACACTCGCAGGCTCTTATAGCACAACTGTGTAAATTTTCAAGAAAATCGGTTCAGCCATTTCAGTCTATAGGTAACGGATACACACACACACACACACACACACACACACACACACAGTTCCATTTATAAATAAGTTTATATATGTGTGTGTGTGTGTGTTTCATTGGGCCTGGCGATTCTCTTACTTTTTCAAGAATGTAGTATTTCAAGAAACGTTAATATATATATATATATGCGTATGGTTATTATTGTTATAATAATAGCATACTGCTATCAAGTTTCAATGTTCAATACACCATCAGGCAGTGAAATGTAGTTCATTTACTGGGTCCTTATATATATATATATATATATATATATATTTGTAATAAATTTTAAAAAATGCTACGATATTAGATGATTACAGTGGAGCTTATATTTTACAAAACATTGCTGGTGTAGATCAATGAATATTGGGGCAAAATGCAATGTATACCAAATAGAAAGTGTCAGTTGTTCAAGTAAGAATGGAACAAAAATGTAGGTAAGGTATCATTTTTAGATTGAAAACAAATAAGAAAAATAAAAAACAATAAGATATTGGTCATTAATGATTTTCTAAATATAAATGAAATATTTTTTAAAAGACTTAAGGCTATGAAGTTAAATTCAAAAAGCAGAATCACTAGATTTTAGAAATAATAGTAAAAGTAAACATACACAGCAATGTAACAGTTAATATAGCTTTGAAGTATATATAATTAACCAAAATGGGTAGGTTTATAGATTATAGCAACTAATAAACAGATTAAGAAAATTGGCACTCTTCAATATATTTTAAATTATTTTATGATGAGGTTAAGTAGTAGATTTATTACGTTGGTTTAATACGTCAGATTTTGGGAAGTTAATTATATGGAATTTGTCTTGTAAGCAAAAATCATTTCAGGCAACAATTTACATATTTTACTTTGATATCTTCATTTTCTTTGTAATTGAATCAATCAAGTATTTGTTTTAACAGTTACTGGTTTAGTTGGATTAATAATTCTAGCAGTACAAATTGTTTCAAAGTCTGGTCTGTGAGATATATATATATATATATATATATATATATATATAATGTGTGTGTGTTATTGCGTTGAAGACATATTTTTTACTATAAAAGGCCATGATAAATTTTAAAACAAAAACACTAGTCGACCGGTTTCGTCCCCTCTCGTCAGAACTGTAAACAGGGAAAATATTATGAAAAGAAAATCCGTCATAGATGACATGAATGAACGGAAAGGGAAAAAATAAGTTATTAGATCTAAAGCTGCTAGAGACCCAGCAAAACCTGCCCAGGCAAACAGTTTTTGTTTACAAAGAGAGGGTCGCCCGAAATATATTTCCCTTTAAAATTCTAACGAAATAAGATCTATATAGGGAGCTCGATCATGTTTATTAAACTGGCCTTATGCCAATCATAACCGAACTTTCCACACGTTATTATCATCAGGAGGTTGAAGAGAATAAGTGTTCTGTTTGTATGTTTAAGTGGAAATTTATTTACAGCACAGAATAACATTAATTTGTAGAAAGTGAAATTATTAACTGTGGAAATTTTCTAAGAGAAAAAATAGTAAAGAATTAAATGAATCCAGAGTTCGTTGTAGTAGTAAGGTCTTAGTCTCCTTTTCTTTTAGCCGCTAGCGAGTAAGCCAAGATGAAGAAAAAGCAATAAAGGGAAATTTTACTTATCGACGTTAATTTTTAGGAGTCATTTCAAGTGTCTTATTACTCTTGCTGTTTTCTTTTTGTTGATGATGAATAGGCGAAGACAAAGAAGAGATAAAGGAAAATAAGGAGAAGAAGAATGTATGTCGACGAGACCTGTCCGGTTCAACGGCTTGAAATCTATCCCTTACATTGTGGCGGTGTCTTATCTGATCTCTGCTGCCATCTGACTGATTTACTTTCTCTATTTATATTAAAGACCTTTTTCATACAGGTTTGTTAGTTTCTCCAAGTTTTGTAAATAGCTCCCTTTTCATTGATTAGAAACAAATACACTGGAGCGCTAATTTGGTTTTGTCTTTTTTCTTTACAAATTCCATTTTGTTTCCTATTGGTCAAAAAATGTTCGCACTGGCTCGCAAAATTTGTAAACCTTCACACGCACTTACTTGATTTCGTATTCACGACATAAAGAAGGTTACTCTTTCAATGAAATATGTATTAAATATCTGTGTATTAAAATTATTACAACACCATAATTAAGTAATATAAATAATGTATAAATATTAAAACATACATATAAATTAATGATCTAAAGTACCATATTATTACAATTCAATGTAAAAACAATAATATATAATACTATATAATAAAAAAAAATAACACAATACAATATGATAATAGTGATAAAATCATAGATAAGGGATAACAGGGAGAAAACAATAATAAAATTAAATAAGTCTTGGAGATGGTTATAACGATTCTAGTGTTTGAGATAGCTAATTTATTTGAGAGTTCATATGCAAAGGTGTTGGAAGGTAGTATTAGGAAATTTGTAATTTGGGAGGGGAATATTAGTTTTGTTTTTTGGGTGATTTTTTTAAAGATTTTATGAGCATGTTTTTTTATGTATAGGACGAAATTGTTTGGGTAGTGTAGGAGTTTAAAAAGTTTTTTCAATATATTTTTCTTTAGATAAATAATTAGGGCTGCGTGTGTGTGTGTGTATATATATATATATATATATATATTTCTGAGATGAGACAGTATTTAGATTATTCGGACTATTGTCCTCATCATTACTGCAATGTTTCGGCCGTTGTACGCTTCGGCTTTTTTTTTCTTTTTCAGGTGCTAGGAATTTCGAACCGAAAACTTTATTACGATCACTGGGGTGTATCATTCTCATTTCATGTACGATGCCACTTCTGGTAGATATATAGTTGTTTCCCTTTAACGTAACACTTCTGAGTTATTTGTTCACTACTGCTGTAGCCTGGTATTAAACTCACAACTCTTTTGGAAAAGTCACTGGAACTAACTAATGTCTATCTTCACTAAGCCATGAGAAGAGCAAGAGAATTTCTGGGGCTTGTAGAACGTACAAGGACTCAGACTTAATGTCTCGGCAACCATTTTTACCAGAGTTCATATTGCTCATGTTGATGCTAATGATTTTCTCTAGAATTTTTTTTTTTTTTTACTAGAGCTCAAATTGCAATTTTTGAGGCTAATGATTTTCTTTAGCACTCCGTATTACTGGTTCCCATATTGTATTCATTACGTAGTTTCTTCATCTCATAAGGAGCAGTGATCCTGTTTCTGCTTCCATGTGTGGTCAGCTACGCCTGAATTGTTTATCTCTCCTCCTGTTACAGCCTTGCGATGTTCTTGTAGCAATGTTCAGCATCCTACAGATGAGAATATCATAATACTATCAGCTGACAGACCATGCAACTGTATTAATGGACAAAACAGAATACACCGAGAAGACCTTATTAGAAGTGGTAGCTATAGCAAGGTAAAGACCTCACACTGAAAACAGAACGATAGCTGTCGCAGATCCTACTCAAGAACAAGAATCAATTTCTGCCTAAGAATCCAGACAGTTGTCTTAACGCTACAGCAAGCTACCTAAAATTCACAAAGAAGGTATTCCGCTCTAGCCGATTGTTAGCAGCCAAGGCTCTGTGTGCCACCTTGTGAGTCGCTTCGTTGTAGATGTAATTGACCCACTGATAGGAAAGTCACCATATGTTCGAATCTCCACCCATTTCGTGGAACTTATCAAAGATGCTCCCATCCAATACAACCAGATCGTGAGTGTGGATGTGGTGAGTCTGTTTACCGAGGTATACACGGTGAAGCCCCTATCGGTAGTGAGACTGGCCTCGGACTTATCCCTATGGGAATGTGCCAGTATTTCACAAGACAACCTGATGGAGATGCTGACTTTCTGCACATAAACAACACATTTCGGAATGGGTTCAGATATATATCGGCAGGATGAAGGCTTATCAATTTGCTCGCTATTATTACCATCACTAGGTAACATATACATGGAATACTTTGAAAAGATGGCATTAGAATCCACAGCTCTAAAACCAACTCTATAGCTGAGATGCGTTGATGACAGCTTCATATTCTGGCCACACCAGGAACACATCCAAATGCTTCTGGACCATGTGAATTCAATAAGATCATCGATACAATTCAATATGAAAAAAGGGAGCGACAACAAACTAGCATTCCTACATGTACTAATATCTCGAACGGGGGTGGTTCTAAAATCTCCGTATACAGCAAACCAACAATCAACGGACAAAAACCCCCAGCCATACAATGTAAAGGGACCGTCCGCTGCCTGCAACATCGAGCAAAAGTTGTAAGCGGCGACCTAAATACTTTCGGATAGGAAATGGTCGGTATAGGCAGTACCCTACAACGTAAGTTATCCAGAGTACGTGACAACAGTTCCAGTTAACGTGAAATAGATAGTGCATGGAGATAACAACTCTCAGAAAACAACCTCGGTCTGTCTACCCTACGTGAAGGTGTTATCGGAAAAATACAAAGAATCTGGTGTCTGTATAACCTCAGGACTACCTTCAGAAATAGTTCGACACTTCGTAGGTACTTCTCTCAAATAAGACCCCCAATAGAGGAGAACATGACTAAGGACTTTGTCTGTATTTCTGAGATAAGGTAGTATTTACATTATATTTTCCTCTTCTTTGTTGCCATTTGTACGACGTTTCTATGACTAAGGACTGTGTACGCCATTCCATGTTGCTGTGAAAAGAAATATAAAAGAGAAACGAGCCGCCTACTTAAGGTAAGGATACAAGAACATGGCAAGGTTAAAACGTGAGGGAAGATATATATGCGTAGAGAGATTAATAAAACGACATTCGTCTTCCCCCACTAAATTGAGTGGTGCTATCGGTGAGGACTGACTAACCGACAGTGGGGGAAGATATCAAGACACGATCACCCGTTAATTACAAAACAGACCCTCCTGTTTTCTTACAAGGCGTGATCGCTCGTGGAATAGAAATTATAGACCCTTTTATCCATGTGATTATTAAAAATGGTGCAAACTCTATGAGAGACGGAAGGGCCATCAAAATGTTAGGTCGTATCAGTTGAGCCTTTTTAAATAGAGGAACAGTGTCGAGAGAAAAATCAAAAAGAAACCGTCCGCTTTCTGTTCATGAAGCCTGTTATATTTATATGCACACCACAAAAAGCTTTACTCTCTCAAAATCATGAAAAGAATAACCTAGGAACTACGATCCGTTCTCCACATCAATCGCTGGAACTATTCTTCTGATACCATTAATTGGTTCACGAAGATTAAAGAAAAACTGAAACGTCTTCCTTAAATTTGATATTGTAGATTTCTATTCTTTCATCTTGAAGAACCCCCTATATTGTTATATTAACTTTGCTTAAAAGCATGTAGAGATCAACGATAGACAAAACTATTTAGCAGCTAGAAAATCGATTCTAATCTTTGATCATTCCACCTGAATCAAAGGTTTCAACGATTGTTTTGATGCCCCTAAGGGGTTATATTAGTCATCCCAAGTTACTGATCTAGTAGTAGAATTTTAGACTCTAAACAAATTGAATTATACCGTGATGCCGGCCTTATGTTCATCCCTAATAGCAATGAGCCCTTAATAGAATCTATAAAATTATTAAGGGGCTTAAATTTCAAGGCTTTAAAATTCAAGTTTCCTTTAATCTTAAAATAATCAATTATTTCGACATCACCCTCAATCTTAATGATACTTCCTACCAACCTTACCTCAAAGAATGGTACCCCTAGCTACATTCATGTTAATTCCACCACCCTAATACTATTATAAAGCAAATACCCAGCATTATCACTAGAATTAGCCGATTATCTTCCAACCTCGAAATTTTCAATGAAAATTAAAATTATGTAATAAAACCCTCCAGGAAAACGGCTTCAAGAAAAGATTAGTATATGTAAAACCAGTTGTTAATTCTGAGCCATCTCCTTCGAGAAATAGATGTAGAAAAAGGAAAATAATAGTTTAAACACCAATTCTGTATTGATATAAAATCAGTACTCTCAGAATTTGCTATTCCTACTCACACACACACACAATATGATTAATTCCGACAATAGTGAAATTTTTCAAGAATTTGTATAAGGCTAATGCTAAAACTGGTATTTTACGATCTTGCAATTGTAGGTCTATTAACAATTGTCCGGTGGAAAGCAAATATAGGTCCACCCAAATAATCTACTAAGCTAGTATCTCCCCCATAAATAAAATAAAAATTATCAGATTTAGATGGAATTTTGGCTGGATAATTTAAACAACGTTACTTCTCTCATAAACACGCCTTTTCTAACCCCATCCAAACATTCCAGACTTTCCTTTCTCGAAGATTGTAGGAAATGTATAAGGGTCTCAATCCAAAATTTTAAACTTAATTATTCTAAAATTTATTTCACCCAATATACTCGATTTAATTTCCTCTCATTAGTTCTAAACTAAAGAATAATTAACATAATCCCTCTCTGTTGTTTATATCCCCTTTTTTCACTATTTCTAGGTTTTTTCATTCCCATTGTAAGTAATTTATTTTGAATGTTTGTTTGTTTTTTTCTTGTTTTTTTTTTTTGTTTTTTTTTTTCAGGTGAAAATTAACCGATTTTGTGCAGTCATGTTGTCAAGATCTTTTAACTGAATTTATTGCCTATAATATTTTTTCTAAATTACTTGGGTTTTTATCCTTTCTTAATATTACTTATATATATATTCTTTTCATTTCGTTCTATTTTAAATATATTTATATCAGAAGTATTATGTAATTATTGACGCCATCTTAGATTTATTTCTTATATATAAACTAAATTTTAATATTATAATTTTTTTCTTCTCTTCCGCAGTATATTTTTATAGATTGACTTTCCAATTATTTTCCTACCCCTTTTTACCCACTTCATACATAGATATGTATTTTGTACATTGTGTGTGAGTTGAATATACGGATCGAAATTCGACAAGATGAACAGAAAAAGTAAAGACAAGTAGGAACGAAGTGCCTTCAATCTAACATGTTTCACTTTAACAAGTTTCTTCAGAGATTTTTTTAAAAAAAAACAAATGATGTAAAAATCATTTTAAAAATCCAAGAGACATTATGTCGACTGAGGTATAATTTCATTCAGATACGTGTCACATGTGATAAAGCAACGAATGAATATTAAATGTTGTAAAAGCCTGTCTGTTTGTGTGCCTCTTGTAACAAAACATTAAACAAAAATGCGTATCAAGCATATTTAATCTATAGACGAATTAAGTGCGCGTGTATATGTTGTCAATGTTAGTATGTGTGAATGACAGCAACGAAATACACTTCCGTTCCAAATATGTAGCAAGTATTGAAAACACTTTTCAAGCGATAGAATGAATTTCTTTTTTAAATGAGAGAATCATATATGGATGTATGTGTATGAGAGAATCATGTCTGAATGTGGGTATTTATGAGCCTGGAATCGTAAAAATAAATATATTTCCATTTAAAATTCTCGCGAAAATAATTTATAAAATTATTAAGCGAAACGTTTTATAAACGAGTTTTGAAAAATGTTAACGGTTAGAATCTTTTAATGAAATAAAATATTAAATATCTATTTATCAAAATTATTACAGTAACATAAGTAATAATATATAAATAGAAAACGTACCTATAAAATACCATATTATATTACTACTACAATTAAGCAATATAAATAGCATGCATTAATATATAATTAAAAAATAAAATTGATCACAATAATAACAAAACATAATAAAAATAACTATAACATAATAATAGTAAGAAAAATATGGACAAAAATAGGGGTAATAAAAATATGGATAAAGCATAAATTAATAACGAAATAGAACGCAATTCATAGAGAGAAAAACAATATGACTTTAAGAATATAAGGAACTGTCTTTAATCTATTTAATATCTATTGATATTTTTTATTCATGAGTTATATATTTGAGAACAAATGTGGAAGTAATGTTTTAATCGCGTGTTTATGGTTAATAATAATGTTATTAAAGTTTTCAAATTCCTTCCTCCTTAAAACGTTATGTTCTTTTTTAATTAATTTGGATTTCTCAAATGCTAGTTTGTGTCCTACGTTATTTTGTTGTAAAACAAGAGTTGAAACGTATGTCCAAACGTAAGTCTCTTTTATGTTCGTAGATTCGTGCTTTTAGATTTCCTGATGATTCCCCTATATATGTGTTATTGCACTACAGAAACTGTATTTTGTAAATCCCGGCATTTAAATTGATGTTTGGTATTTTTTTTTAATCTCACAATAGTCTTGGAGGTAACTATTCTAGTGTTTGGGATAGCTAATTTGTTTGAGAGTTCATATGAAAAGTTGTTTGAAGGTAGTATTATGAAACTTGTGTGATTTTTTTTTTTGGGGGGGGGGGTAATTTTTTTGATTTTGTGTATTTTATATTCTTTAATATGTATATTCAACAAACCAGTAAAAACTATCAAAAAATGAAAAGGAATCTTTGTCCAAATTATTGGAATATAACCCAACTATATGGCTTACCCAAAACTAATAAGCCAAACATTCTCATTAAGCCTATTATACCTGGTATTAACAGTGCTCCCTATAATTAGCTAGAGCTATCACTAAAATAATTACACCATTCTTAGGCCCCATTAGCACTACATATATTTAGTACTCAAGTGACTTGCTACATAAAATGAAAAACATATGACTAACATATCTGTAGCAAGTTTTGAATTTTAATCACTCTATACTTACATATTAAAATGTCTAAACATTCTTAGAAATCATGTCAAGCAGTCCGAGGAAAATCTCCCCACTGCCTATCCACAAATTAATAAAAGAATATGTATATTAATCACTAACCATTGCCATTTCTCTTTCAACCACTCCTTTTATAAACAAAAATTAGGCCTGTACACGGTGCCTTCAATCAGTGGTGTTCTCGCTTACCTATTGCTAGTGTTTTTAAAATTCAGTTTTTTCAAATATATTATACTTAACCATTCTACTTAGGATATATAGATGACGACCCTATGACACTAACTAGACCTAGTAATTAAACACAAAGCAGATCCTACAATCAAATTCACATATAAAGTTGAAACTATTCTTTACCTTTCCTTGACGTCTTAATAATACATAATAACGACAACTTAAAATTTAAGGTTTTACTGCAAACCTACTAACAAAAAAGGTTTTATCAATTTCTATTCCCACCGCAATCAAGAAATTAAATATATATGTGTGTATGTTTTATCTTATATTTGTTTATATATAATGTGTGTATGTATATATTATGCGCGTGTATATATGCGTAAATGCAAATATATAATCTACTCATATGTAATTGATTTCTTAATTGGTCCAGTGCCAATTTTTATGGCGGTAGGGTTTCAAATTTGCAACCTTCAGCGTAACTTTTTCCTTTCATCGTTTTGTGATCGATAAATTAGCACTTTAATGATGTGGTAAGAAAGCTAGCCCAATTCATAATGGGTAAATGTTTGCGGTTCACGCTTACTGTTGGATAGATGTCTAAGAAACCGGTACATTCTCCACGTCTGTCGTCGTCTTTTTCTTTATTCTATTAATGTTCTTTACATCTTGGCACAAGGCCATTATGCAGCAACTTTACTTACTAGCAACTTAATGTTCAATAAAAAGAATTTAGGAAACAAACTAGATTTGAAACTGACTCAGAAATGTAAATACGTACAAAGATACGAAACTTAGATATGTGTGTTAAATGATCCAGATCGATTTTCGCATAAATGTTATGTAACTCTTCGCCTTTTAAAGGACATCAGATTAGAAGTTTTTATCATTCATTAACTCTTGTACAAATTTTCTACAGAAAGAAAACCTATTAATCTTTTTGCGCGTGTAGAATTGTGGTGAATGGTGAATTTTCTGTCCGAAAAGAATTTTTCTGTTTGCTCGGCTTCAAAAATATTCCGTAATTAATTCATAAATATTTCGTGTGACGCCGCCCTCGGGTTGCTAGTCGTCTGATGGCAGAGACACAGTAGCTGGTCTTCAAGTCGTCAATTATAACGGCACTTCTCCTTGCCCATGCTGTGAATTCTGATCCAAGGAAGGCATGGAGAAATCAGTCGAACCAGGCCGGACATAATGAAAAAAGATAATTAGCAAACAGAATATAACAGTCGTCGAATTTCTATTCTCACAACGGAGCGAAAGTTTTCGTTTAAGAATAAGTTTGTTCACTTCAATCGGAGCTTTCAAGTTTCCAAGTTTTTTAAAGTCTTCTTTCATCGAATCCTTACGGAAACAGCCGAAGTGAGATCTTTGTAACGACGGCGGTAAATTCGTCTTGTTTCTTTTAACTCGGCGTGGCAACAAGAACTCGTTAACTCATTCTTGGCTCCTTCTTTTTCCATACTCTATCGGAGGCGCGTTATTCGACTTTAACTCTTTTAAGTCGTTCGGCGGTAGGCTTCTCTACGTTTCTTTACACCTTTAGCCAGGAGCTCTATTAGTACATGTAGGAATGCTAGTTTGTTGTCGCTCCCTTTTTTTATATTGAATTGTATCGATGATCTTATTGAACAGTTGGAAACTTCACTCCCTCAGTCGTTACATCTCTTGGCCGAGAACCGACTGGAATCCAACTTAACAGATTTTGGCCCTCTCGGCTCTGATATTTATGCATGTTTCAAATTCTCTTGGGGGTGCGTGACGGACACGGGGTATCCATGCAAATCAAATCTTTAACCACTGAATTAACAGTATTTCTGTTGACGTCATTTCCCTTCATCTTCCTTCTCCTGATTCAACTGATTACGTCAACAAATCTAGCTTTTAGCTTGGAAATTTTAATTCCAGTGAGACTTATAATTCACTTTTAGTCCCACAGCTAAATCTTTAACCTTTTTAACCTCATCAAAAATTTCCGATAGTCGTGTTTTGACTACCGCTATTTTTCACTTCCACCAGCCGAAAATACCCAAGGCTTCTGATCCACTTTCGTATAAACAATGCAAAAATATTTTTCTTTCTATTCTCTTTGATTTCCAGCATATTTTTTTTCAAATTTTACAAGTTCTGTAACAAATCTTCTGTTTTTTAAACTCGACTCGTATTGCGATTGACAATAAACTATAGAATCAACAATACTGCTAGTAATAATTTCTTTCGCTCTGTCGTATTAAATTTAGGATTACATTTTTTTTTTTTAATAATATAAGTATCTTAAGCAAGGCAGTTACGTGTTACATAAGTATCTTAAGCAGGTCAATTACGGGTTACAGTAAGAATGATGCTAATATCAGATAACCATAAACTTAATTGTTCTTTATGTGAATATATGTACTTAATGTATCGGTCGGGCCCACTATTATTTATACGAATGAGTACCTTCACTATTTTTCTTTCTTCGTTTCATTGTAAGTCACCTAATAAAAAAAAATCCCAAGAGCCACTCAACATAGTTAACAAATAAGGATTTTATAAAGGTGTGTATAGTGAACGTGCAATTGTTGCATATTATGAGCACACGTACTTTTTCGAGTTTGTTCTACAATGCAACAGTTTTGGTGGAAGAATCTCAAAGAGAATGAAAGTGAAACGCCTAAGTATATTACATGGTGAGTTCTTGCTGAATTGGTGTAACCGAAGAATGTCGTTCTCTTTAATATCTGCAATGAAAATAATGATAGTGTTCCGAGGGGCTAAAAGATTTCATTTGTGGAAAAGGGAGTGAAACGTTCTCGGTCTTACTTCCTAAAATTTTGCCAAATTAGCAAATATTACGATTTTTTTTTTGGGGGGGGGGGTCAGTTTCTTTATAGTCGTACTCTAAATTTTTTAGTCCCGATTCTTATAATGTGCGTGTGTGTGGAGGAAGAATTTCAGTAACCGAACTAAAGATAGTGCTGAGCAAGGAATGTAATGCCGCCCAGTCATAGCAAAACTATTCCGGTTGAAATAATATAAACTGTGGAATGATATTCACATAAGCCGAGCTTACATATGACAGAAAGTCTAAAGTACGGGGCCCCTCGAGGATCAAACTCGCTACTCAGTTGTAATTCTTCTAGAAAAACAAACTTGCTAACCATTACACTGTAGTTATAGGGAGATGGTTAAAGTTTATTAATTCAACCTTGTGTGAAGCATTACCGAACTCCCTACAGCTTAGAGTTTTCCTCATCAGAATTATCAAAAGGTTGTCGGCAGGTTGATTGGAGATTAAAACGTATGGAATAGGGAAATAATAAAATATACATTTTTCATGTTAAAATAGAAATTTATTAAAAGGAAAGAATAAAAAGGATTCCTAGAAGTTAATATGACCGCCTGCAGTCTCTCTCTCACCGGCGTGACGTGGCATCCCTGTGCCTCTTCTATAAATACTTTCATGGCTTCTGCTCTGACGAACTTAAATCACTGGTGCCCTCTATGTGTGAATTTGCACGAGATACTAGATTGGCAACTAGGTCCCACCCTTTTACAGTGAAACCGATGAAATGTAACCGCAATTTTTACTCCAACAGCTTCTTTCCTTGCACTTCCCGCCAGTGGAATTCCCTTCCACAGACTTGCTTCCCCGACGGCTACAACCTCCAGGAGTTTAAATATAGGGTCAATAGACACCTCTTAACACACTAACTCACACCCACTCTCTCCAACTCCCTCCCTATGTACATCCTAAGTCGTCTATCACCCCCCACTTCTGACACTTCCTATACCCAATCGCTCTATGTAACCCGCTGCGCTATAGTGGCAGTGGAATGCCTTGCTTGGGGTGACACGATTAAAAAAACACATTCAATGAGAAACAAGTAATGAGTTAATGGTATCAAGAATTGAAGAAATGTTCGTAGTAGTAATTTGTTGGAAAGTTTATGCGTAGGTATGTATAAGAGTTTTTGGTAGGAATGTTTTTGGATGGAGAAGTAAAATGAATCAGCACACGAGAAAGGGGAAAGACAAATTGCGACGCGACCTTACGTTCTGGTCGTGGCTGAAATTTCTTTCGTTATATTTTAGTCTCTCTCTCCTTTCCTTTTTATAGTAATTTAGATTTTTCGCACTGGATCGCTAAGTCTTCTCCAGTCTTGCAAGTCGCTTCCATTGGTTAGAAAATCAATTTAACATCTACTCGCGAAATCCGGTTTGGACTTTTTTTTAATCACATGGTCAATCTTTTTTCTATTCGGCAAAATCGGGATTTCACACGTCATTGTGAATCTTTGTAAAAGTGGAGAAGTAGGTTGCTTTTAATTCTTAATTTCCTATCCACCACAACACCACGTCGAAGTACCCAAACTCGCATCTACATATGGGATATAGTTTACATTGAAAATATTTAGAATACCTGCTCTTCAAAACCGCCAATATTTTCATGGTATGACAACAACAAAAATTACACGTATGTGCACGAGTTGAATATATTGATCACAATCTGACGAGATGGCATTAATATATATATAAAAATGTGTGTATATATATATATATAGAGAGAGAGATATATATGTGTGTGTATACACGTAAGGAATACTTCGGACAGTAAAGTGTATGTTGGCCGATAACGTTAATGCGTATGGATGTCAAGGAAAAGTCTGTAGACCTTTCCGATTAAATCGTTAAAAATGTAGCGAGATGTTGGCACTTATATTGTGGGTCATTGAAACGTATTTGTATATTGTTACGAACAGACTTAAAGCTGGAGTAGATGAGTAGGGGATTCGGGTATTACGCATTTTACAAGTACCATAATGTGATTACTACCATGAAAGTAGGAAGACTGCGTTGCGACCATTTTCCAAATTATATGGGTTTGCCTGCTTAGTAAGTCATCATTTCGTAATTTTAACTTCAAAATTAGGTAGATAGTAACTATATCGGTATTTCACATTTTAATTGAGCAAGAAAGTATTTACTGATATGAAGATTGTGTCGCTCGAACCAATATTTTACTGTCATGAAAACTGTATTTATATTTAGGCTCCAATATGCAATATATAAACCGATCGTTATGTGAACTCTGTTCCAGATCAGTTCAATTTATTTTCATTAACAAATAATCCTCTAAAAATACCACCAATCTATTCACAATAATTAAATCGGACTGAAGCATTACCACTATTGCAACAGAAGATGTAGATTTAATTACGTTAAAAAAACGGTTAATTAATCAGAGAAACTGACAGTAAAACTTCCGTAGTTCATCAATGATATTTTTAACGTATAGCTGGGTACGTTTCATCAATATGAAATAGTTTTCTAGATTAACCATTACATTTATATCGATGTATAATGAACAATGAAACAGTGAACGTTAATCGTAGTTGTATGAACTTTTGTTACTGTCCTTTGTGAACAACGTTCTTTTGGAATCAGTGTTCAAACCGGAAGCGTATAAAAATACGTTCTTTTTACTGAATATCTTTGGTTTTCTTTCTTTTTGTTCTAAAATATCACACATACACACTATAGTGATAAAAAAGTAATTATAATTTAATTACATCCATATTTTTCTATATATTCGGATAAATACATATATGTAACGTTTCAAAAGTACATATTGCTTGTATGTGTGCAAGCATTCGGTTTGTTTGTTTGGGGGGAGTTCTCTTGTTTGTTTTTTTAATATAATATTGTATATGTATTTTTGTATATTAATACATATATGTAATGCTATTAAGCTGTAAGTACTTTCTAATATTTCTCTTGTTCTTACCCCGTTACTTCACCTTCCCTCCACACTTTTCTCTCTTTCGGATATATAACGACAATGAAAGATATTCAGATAGCACTGAGATAGTGAAACAGGAACTGAAGTAATTTCATCAATACTTATATAGTTGTATCAGTTACAATGTTGAAAGAAGGATAGATAAATGCGAGTGTTTCATACGTACATATTTAAGTGATATATAAGTTAATCATTTAACAGACTGAAACTTTTCATGTAAGAGGATTGCTGAAATGGAAGGCGAGCGAAAAAAAAATTAGAAAATCTTATGCACTTAAATTTACGTTTGTTCGGATTTTTTTTTTTAGCTTGTATATTTATTTCCTAATGAATTAGTTTTCATCGCATTTTAATAGCTATGTAGAAACTTTTAAAGACTGCAATCATGGCGGCTGTATTTTCTCTCGTCACGTGCTCCTATGCCAATGAAATCTGCTCGCATCGATAAGAGCTTCAAATAGTTTTCGATAATTTATTTTTAACAGTCACTCTTTAGACTGTCTGAATTTCTTAGATTAAATATTTTCATTTTTTTTTTTTTTTTTAATCATTTTATTTTCAGCTTTTTGTTCAAATTTGTTGCAACGTGCATGTCTTAGATTTTTCAACTTTTAAGCACACAGCATTGCTCGGTATTAAATAAGTAACTTCGGACAAGGTTTAAATTCTCATCACATGTCTTTGGAAGCCAATATGAAATGCATGCGTTTTTATTGATTTGTCTAGAGAGACTAACAAGGGTAAGTTTACTCGTTTAACCACAGGCATTCTCAACCGATTTTCTCCGTGTACGATGTTTGTAACGGTTTTCAGTGCAGAAAGTGGAATCAGAACCGAGGTCAAATTCTGGTCTCCGCTGTTCACTTTTGAACAAAGGCTCTTACAGAAAGTCCTGAATCAATTTCTTCTCCATTGCACGGTTGTGAGTTAAACATCAGCATAGACTGGGCTCTTTAGCCTTATATGGCAACCCGTCAAAGAAAAAATTCTGAATTGGAGAATGGAACGAAAAATCTACTCCATTTTTCCCAAGAATACATGGCAATTCAGAATATCAAGAAAAAGAAGCAGTGGATTTATAACAGCCCGGGTCTTTGGTAGACATGGGCTTTAAAAATACTGTTTGGAATTAGTCTGAATGTCATGTTGTTTACTAAACTTAATTTCGTTTTGGTACGTGGCCATAATGATGATACGGCCAGTGAGAATTGAACTCCCTACTAACGACATCTAAGATCAGCCAGTTAACCATTATATTAAAATTCTTAGTTAAACTCTTTGGTAGCAGTACATTTTGTCACTCAATGCGTCAACAGCAAGTAATCAACCAATATTTTGGTTTTCTGGAGTTTTAAATGATGTTCTGAGATTCTCACCACCATTTGTTTTAAAAAAAAATAGACTGATCTAGATGACATACAGACCTACAAAATTGTTTAAAAATTATTTAAAATAAATAATCGTATTTGAGTAGATACTTCTTTTTATTATTAAAGTGTGTGTGTAAATAATATATATATATATATATGGTCTGAATAATCAAGATATCTTGTTAGAAAATATGCATCCTCTGGCAGGATTCGAACCTGCGTTCCCCAAGCCTAGAGGAAACCGTCAATTGTTCAGACGTGCCTTAGAACGCTAAACCACGAAGGATGTGTAGTTAAAGCTCGAATTAAGCCTTTAAACACAACTTCCTGATTTTTCGTAATATTCATATCTGCTCTGTTTTCGTATCCTAATGTAAACATATTTTACTTTACGAAATGCTACAACTTCGACAAATATCAATTTATTTGCTTAAAATGTTTAAGAATTGATGGAATGTGATTTTTTTTTTTTTAATCAGACATTTTTACTACGTCAGACTTTTTTCAAATCGCACTGTATCAGACGGTGATTTCTAACGTAAAGTGGGACGCAGTTTCGAATTTTTCCGAGGGGCACATCTTTATAACTTTTCTCGCGTTCATAAGCCGATAGACCAAGTAAACACTGTTTCTAAAAATCGGAGAGTCTCCTAGAAATAACGCTTGAAGTTCTCTCTCTCCCTCCCTATATATATATATATATATATATATATATATATATATTGCAGAATAACTGAAAACGTTGGTGAAACCAGCTGAAAACTTACCAAAAGATGTAACACCCGAATCAAGAGAATATTTCAAACACGGATAGGAAGTTTTTAAAACCTAAATGCAAATACCTATATCTACTCGGTAAAGTGCCCAACACTTACATTACGTAGACAGAGCAAAAACACTTCACCTTAACTCCTATCATGCAGTTTAGAGGCTTTCGACATCTCATCTGTGAGATAGGGGCTGCTTAATGAAAAATAATTTATCACCGAGACTCGGAGACACATTTGAACTCTGTCGAGAATGAAAAGCGAGGACTTAGCAGATTCTGTTCAAATATGACAGCAGTACTCCATTTTAGGCTTGATCTGGATTTTGTGAAACTCTAGTATGGACAGCCCTAGTTTTTACTCGAATTTCACCTTCGAGCGTTCTTTTTATTTATATATAAACAATTTTTGCGTTTATTGATATTTGATAAAAAGGGAAATGTAATTTGACATATTCAATATCAATTCCTCGCTATTTGCGTGTTTCAGGGAACTGAAAGAAGAGGCCTTCCAAAAAGCAATCTTATCCGTATTGAATTCTTTGAACTTAACTTCTGCCCACAGCTAAGGACTCAATATGCTCAATATTTATTGCAACTTAAACTTTGACTCTAAACACTCACACGGATAACTTTCAACCTGCTATATCTACCGGCCGGATGCGGCACAAGGCCATTTATAATGCCAAAAATTCCCGGTAGATCCTTACACAACGGTTGAAAATTATCTACATGGTTTCTAAGACCCGTGGCCGCTCGAAAATCACTTACGTCATAAGTATAGTCACATTATCACCCAGCTAGGGTTACTACTGTGATTTCAATAGCAAGTAAGTTTTTACAAGATAGTTTCCAGCGCCGCGCCAAGCAGGTAGTTCCTCTATTAGGCTGGTTGCCAACCAAGGAGAGATAACCCAGTCTGCCTTCCTATTTAACTCATAGCGGTGAGAGAAATGCATTCATCTTTCCCAATGATATTTGTGCAAAAGTGAATGCCAAGTTTGAATTCGGCAGGCCGCTCGTACATTCCACGCCGATAACTCCTACGCTAATCACCTCTCCGAAGTCCACCTCATTGTAATTACGGTTAAAAATCTTGTGTATCGAAATATAGGCTTACCATGGGGTAATTATTAATGAGTTAATCTAGTAATCCTTCATCATTGTCAAGGGCATTCAATCCTATTAATGAATCTCGTAATCATGGCCTTGTGCCAGACAAAGCAAAACTTAGATGTATACCCACTCCTGGATATGTCAAGGATTTAATTTCAACCCAAACTTATTTAAGATGTTGAAAATCTTCTATATAATAATTCGTGCTCGAATCATATTTTAAATTTCTATCTTCTCTATTTTGCCGGCCGATAAGACTCGTGTTTTTAAAGAAGTTTTGACAGCTATTCCCCAACGTCCTGGGTATGACGACAAACAGCATCTGGCGGTAAGGCTTTTGATCGGGAGGTTTTCATGCGCGTGGAATCACCTCTTAATTGTTGTTCAAGTCCACCCTGACTCGGGGTGGTGGCACCTGTTATTGTCTTAGCCATGGGCAAATAATTTAACCCCAAAACTTGTCAATACTATGAAAGTATACAAAGATTATAGTAAAATACCAGATATTTCTATTTTTCATAGTAAAATAAATTACCAGCAATACATTTTTGAAAAAGAAATTACTAATGCTCCCAACAAAATTAAATTTCTGCTTTAAATGACCCATAAGGAGTTGCTATGACACTAAACAAAACTACTCCCCAAAATTCATTCCACACAGGGTAATGTGTAG
This sequence comes from Ascarosepion bandense, assembly GCA_037127315.1. Lineage (NCBI taxonomy): Eukaryota > Metazoa > Mollusca > Cephalopoda > Sepiida > Sepiidae > Ascarosepion > Ascarosepion bandense. Next base: position 2,639,734 of record JBBBDQ010001192.1, read on the forward strand.
AGACTTCTTTCTTTACTTGTTTTTCCTTTTTGCTTTATCAACTAAGCAAAATTTTAAGAAACAGGAAATTTTCGTTGAAAAAAATGTTCAGTTATTATGTATTATCAATCCTCTCACATATGGGAGTAAATGGTGGACAATTCCCTCACAGATAAGACGACTTTTGTCAACGGAGATGCGGCTTAACAAAAAATACTGAGAATTGCATAGATGGAACTTGTGATAAAGTTTTAAGAAGGGAAACAAACTGAACGCTAGTACTGAAAATCAAAGAGATTCAGCTGACATTTTTCATACGCATAAGAAAAGAAGGCTTAAAAATTTGACACTTTCATGTTATATTGAAGGCAAGAGGTAGCCGAGTGAAATATTGAATAACCTAACAAGGATGGATAGCATGCGAACAAACATTGATTAGTGCACCATGGAATAGGAAGTTGTGAAGAAACATGATCATCCACGTCTTGAAGGGACATAAAAAGATTTAAACATGATGTAATGCGGTCATTGTTCTTTTGTATGTAAAAATACACAGTTCTCTAAAAAAAAAATAATTACTAAGTCATTTTGGATAAATGGTAAGTTTAAAGCAGTTAATACTTAGGTGTTGAGAAAGGAGAGCCTGAGGTGATAATGATTATTTTCAATCTCATATTCAATGTAATGGATTCTTAAGTGTGGGATATGTCAAAAGATACTGTTTCTTTTAAGAATTGCAAGATATTTAAAATATCTTGCATTAAGCTCATACATTTCGGGAATAGATATAAATCCTTACTGTTTATGTAACCCATAATCAAATCTGTAGGATTTATTAAACAAATGCTTTTATCACTCTAATAGTTAAGTATTTATTGAACTTACTGATATCTCCAGTTGATCGTGTGTGTGTATTGGGTTGCAACAAATGTTCGAAGCATTTTTAAATGCATTTCAAAACAATACTTTGACATTTGCACATGGTTCTATTCAACCAATGTATGTTACATTTTGTTACACTCCGTTTCACCATTTTTCAGACAGGTTAATTATTCAATCCTCTCAGAATTTAGTATCTTTCTGAGCGATGAACTAGTCTTAGTGATTTTTACAGGTACCAATATAATTTAAGTTCTTTCCTCTAAGTAATTTGGGGAAAGTGAAATTAGTGGTAATTCTGATGTGTAAGGCTAGGTTGGTACAATCGGGTTCTGTCAATTTCTGTTGAGATAGTAAAAACAATTTAGGCCTGACGCTGTCCTGGTTAAAGAGAACACACTTTTGATTGGCCAATTGCATACGATTTATCATCGATTGCTGCCTTTTAATCGATTCGATTGGGAACAGTATTTGTCTGAATGCAACGTTTGTTATTTTGGAAGGATCTCTCAATACAAAAATCCCTTCCAATCCCACGATATATATATATATATATATATATATATATATAGCATCGTCGTCTTCAGATGCAGATCACCTTTTGAAGTTGTAAACAGTGGATCGTCTTGTTTTTTCCATTACTTTCTATTGTTGTAAATCTGTTTTCCTCGCCTATGAGCGTACTTTTCAAAAATCGGTCTTTTTGCTCAGAGAAACTTGGATTAAAATGCGGTTCATTTTATTTTCTCTCGTGAAATCACGAGGCACCCAAACATCGTAGCGATTCACGTACCAAATTATTTCACATACCATTTGTTCTTCAAAGCGATCATGAGATATTTGGGGTATTTGCTTCATGTGGAGTAACCTCCATTATTTTTAATCAGTATTTCGATTTAGTCATCATCAACTACTGTGGGTTAACGTTTTCAATTTTAAATCTAACCACAACAGTACTCAAAGTAATGGTACCATCTTCAAAAACAAGCTTTTTTTCTGTATTTATTTTCTTTTTCTTCGTCACATCATAAAAATGCATCTCATTTTTCTTCATGTTTCACTTTAACGAAAAAAAATCTTAAAAATTCACAATCGATACATGAGGCATATTAAAAAATAGTTGAAATATCACATTTGAGAAAGTGTGCTTCTATTCTATATTAAAAAAATTAGGATTAAGTCTGATCAAATGGATAATGTTTTTGAAAAGTATTAAATAGCTACTGGTAAATACGTTATTTGTATATTATATTTAGGAAGTATTAAGAATAAACGAGAAATGAAAGAAAAGTTTGATATTAGTACAATGGGATTACAAAATTTCATAAATAGTACTATCTGACAGTATAAGTAAATTACACACACAAAATAAAGATTGCTGGGAAAAAGTATATAAATGTTTGGTCAGATCTTATGAAGGAGTTCGGGTGGATTTGAGTATCTCCTGGTATTTTGAAATTTTAAGTGCCATTTTATGCCAATCAGTTTAATAAATCAATACTTCCTCTGTTTACTGTCACTACTTCACGTGTAAATGTAATCCTTAAAAAAAAAACAATACATTCATACATTTCCCAAGGGAATTTGTAGGTAAATGAATGCAACGAAATCGACTGGTAAATTGATCAGTTTGAGTTTTGTTTAACGGCATATCAACCTTTGTGGGTTATTTAATGCCAAAAAGGTGGGGGTTTTTGTTGTTGTTTTTTTCTTGTTTTTTTTTTTTGTGGTCAATGTTCGGTTATAGTGAGAAGCTTGATTTAGTCAGATCTTGATTTTTTTTTTTTTTTTTTTTTTTTTTTTTTGTTATTTATTTTAGAAAACTGAAAATATATAATATAAAATAAATATAAAAGTTTATTTTTATACTTTCATAGTGTTTTGACTCCAGTTTAGGAGCTAATTATTTGCCCACAGCTGAGACCCTAACAGGTGCTATCACTCTTGGTCAGGGTGGACCTGGGAACAACAGCAATTAAGAGGCGGTTCCATGCTCCTCACAACCTCCCAATCATAGGTTTTGCTGCCGGATGCAATTTACTAAAAGCATTATTTTGTTATATACTTAGTGTGCGTTTCTGTGTAAATTGTAATGTGTGAGCTAACCCATTTTCGAATTCAATTTACTGTTCAAATAAGATCCCAGCTGACATTTCCTGTCTATACCTTCGAATTTAATATCTTGCTGATTGATATTTCTTATCTTCATTTACAAGCTTTTAATATTTTTACTCAAACGCTATTAATGACTTCTTGAACCTCGTTTAATCATTGGAAAATAAATTTAAAAAATGCAGTTAAATAGTTCATGACTTAATACTTAAACTTTCTCTTATTCAGCTCGAAGACAACTAAATAAAATGTCCACTAATCTGAAGTATGGTCATTGGCTTTTGATACAAACTTTTTACCAGACCGTGTATTTTAGTGTTTCAATGAATCCTCACTAGTGAAAAAACCGATATAACTTTTATTAGGAAAAAAGTATTACATTCCAATGAATTATCATCTCGAACTGTTTGATTTTTTTTTTTTTTTTTTTATCTATTTAGTTTCTTTTCAATATTATTGTGCATGGGAGATATGCGTATTTGCGTGTCTAGCTATAAATGTCTGTTAATTTGTATGCAATTTATTTAGTTTATTTTCGTGAATAAAATTGACTTGAGGGCGAAAAGTAATTTTTCGGGTGACCTTTAATGACTAAAGATTCGTTATTTTTTATCATTTGACTCCAAGAAAGGCAGGACCGCCACTAATGCGCAGGGGGTTACAGTTAGAGAAAAAACTGGTTATAGAGAGTGTTGAAGAAAGGATTAAAGATGGGTGATATTCAAGGAGATAGAAGATGGAAATTGACGTTGTATTTAAACTTTTGGAGATTGTATCTATCGGGAAAGCAAGTAAAGGGAAGGGTGTTCCTCAGACGGGAAGTGTGATAAAACGAATTGTTAGAGTAAAAGAGGCAGTTACATTTAACTAAGTGACACCACTGAGATGAACTAGTCCGTTGGATTTTAAAAAATAGGTTTCTTTTTACAGTAATTTTTGTAGATGAGCATTCATTAGATTTCCTTGACGCTCACAGTCTGTCAGAATCAAGAAATATTGTTTTACTTTATAAGTTGAGTTCTATTCATAATTTAAATACAGTGCCAAAGCGAATCCTGACTTTATAAAGAGTTATGTATGCTCTGTTTATATTTATAAATTTCATGTTTGAAACTGTGGCCTCGTCATTGATAATTGGATACAACGGATACGACGGATATTAGTTTCCGAATTCGGGAGTTCCTCAATTTTTTTTCACGAGATATATTAGCAAATAATAAAAGAAAGTAAGTGAAATATATTAAATGAGACCGTTTATCCATTTGGGTTTCATTTAAGACGACTTATCATTCAAATTCGGAAATTCAAAAATTATTTTAAAAATGAGAAAAATTTTGAATTGACAATGACCCTAGTAATACGTAGTTACCACTGGTATGTACACTCATATTTCTTTTTGGCATTTGTAAGCACAAATAAAGTATAAATAACTTTTTAAAATTTGTAATCAGTTTGACATCGTATTTATATAATGAACATACTTTCCCTTCTAAAATATTTTTTTTTGTTTTACACAATACTAGGTACGTATCCCATGACTTACGGCATGTGAACCTATTATTTACACACTTATTGAAATTTCACACTGGTATTCCGTGACAGTTTACACTGAAGATTGAGTGACAGCAAGACTCTTCTGCAATCCCCGTAATATTTTTTATACTTTCTGTCTTACTGTCAGTAAATTTCAGTTATTCACTGAACTTCTAGTTTCTCCAGCTATTTTCTTTCCAAACGTTCCAACAACAGTCAGCAGTCGTGATAATTTCAGATACCATAATGTATTCGGTTCTCGAGCGAAGTCTCGCTTTTTGCTTTCTCTCATGACTACTCGGTGGTCTGTTGAAACAGTGAAAATCTCTGACACGCCTTTTCTTTTTATTCACGATATTTATATCCGTTTTTTAACCAAAATTGGGTAATCCACTAGAATATGAAAACATTTTTCTCTTTCTTTATAACTAATTGGTTCGTACGAACAAATTGTTGTCGTTTGCAGTTAAGAGTGAATTGCTCTACTCGTCCAGTTATTCCTATTTTGCATTTTTTCTAGATCAGCTTGCTGTATTAATGATGTCATTACTTGTCAAAATTTACATTTATGTTTTCAGTATTTTATCTATCTTTACCCCTTTTTTTAATATCTCATTCTTTGGCAACCATTAAAAGCGATTTGATTTCTTTTACAATGTATTTACAAAGCAAAACTAAATTATTATGTTCCTTTCTATCAATCTGCATACTCTCTGAGGAGACTCAAGAATCCTAAGCATTACTAAAATCCTCATGTTAAGAAAGTGTTTCCTGTGCCATCCTTATGAATTCTAAAGTAATATTTGTATGTTTTCAAATCGGGTAAATTCTCTTTTGCTGTGTAATATGTACACGCTTTACTAAACAGCTTAGTTTGATATTATAAAAAATCCTCCTTTGAGGTAAAAGCGAGTATTTTTACAGCAGTGTATTTCTATGAGTTTTTTTTTTTTTAAGAAATTCTTTGTAACCATAGGCAGCAACCATCTCCAGCATTTTCCTCAAAACTCAACTCTGCCTCACCGATGAAAAAGAATAAACATTTCCATTTTGTATAATTGATATCCGTTTTTTTGTAAATATAATGTCGCTCTAAGCATCAACATGTCAAGTAATGGAAGAAACACCCGCAAGGAAAGATGACGTTTCTCAAATTTCTGAGACAAGAACTGAATTTCAAGACAAGAAATTGAGAATGTCAAGTTCTAGTTGGTGAACAACAAAATGGTTGCGATGTTTTACCAAGCACATCACAAAAGTTTGTCACAAATCTATCACATAACTGCCTATAAAAAAATGACTTATTGCAATCCTGAATATTAACATGTTTTAGTAGTATTAGGTATGAACATAAGTTTCCAGAGATTTTTTTAATTATTCTAATGTTATCAAAATGTTAAATCTATTTTTCAACATAGGGTACTAGAAATTTCTACACATATCAAACAGTGATTATTTTGACAATATTTATTGAAACTACAGGAAAATACAACTCTTGATAAACATGTATTTGTTCAAATTTTAATGATTGTTTCGTTCAATTACCAGTTATGCTTATAACTTTTGCTAATCGCAACTTTTTTAATAGAAACAAAAAATAGATTTAAATGAGTGACGATTCGCCAGTCAAGTAATTTTTGCAAATATAAAAAAAATATTTTCAAACCTGTCAACCGATAATTTTACCGGTTACTACTTTCAGTTTAATTCTATCAAGATGGAGGAAATCTCCAGGTCTGTAAGAAAGATAATTCTAGTATTTATATTCATAGATCTATTTTGTATGTTTTATTGAATGAGAGAAAAAAAAATTAAGTGTTTTTTTTCTAATGATCTTCAATTCGTTTTTCTTTTATAAGAAATCACTTAGTGCTCATGAAAGAAAACCGTAAAAATATTAGAAAACTGAATATAAACAATTATAAACTTTTCTCATCCATTACATTCAATGAAACCTGTATAAAAGAAAGACTACTGCGCGCGCGCGCACACACACACACACACACACACACACATATAACGAGTAAATGTTTTTTTTTTTTTTTTTCGGTTCTTTGACATATTGTTGTTAGCTCTGCATATTGACTTTGTCTTTATTGTGCATTTAGATTTAGCATCTGCTGTTCCAACCAGCCACTATTTTACTGATGTTGTATATATATATATATATATATATATATATATATATATATATATCCTATTTTAATAATAAATCGTCTTTTAGTCGTAGTTCCTTGTTTTCTCCAAGGCTGTTTTGTCACTTTGTGAATTTCGCTAATATTCTATTTAAGTTACCGACGATTCTTCTGATGAGGTGTTGGCTGAAAAGGTTACCTTAAAGAAAAATAAGCGGTTTTGTTTGTTCAAAACAACTTACAAGTTCTATAGTATCAAACTTTTGCTTATATTATATATTAATTCATTTTTGTTTTTTGTTTCTTTTCATTTTTTTTTTTGTTTTTTTTTGTCTGGAGTAAAGTTAATTGGTGCCGCGTTAGCTTTGCGTTTAAATAATGAAGGAGAATGACTGTTACCGTCATCGTAGTAAAAGTTGCTTATATTTGTTTATCATGATTTAATGAGGTGTGAGGACAGCGTAACTTTTAACGACTTGGGAAAGATAAATTGACGAGACGAGTTCAGATTACAGTCTCACCTGTTGCGTTCACGTTCGCACAAATACATTTGAACATGGCATGAATCCGTAACTTCTCTCACTAGTTAGGCGTGAGACAGCAGGGCAGACTCCACTCTCGTACCTTTTTTTGTTTGTTTGTTTGTTTATTGTTTGTTTGTTTTTTGTTTGGTTTGTTTGTTTTTTGTATTTTTTTTTTGTGTTTTTTTGTTTGTTTGTTTTTTTTTTTTTGTTTCAACTGTGTGGAAAATGTCCCGCATTTGCTGCCATAACAGAAGATTTATTACATAGAAATTTAGAACTTTTTTCTTTGTAACGATTTTTTTTGTTTTTTTTTATTAAAAGCAAAAAAGAAAACATTTTTACGTAACTTGAAATGTCTGAGGGGAAAATAGTTTTTTCCCCCCACAACAAAAAATTATACTGGCGTTGTAGAGATAACCTTCGGGTGTGATAATGAAGCTCTTAACCAGATATCAATCCTTTGATCTTTCAACGTTCGTTCCGGTAATGAGCTATGCTTAGAATTGTATTTGCTGCACAGAGCAGGCTTGCGTTTCTGTGTGTATGCGTTGTTGCTGTTGGCGTCTTATTCAATTTCAACTATAGCGTTTTAATTTTCTTGCAGTATTGATTCCAAACTAAACCCCTGATTTCAAGTGCAATCATTTAAACGTCAAGCCTACTGGAGAGTGAATTGAGACTGATGGATTTAATTATGTAGGTTAGATCGTAAGTGAAAGGCATTTTCTTGAAAAAATTAAGTGATTTAATCTTGACATGTTCTTAATGAAACCATTGCTGGCCGGTTTTTCAAGATGGTTTTCTGAAAATATTGCCCATTATTTAAATCTTCAGATCAGTCATTTCATAAAACGTTCAACCAGTCTTAAAAAGTAAAAGAAACGAGATTTTCTATCGTAATATTTTCAGCAATTAAGCAATCATGATCATATTCGCTAAAGCCAAGTACACGTCTTGTCGATTGAGAATAGATTATGAAGGTATATATTAAGTGACCAGTAAGGATTCATGGAATGACAAGTAAGCGTTGTTTTTGCAAAACAAAACGTTCATACTCTGGATCATTTTTTTCCTTCATAACCTTTGAACACTCGACTGTGAAAACTCATCAAATGATTTTAAATAAAGAAACCTGTCATTTGTTCGTCTCTTATAAATTTTTTGTGGCTTATTTGACTAAGCATTCTTTTTTTTTTTTCCTTATGCAAATTTCCTTGTTAGTTTTATTTATATATATATATATATATATATATCTATATATATACTAAAAGAAAGAGAGAACTTAATTCTCTGACGGATTTTATCAAGACACATGTAAGGATTCCTAAACAAAATTAAGAATGTTGTTAATTTTACAATATTTTTAAATTTAAAAACGTGTGTATATATATATATATATATATATATATATATATACACACACACTACCGACCATAAGTTTTAGCAGAATCAAATTCGCTGAGTTTGTATTTTTATTATTCTTATGCAGATGTCAAGTAAAAAAAAAAAAAGTATTCTTTTCAACTTTAAAGTAAACATTTACTCAGTTTGTTACTTGACTTCTCTTATTGTGATCAAGTTTTTGCCGAAAATTCAGATTTATTCAGATATTATAATTACGGTCTAATTTATTTTTGTAAACCATATTACTACGGTATAAATGGCAAGGAAGAAACAAATTAGCATTGAAAAAAGAGCTCAGGCTGAAATTCTTTCGAAAGAAGGATATTCTGGGCGTGTTATTGCTAAAAAAATTAAGCCTATCAAAAAATGGCGTGCATTATTGCCTTCAACGACTTCGTAAAACTGAGTTCAATATTGACAGAAAAAGATCTGGAAGGCCCAAAGTAACATCTATTGTAGAGGATAGGCACTTGATCATATCCAGCAAGAGGAATATAAAAACCACTCCGGAATTAACAACTGAAATGAATTCTGCTCAGCAACAATCAGTATCTGATACTACTGTTAAGAGACGACTTCATTCTGCTTGTCTTAAAGGCTGTGTAGCAGTAAAGAAACCGCTATTAAAGGAGGAGAATAAGTGATGAAATTGATTGTACAGTTTGAAATTAACTTTCTAAAGATGAGCAAATGTTGTTTAAATGCTTGCAGGATGCTTGGAAATCACTTTCACCAACTTATTTTTATAGAAAAATAAGTTTTTATTAGAAAGAATGCCAAGGATCTGCTCTGCAGCAATAAAGGTCCATGGTGGTTTCTTTTTATGAAAAGAAAATATGGATTAACTGTAATTAAATTTGAAATTACTCTGTTAATTTTGGTTTTAATTATTGTACAATTGTGAACAACAATGAAATATATCTATATTTATTCTTCTAAGAAACAAAATTTGTTATTTCTTTCTTTTAGAGAATAAATCTAAGTAGTCCCAAACGTGGTCGGTAGTGTGTATATATATATATATATATATATATATATATATAAGTGATGTCAGATATTCCAAAGACGTCTGGAGGTCATGGATGAAGCTAATGGTGATTTTATTGAATAAGTTTATTCTATAGTATTTCTAGATATTTTTGTTTCCGTATAATTTAGACGACAATTCATCGCACTGTGTGTGGGTGTGTGTAACCATGACCTATTTTCTCTTTTTAGAGAAACCACTTCCTGATTGACAATAACTTCATGGGTGTAAGCGTACTCACCACGCATGGTCAATATTTGGGGTGAATAGACGTTTATTCTGGGATTCCATTAAATCTTTTCATCAGATTATTGTGATACCCGGTTTAGTCGCCGACCATTCAAGTTTTGAATTCAGCTTTTTCTAGAACGGTTGCCACCGAAGGCTATATAGTATCTATTTTATCATATCTTTCTCAAGGGTGGCTCAGTCAGCTCAATGCCATACGTGATACATCCTTGAGCGATCATGTTTCTTTCCATCCATGACTGACTAGGCAGAATATTTTCCCGCAGTAAGTTGCCATTTCTTTTTATTATAGAACCCAATCTGTCTTGCTATTCAACTCATAGCTGAAAAGATGGATACCTCTGCGCCTAAATGAATTCAACTGGAATTCGAAACCGGCTCTCCGAGCTGATATCCATTACACCCCAACGCACTTCCTACACTCCATATGTAATGTAATGGAAGTCAGTCGCATATACAGTTTAACCCAGTATCCAAAAAAACTAATTTTTTCCGCCATTAACAACCAGAAACTGCTGTACTCATTGTCAGCCTTGCCATAATTTAATATTATAGATAAGTCGCACTCATACATGCCAGATAACTGTTGGCATGAGAATAAAGGACTCGAAAAAATGGAATAGGAACATTGAGTTCACATTTCGCCCGTAGCTGCTTCTGTTCACTTTACAAAGGCATGAAACCACGTCTCTCTTCATCTATTTTTGACATAGATTTTCCTAAAATGTGTTTCATACAACGATAGGAAAGCGATTAGATAGATTTATGTATATTTATATATATTTATATGTACTGAATATTTACAAGATTGCAAGCAAGTCAAGATAAGTGACGGAAAAGAAATATCAGTTGGCTGGTATTTCCGTCTAATAATTTTGTTAAATTATTTTTACAGAACGATCAGTAGGTTGAATTAGCAATATCTCTCTCTGATCGTCTTTCTTTTATTTCTATCAGCAGGCGAGTTTTCAGACCGACTGTATTTTCAACCTCTTCTCACAAGATACGGGAGCCGACTCACAAATTTCGTTTTTGCCATTTAACAAAATCAGAATGTAATCAGACCTGTTGTGAGAAAGAGGGGTGTAAGATTTCATTTCCCTCACTGTATAACCCTCTACCATCTCGAAATGAAAAAAGTCACATTTATCCATTTCGACATCTCCTCTTATTGTCTGCCTGTTCTTATCAATTGTCCCAGTATCCGAGTACGCAGGAAATTACCGAGGCCTCTTTTTGACCTAGGATCACACATCATCAAAGCCCGTTGTCAGATATTTTGTCTGGAAACCCTTTGATGAGTTTGCTTAGAAAAAAATAAATTCGTACTCAATAACTTCACGCCTGGTTTTCATTTGTTAATGTTTCGGCTACTATTCCCGACAAAAATAATTGTATTCTCCAATTTTAGAGAAAACTTTTCTCATCTTGAAAATCACTTCAAATTAATACACTCCCGATCAAAAATTTAAGACCACTTAAAAATTTTTAAAAAGAAATTTTCTTTTTTACAGATAGATTTTAAACTCCTCCCACTTAAGGTTACCAATACTACAATCTAAAAGGTTATGGAAACAAAAGGCTATATTCCAAACATTTTATTTAGAAATTTACATTTTTATAAAATGAGGCGATTTGCACATGATCAAAATTATAAGACCAAAGACAAAAATTCTACGAAATTGTACAAAAAGTGTATGAAAATATTCAACAACCAATTTTAATAATGAAGTCTACCTCCACTGCTTTTGATGACTTCAAAAATTCTGTCGGGTATGCTAGAAATAAGCATTTCCATTAAGGTCCGGGGGATATTGCTCCAGCTTCTGAAGATGGCTTCACAAAGTTCATTTTTTGTTGAATATTGTTTGCCATTTCGATAAACATCTCTTGTCATCCATCCCCAAACATTTTCAATTGGGTTCAAGTCCGGTGAGCATGCAGGATGTCCCAAGAGATGGACCCCATTTTCTTGTAGAAAAGTCAAGGTCCGTCTTGCAGCATGGATTGCAGCATTATCCTGTTGGAATAACTATCCATCCCCACACAAACGATGGCCCTCCGTCATCAAAGATGCTTTTTGTATCATGTTAACACAACCAGCCACTCTCTGACGACCCTGCATCACCTGGAGCTCCATCGTCCCTCTGTAAGAAAAGGCACCCCATACCATTAGGGACCCTCCACCGCTATGACGTGCGGAGAAAATTTCAGGAGGTATGTTTTTGTTATACCAATATCGTTGGAAGCCATCAGGACCATCGAGATTGAATTTTTTTTCTCATCAGAAAACAGTACTTTCTTCCACTTCTCAACGTCCCATGTTTGGTATTTACGACCAAACTTTAAGCGGTCCAACTTGTGACGTGGAAGCAGCCGAGGAATTTGTTTCCGCTTTTTATTTACCATGCCTTTTTGTCTTAAGTGTCGTCTGATGGTTACGGGACTGCAATCAGCATCTGTGACTGCCTTAATTTGACTAGAAGAAAGTCCCCCGTCTTTCATAACAACCCGTCTTATTCTCCTACTCAATGCAGGAGAAAGTTTTGGGGCCTACCAGAGTATTTTGCTTTTCCATAATTCTCACTGTTCTTTAGAAAGTTGCAAATCACAGTTTTACTGCGATTTACCTTAGCTGCGATCGCCCGCTGTGACAAATCTTGCTTATGGAATTCGAGAACGCTCAACTTTGGTAAGTTTGCTTGCTTTAGGCATGGTAACACCTTTACGCAGTGATTGCTAGTCTCTAACTGAACTAAAAACATTGGAATTGTCATAGATCTAGCAATTTATACCCCTGGTCTAATAATTTTGATCGTGTGTAAATCGCCTCATTTTATAAAAATGTAAATTTCTAAATAAAATGTTTGGAATGTAGCTTTTTGTTTCCATAACATTTTAGATTGTAATATTGGTAACCTTAAGTGGGAGGAGTTTAAAATCTATCCATTAAAAAAATTTTCTTTTTAAAGATTTTTAAGTGGTCTTAAAGTTTTGATCAGGAGTGTACCAGCAATCTGAAAATAGGGTTACAATAGTATCAAATATTTTACGTATATAATTGTGTATAATACTACCTCTGATATTTTACATGAATTTTAACCACCTCCAGAAAAAATTACCAATGTACAATGCAAGCGGTACATGATTTTTAACATCTTTAAGAAAATACGTCTGCATATTAGGTTAAAAAAACTGATCAGAGAAACTCTCATTTTATCCCAGTATATTCTTTGTGCCGAGTTCTTTCAGGACGTAGGCGATCCTGGACTTCCACTTGCCCCTATCACTTGTCGCTCTTAACAATTTTCTCTTGGTGTCTCTCCTAAACCCCGCTCTGCCATCTATTTACTCAACTTAAAGTATATCACGCGTTGCTTTCCACTGTCTCTCCTTCTCTCTATCCGTTCCATGAGTATCAGATTCTCCACGCTTTCCTTCCTCATTACATATCCCAGAAACTTCAGCTGTTTTTGTTGCTTTTTTTATTGATGTTTTATTTCCTTTTCGTTTGCATCCTCTCCAAAACCTTGTCGTTACACACATGTTCGGTCCATGGTATCCTCAGCATCCTTCTGTAGAACCACATTTCTTTTACTTTGAATCTCTCCTTTATCGATGAGGATATTGTTCCGCATTCGTTGCCGTATACGTGAACTGATATCACATAACAGTTCAGTTATCTTTACTTTACAGTACTTTTTTTTTTTTTTTAAGCTATAAAAATAATATTCTGCTTGTATAAACTTATAATTTTCAATATTTTTATACAGGAAAAGCAGTACAGATTCCTAGATTAATGATTCAGAATTTCTTAAAATAACAATTTGATAAGTGTGCATGTTTCTTCAAATGTCCCTGTATGCGCGCCCTGTTATAAAAAATATATTTTGCACGTGATTTAAAGTTAAAATATACTTGCATTGTTTTATTTAAGAGGATCTGGAAAATCTAACGTTCACGGGATATACTGAAAAGAGATGGTAAAGAGCCAAAATTACTTAAATCGACATAAGACAGGTTGTTATGAAGAACACTGATCACTAACACCTTGAAGAGACAATATATTAAAAAGTGACTTCAATTCTCACTAGGTGAACCATATATGTCTATTTTATAACAATGCTTGCATGGCGTGAAAATTTCATTGATTTCTTAGACATATGAAGAAAGAGAGCCTATATAATTTAAAAATCACAAACTACATTGAAGATATGAGAAACAGAGGATAGAAAATAAGCGTGCAACCTATCAAATGTGTTTGCCTGAAAACTAGGACAAAGAAAAACGGTAAAGTACCAACATAAATTAGAGCAAAAAAGACAGGAAGTTGTGGAGAGCTATGATCACCTTGACCATGAATGAACCCAGCACATAAAATTCACACGACTTGCTACTCAGAAGTTCAGATAATTGGAACAGGTTTATCAGTCTAATTATCTAAGGTCTCACTAAATATTTCCCAGATGTTTGGAAAATAAACTCGTTTTCTATCATAATATAATTTATTTTCAATGTAATATCTTCAGTTTCACGAATTTTGTGGTTCTCTCTCTCTCTCTCTCGTACACATATCTCGACACATTAACAAACATGGGTCTAAATATAAATTTATTTATTTGCTTGTATGCTAAGCATCCTCTGCATATCCTACGCAATACTGTTTAAATGAGCTGAAGAGTTTGAGTGGCGAGAGACGTGTTCATTTAGAGAACCACGATACCTGCTGCGTCATCGACTGCTGCGACGCTGATTGGTTGTCGCAAGGCCGCAGCGCTCACACCGTTTGATCACTCCTCTTCAAGATGCCCGCCTTTGTTGTTGAAGAGTAACAGATTTTTGCATGATGAAAGCGAGCATCTTTGCAAAGAGCGGTCGCTCCGACGCCTACCGCTCAAGATCCGATCAAATTTCTCTGTCGTGCGCAACGACAGTCATGAGTAGACCTGCGCCAGATGGCCTAAGTGCGTATCATTTAGAATAGGTGAGAAAGTAGAAAAGAAAGAAAAATATTCTCTATTTAAATCGCTTCCATAATCTGATCCAAGATGGCTGAGTAACAATATAGATATGTTGCAATGACGAATATTGCTCTTTTATAACGTTTTTGTAAATTTCTTTTCCTTTACTATCTATATGCTCTTAGGCTTATGAGAGTATGTAATAAGTTTCCGTTTTAATCTAATAATTTCAGTATATTTTATACTGCTGCTTATTTCTTCAAATAAATGTGTGTGTGTGTGTGTGTGTCACTAAACCGTCATATTTTATTTTTAAACTTATGCGCATTTTTTTTCATTTTTTTTATTTAATCTATTTAATTTTTTGCGTTTCGGGGAAGTTATTCTTTATTTGTATTTTTTTTATATAATTGAAATGTAGCAGTGTTAATAGAATATAGTGTGTGTATGTGTGTGTATATATATATATATATAAAATCTTGCAAGAAGAAATATTCTCGACTCATACGAAGCGTTTCAAAAATAATTATGAAGTGGTTTGTGCTGAGAAATTTGCAACATTCCTCTCTCTAATGCTAAGGACATTACATTAGTATAAACTATTCTTTCATTCCTCCTTTGCATTTAATAAAAAACATTAGCAGTTTTCACTTGATTCTAAATAAATCTGATGAACGCAACTGTGATATGAAATGTGATTACGGTTATAGCCCGGTGTAAATGGTCTCATTTTTGGTTCTTGTTACAGCTCTCTTATGTTAGCTAACCATTTCAGGTTCCTTCATACTATAAGCATTGCACACTGGTGGTTTTGATATAGTAAGGGGACCTTGTTTTCTCCTTTACCTTTTAGTTTATTTTGGTTACATTTAATAAATATACACTTACTGACAATTAAAGCTTTATAATGACTTAGTAAGGCCACGATGTCGGATTTCAAATGCAAATTCGAAAATGCAATTAACTAGCGTTAAATAATACTGAAACTTCATTATTATATTTTTAATTTTGAACCAACTGTCCAAATTTCTTGCTGTATAAATCGATGTGGCAAGATTTTCAATTTACCGAAGATCGGCAGTACGATATCTTCGATTCTTCTTTTTTTTTTATTTTTTTTTTTTTTTTTTTTTTACAGTTTATCAACTCTTTCTGAGTTATTTAAAGTAGAATGTTTTTGATTGCTAGAATACATTTTTCGAGTGAATATTGCCTTATTAATTTCTTTAGGGCAACAATACTTTTTCTATATACAAATTCTACTATTTAACCGGTAGCTTGGAGGAAAAGATTGATTTACATCTATCCCAAGGGAATTTGCTGGAAATCGGTATGGTCGAGAAAATGGTCTGACCAAGAATTTTGTTTGAATCCTATTCAATCAGACCTGATATGTTTTTAGTAAAGGCATTGAGATCAACTTAAAACATTGATTGTTCAAGTATGTGAAGAATATCAATTCCAAAAATATTCATTTTGCGAGTCACTTTTTTTTATTCTTCAGTGACAACAAACTTGATACCAAGCGTCAAAAGTCTTTTAAAATGAATTCCAAAAACATCTGAAGTCGAATTCTTGATGAAAAGTTCTATTGAGTATTACTGTATTTTAATTTTATGATAAATCTGGAAAAATGTTGAAATTGAACGTTTCATCAGTTCCAAATGTTAGGATTTGTATTTTTCTAAATGTTTCTGATTTAATCTCACGCACAACACACAGTCTGTGATCCGTTTGAAATAGTCATGCTTGCTCAAATATTCAACTGGGGATTTCTTTAAGTTTAGAATTGTGTTACCAAGAAAATTATTATCAATACTGTGCTTATTTGGCAATAATTTAGAATATTACCAAATTACAATACTTGCTTATTAGTAAATAAGCACTGTATCGAAATGGATGTGGAGTTAAAAGGAAGAATTTAATCGAATCGGTCCTTGTACAAGAGCATAAATATAAGATTCTAACGATAACATAAGGTTCAGCAATTTGTGTTCAAACATATTTTCTTCACAATAAAATATATTCGACTGAATTTCTGAACTAATTTCTTTTGAATTAAATAAAAATCAATAAGTTTGAAAAATACACTGGTTGAAACGTTATAATAAAAGTATTTGGTACACAAGAACAATATCAGGTCGGTGTAAAAGTTTTTGCCGGTTTGTAATAGGTGCATTTTAAATCATTGTAATTTATTTTATGCATATTATTACTTAAACATATCACTATGATTGATTAATTTAGAACTTTTCTTTCAGAATATTAAAGCATCATTCATATTTTTCAGCAATATTCTCACCCATGTTCTCCAGAGAACCTGCTACAACGTGTTTCTTCTTGCAAATCTTTGCTTTCACGACACCTTCAGACACCATTTTTGGGTAGGTCTGTCACAGGCAATAAGAAGTGCCATCTTGCCCTATCCTGCATATTCTCCCGGCCTAGCTTCCTCGGATTATTACTTATTATTTCGAGAATTGCAAAACTATTGAAATGGCCTGAGGTTAACATCACGAGAGGAAATTGAACATGAGTTAGATTCATCTTTCACATCAAAACCTACAGAATTTTACAAGTGTGGCATTTATAAGATGGACTCAAGTTATAGAGAGCAGAGGTCGTTATTGTTATGAATAAAGATTTTTAAAAATAAAATTTTTCATTTTCAAGATGAAATTTTAAATCTGCAGAAAATTTTGCACCAACCTGATATAAGATTCTAGCGATAACATAAGGTTCAGCAATTTGTGTTCGAACATATTTTCTTCACAATAAAATATATTCGACTGAATTTCTGAACGAATTTCTTTCAAACTAAATAAAAAAATTAATAAATCTGAAAAATACACTGGTCGAAACGTTATAATAAAAGTAGACAAAATAGGTAAGATTTTGAGAAAATCTTTTGCAAAACAAACTTTGCTTTGTGTTTCTCGTGCAATCTGGTCTAATATCACAAAACAGAAGTTAGCAGGTCTAATAAATCCAAGGCATGATAAAATAACTTCAAAATATACACACAGCATGACCATTAGATTTCAATGATAACAAATTTGTCCTGGTTTGTTTAGATTGTTGAATAACGATATGTGTTTGAAAATAGACGTGTTAGCGCGTTTTATTACGTCTCCGTATAAATAGTTAAACTTAATCGTTTGAAATCGTCATTTAGATGTTTGAAAATATATTTTCACTCATTTGAACAAATACAAATAGGTATTAATATCCGTCTCTTCTCTCCAGTTATGGGTTAAATAACAGGACATATTGGGTTCTATAACCTTTGTTGGTAACCAGTCTACCGCAGAAAGCAATGGCAACCTACTGCGGGATAATCTTCTTCCCAGTCATTCATGTCTCTTTCGAGACATGATCGCCCAAGCGTATATCACGTATGGCACTTAACTGACTGAACAAATACAATTTCAATACTTGACTAAACTATCGCCCGGTTTACACTCCACCCACGTCTATTGAACAGGTGAAGAGGCTCATCCCTTGTTCCCTGTTTAGGATGTGGTTTCCGGCTTTCTCTTTTCCATTCTTTTTACCCTTACGTAGCCCCATGCGCATCAGTGGCGTTAACGCCTAGCTTGGGGTGATATTATTAAAAAAAAAAATGACATCAGTTTATTTCCTCTCCATTATATGGAAAGTATATTGATTTTATTCAAATCTTAATTCTATGCAAACATCGACTTATTTGGAATAAAATCATTTCGGTTGTGTCAATTTTACTTTTTTTTTCTTTTTTTTAATTATTGCAATTTTTAGTTTTTCGATTAATTTTGAAAGAGGATTTAATGAATAAAATTTTTCTAATTAAAAAGGTTATCGCTAAAATTAAATTTTGGTACGTTGGTAGAATATAACAAACTAATCCCACATTAATAATGACCTATGATTTGACGCTAAAGTAACACGCACCAGACTATTTTCATTTAAAGGCGTCTCAAAACGGTACAAACATGAAATTTTAAATCCTTGTTTTACGTACGATTTGTTATAATGCGAATCTCTATTTGGTCATAAAACAGTTTTCAATTGAGAAAAATCAGGGAAAACCGAAATTATATATAAAAGATTTTAAAATACAGATTAAATCCTACAGAATTAAAAAATAAGGAATAATTACGAAATCTTCTACAAAATTGTCTCACCATTTATTTAGCTTCATCAGGAATTTTTAGAAGTGCAACAATGCAGAGAAGTTTAAATTTTTAAATCCCGGTTTTCTTTTCATTGAGGTAACATGTGTTTGTTTGTAATTCTTAAAATGCTAACGTAATTTCAATGCGTATTTAGAATATTGGGTATGCTCAGTCATTCAGTTAAGTGTTATGCGTGATACACACTTAGGCGATCATGTCTCGAAAGAGAAATGACTGACTGAGCATTTTTTTCTCGCAGTAGGTTGCAATCACTTTCTGCAGAAGCCTGGTTGCTAAGACTATAGAACCCAATTGGTACTGCTATTTAACTCATAGCTGGAGGAAGAAGCGACGGATTAATACATTTTCCAAGAGTATTTGAGTGTAAGTGAATGCAGTGAATTCAACTGCACCACAAGGCACATCCATTGGGTATATTACTGTATTTTAACTGTATGATAAATACAAAAAAATGTTGGAATTGAAAGTTTATCAGTTCCAGATATTAGTATTTGCATTTTTCTACTTGTTCCTGATTTAATGTCTCTCATTCACTCTCTATCTGTGATCCGTTTGGAATAGTCATGCTTGCTCAAATATTCAACCTGGGATTTCATTAAGTTTAGAATTGTTACCAAGAAAATTATCAATACGGTGCTTATTTGGCAATAATTTAGAATATTACCAAATTACAAGACTTGCTTATTACCAAATAAGCACTGTAACAAAATGGATGTGGAATTAAAAGGAAGAATTTAATCGAATCGGTCCTTGTACAAGAGCATAAATATAAGATTCTAATGATAACATAAGGTTCAGCAATTTGTGTTCAAACATATTTTCTTCACAATAAAATATATTCGACTGAATTTCTGAACTAATTTCTTTTAAATTAAATAAAAATCAATAAATTTGAAAAATACACTGGTTGAAACGTTATAATAAAAGTAGACATTAGTCTGAAAATTAACATTTCATTCTTATATATTGTTCCATTTTCCTTCAGAACGTGGGTTATCATGGCTTTCCACAACTTTATATCATTTGTATCTCTAATTAAGGTTTGTCTCTTCAGTATTTCTCCCAATCTCTGCTCTTTTAACCATTTAAAAATGTCCGTTAGGTAAGTTACTCATTGTTTTACTCTATCTCTCTTGTCTTCATGTTCCGCGAATGTTAAATTCTTGGAGCCCTCTTTTCTTATAATGAAATCAACAAATTTCCACTGTTTCATTCTTATTTTAAATACAAGTTCTTTTTGTTTCTATTTCCTACAATACTTCCCCGTTGCTCATATATTCTATTTATAGTAATGTAGACATATGTCAATAGAACCTTATTTTTGGTCTCCCCTTGTTAGGCATTCTCTGCTATATAAGAGGATTGATATTAAATAGCAATTAGGTACCCTTTCCTTTGTTTCTAATGAAATAAGCTGCCCTTCTTTTAGCAGACTGTTTGTGATAAACATTTGAATTATTAAAAAGTAGGAAGTCACAAAAGCTAATCTAACTCACACTTAACTTCAGAATACAGGCCCACCATTGTTATCTCCCGTGCTTTTTTTTTGTTTTTTTGTTTTTTTTTTGTTTTTTGTTTTTTAAATCATATCACCCCGAGCAAGGCGGTAACGCCACTGATGTGCAGGGGGCTACGCAAGAGTGAAAAGATTTGGAAAAGAGTCGGAAACCACATCCAAAACAGGGAACAAGGGATGAGTCTCTACACCTGTACAATAGACGTGGGTGGAGTGCGAACCGGGCGATAGTTTAGTCTATCTACTCCAATTGAAAAAAAAATAAAAAGAAAAAATAAGAAAAAGAAAAGTGAAAAGATTGGAAAAGAGAAAGCCGGAAACCATATCCTAAACAGGGAACAAGGGATGAGCCTCACGAATTTCGTTTATTTCTACAAACATCAATCCAGTTTCTATTGCTTTGGACCACAGTAAAAGAAACAGAACGAGTCTATATATCATTTTATAACATGTTTATAAATTATTTACTTGCTTTTGAATCGTATATTGTAAATAATTATCTGCAAGCACTTAATACACCAACCACCTTCAGTAACCTCCTACATTGAGCGGCCCTTAGGCGTTATATAGGGTGTATATTAGTTAAAATGAAATGAAAATGGGATCAAAATCATTGCTTTCGGAGACTAATTACTAACGATAGATGATAACATCTTGCTGAAGTTGCTAATGCTTAAATATTCATCGGTTTTATTTTCTGTCAATCATCGTATCATACCTTTTTTAACGAGAGGTTTTTTCTTTTCAAGTAAACCTTTCATGCAGCTAATAAAGACTCAGACATTTAAGACAGGATTATTAAATGAGGTTCTGTCAGAGGAAAGAGGTTAAAAGTGCATATTATGAGGTTATGTGGGATACATAACGGTTTATAATAAACTTGAAGAGGATAGGCTTGTAGTCGTCCGGGTAGCATCCCCTCGGAAGGAAATTCCACGTGTTGTGTTCTTTTTTTTTTTTTTTTTTTTTTTTTTTTTTAGACGAATCTGAGTAGAAATGTTTTTCTTACCAAATGAATACAAAGAATATCAGGATAAGTTAAAGCAGTGTAAGTGGCATTCTTGCTTTGAAAGTTGAATTTAAGAATAAAGCTCTTCTGAACACCCTCAACGAAAACAGTGAGTTTTACGAGAGGCTGCTCATGTTTCGTCTATTAAAAATGTTTATAGGTTGGAAAATATCACCTACAAGAACGAGTAGAACTTTTTTTTTTTACTGCTCATCCTTGCTGAATTTTCTGAACCGTCTTTAGCGTTGGTACGAATATACTAGTTCTATTCGAGATATGTCGTGATTTTTAGTCCCAGTATAATTTCGAGGCAAGTCGAATCATTGAGAGTACAACCGTGAATTACAATCCTAGCCCATGTTGTTAAGTCCATATCGCCTTGATGTCTTTGGGGAAAGGCTTAGATTTATCTGATAGCACCAACAACTATGGGTTAAAAAGTAAGACTAGGCTCGCGATTCTTAGTTGACAATTATGAATTCCAAACCGAGACTAAGCGAGAAGCCACTTTTCTTCCCCCTCCCACAACAACAGACATGAAAATATTCTCTTTACACATTTTTTCTATCTATAGAGTATCATGATCGGCTTCGGAACATGGCATTTTTATTAATCTGATGAGATCAGATACTGAATAATGGATTTATTACTTTCCAAAAAGTGATACAAATATAAACGTCCCAGTCGAAATTTTAACCATAATTTCGCGAATAATTCTTTGTATTGAATATATCACTTCCTGTGGATACAATGGAAATAGTCATTTTTTAATCTCATATTGAGCGATATGTTTGACGACATTGCAGACTGGAATGTCACATGATCCTTTATGTCGGCGTGCATTTCCAATCGGAATCGTTTTAACCAATAAGTATCTTAAAGTTAAAAAATATCCTGCATATTCTCGATTTTTCAGTTTATTTATAAAAAAGCATACATGAACATTTGAAAGGCTGATATGAAGGGAAAAAACTCGCGGTGTAATATTTTCTACGAATGTTATGTTTTGTGATTTCTTACATGAATCACATAAGGTTTCAAGCTCCTCTGAATAAATAATTCCGACAAGGGGGAGGTTGTTACAAAGCTTTAGAGCCGAGCAAAACCTGTATCTCTCTACATGTAAAGCCACAAGTCTGAACATTTCAACTGACAAGATACGGGTGTAATGTGACATACTGCTGAAGGACTCAATCTCATTGCCAATCATGCTTCATCCGCAAAACTATGCAAAATCAACATCTAATAAAGACTGCGTCGAAAATGCTATTGCAGATGCATTTTACTTGATATAATTGAATACGTATGCAGATGGCTGACTATGAGAAAGCAGTTTTATGAATGAGTGATTAACAAATCATGTATTTGTAATTTAATGAGTGCTATTTGAATAGCACCTCATTCTAAAATTGATTCTAGTGATTTTGTGGGTGAGTGGAGTGAGCCACATATTTGAGAACGCACCTTTTTGCGAACTATGAATTGACAACTTCCGAACATAATATCGAGCGCCATGCGCTAACTTTTCATTTCTCTTTCTGACATACAGTGAGCATTAATATAACTCTTTCCCGTCTGACAAAGGAAATGAAATGGCATGCTATACTCATGGCAAAAGCGTCATCCATAGAAATTCGGTGATGGCTAGCTTTTTTAAAGCGTCTATGAGAAAAGTTTGGCGCCTCTGCGCATATAGCAAGGAGGTATCTACGGTGGAGAATACCGAATTCATGCTTTCTGTGATACTCCTGAAAGTCATTAGAAAAAAAGGTCTATCATATTATTTTTTTTTTCCTTTTAGGTATTCAGTCATTACAAACTTGCATCAAGATGTTGGAGACCAGGAAGGACTAATATCTTAAATTGAGTATATTAGTAGTATTTTCACCTACCTACATAGCACACGTCACCCAAGGATTTTCACGACTGTACCACCTTCACGTTGTAGCCTCCTAGTTCTGGTTTATTTAAAACCTCTTGACTATTATGAGTGATGTTTCCATGATAAGGAGAGCAAACGGCGAATTCGCTATACTAAAGACTCGTTAACTCTCTAGGGCCATTCGTATCATATTTGATACAGTATGAAAACAAGCCTTGAAAGAAATATTTTCCTGAAAAATTTTTTTAAGAGAAATATTTTATAAATTTCGAATGAAAGCAGTACTGACTGCTCAGTCAATGAATACCAAATGTTTCCTTATAGGGAAATACTGTATCAAATATGATACGAATGGCACTAGAGGGTTAAAAGCCGTCATCGTTGATGTTATCGCCAACATAAAGAAACACCAGATCCAGCTATGCAATCGCCTTTTCAGGTCACAACAGGGGCTTCTGAAAAGTCTGATGTGGGAGAGTGGTTATTTAATATTATTTTTTATTTTATAGTTACAAATTTGACCATATGTACATTTTTATTCTATTCATCATAGTTTTCAATTACCTGATATCAAACACATACATATGTATATTAGTGGGACAGAGAGAACGGATGTTTTTGAAAGGGTTATTCCTCAGGGGTCGGGAAATATGTCCTACAGGTAGCATTCGGTTAGTGATGTCTGAGCATTTTTCCTTTTCAGTTAATGCCAGGGTGCTATGGACAATATAGTACCACGTGTTCGCCTACGAGAGTTTCATGAAGAATAACGAGTTCGTGAATTTTTCAAAGACGCCCGTCCTCTCAGTGTGTATGCCATATATATATATATATATATAAGTGTGTGTGTGTGTGTGTGTGTGTGTCATTGTAAATTATTTCTACATCGCTTGTATCAAAGTATGCCTATCAGCTAGTTAATCTCTGTTGCAGATGTCTGCTCAGGCACATTTGCTTGTTCAACACGCACAGAGCCCACCTGTAGTTTATACTGTGACTCCGCTGAACAGGACTGAGTTACAGTTTCTGAAAAAGCGCGCATCATCCGGGGTGGTCAATAATTTCAGCGAAGCCATTATGCGTACACACTGTCACATATATCGCAAAATGCTCCTGAAGAGTAGACGGAAAAAATCCACCAATGAAACTCAGCTGATTGATGTTACGTTCAGCATTCCCACTCTAAGTAACATTTTTAACTTGGTCACTAAGAATTAATATATCTTTGCACTTTAATGCAAAGTCGGCTTGCCTTAAATACTTTTTTATTACATTGTCAGCAATGTTGGCTTTATATGGTTTACCTCATCGCTCTTATATATATATATATATATATATATATATATATATATATATATAAATTTTACATTGCGACATGGAAATGTCTGTTTCGAGATAGGTTCTCATCATCAGGCAATGTTGATGTGATTGTGCTGATGATTTACATTTAAATGACAAAATCATTTGGTTTACTGTGAATGTATGTGGGTGTTATATTATCTATAAAACTTGACGAACCTATTAAAAATTTTTAAAAAATATTCTGATCTTTGGTTAGATGTTAAGTATTATATATATCACACACTATCAATAAATAAACAAATTCACGATATTTACATATAGCAATAGGTTATATTATTACATAAAGTTAATCAACTATTCACCTTTACATGTTAAACTACATCATTTTAGGTAAATCAATAAATGCGCTATATATATATATATATATATATATATATATATATATGTGTGTGTATTCTCGTCTATTTTTGGAAGTAATTCTAAGCTTTCTACAATTTCTGCCGTTTAAAGACTACTCATGGTCTCAGGTGGACTCTGGCGGACAGAGCAGATAAAGTAACTAAAAGCATGCCTCACTCTGAACGCCAATTTCGATTTTAAAGCATGCTGGGAGAACTGCTAGCCATCTAATCGATAACTTCTTAAAAGAACCACCCGAGTGAGTGAACGACTCTGCGTTATGCCAAATTACGTCTATCCTCAGGACACCTGATCCAGGCTGGACATATAAAAGCCCATGAACATTCAATGCATCGGATTTGCGAAATGTGAGAATTGGATTAAATTATTAGTGTTCATCATATTCCCTACTTCGTAAGAAAAAAAAAATATAATTGTTTTTTCAAATGATGGTACAACGATATTATGTAAAAGACTAAATGTGCTTTGAACAAATTTTTGCATGGTGAAAAATTTTGGGAAGGTTTTCTTGAAAAAAAAAGTAAATGAAACAACTCTAAAAATAAAGGTTTATTTAATGAGTACTCGTTGAAATAGGTGAATCTATAAAAGTTATGGGTAGTGCTTTCCAGATTCAATCATGTTTCACAATTTTTTTTTTATTGACCCTTGCATACTGCATGTTTATCAAATATTTTGATAGTTGATTTTTTATGCTTTGAAATGACTCTTCTTAATTTATAAATATATTTTACTTTCTAGAATATATATATATATATATATATATATAATTTCTCAAGACTGCATTAGCTACGATTTAATTCTCGTCTTTGTTTCTAATCTCTGGTTTTTAAAATATTTTTGTTTCTCTCTTGGCATCTGAAAGGGAGGCTAAAATGGCAGAAATAATTAAGCACAATAAAATGTGAAAAATAACTTATAAAACTTAAATTTAATTAAATTTATATTTAATATTTTTTTAGGAAAGATTGATTTATTTTTTTGTTATTTTTTTTTTCTCGTCGAAAAGGCAAAACAATTTCTTAAAAGCTGCAAAGTGAAAACAATTGTTTATTAGATCCGTATATCTCTTGAGGGGAACCTGTTCAATCATGGATTCTCACAACTTTTTTTTTCTCCTTTGTTACTTGCAAATAGAAGGAAGAACAAGTATGTAATTCGCTGTTTTTATTGCTTTTCCGACCTTCAATGTATTTTATTAAATTCTCATAGCCTTTTTTATACATTATGTATCTCCCAATTGTTTCTTGATGAATGCTGAAGTTTCTTTGCTCAATACAAGCCAACAAAAAAAAGGTTAAAAACTTGTAAGAAAAAAAATTTAACCTATTTATAAAGGATTTTTTTCCATTATCAAACGCTGAAAATTAATAAAATAACATGACTTTGATTTATCAATAATAATTTTAACTTTATATTATGACTCCATTACCATTGTTTTTGCTGAAAAAAGAAAATTTTAAAAATTTAAATTTTTTCATCTATACAAATATTATGCATGTTGTTGATGCAAACTTCTAACATTTTTCTCTGGCCTCTTATTGACATAGGGTATTTTTTTTTAATCATATCACCCCGAGCAAGGCGGTAACGCCACTGATGTGCAGGGGGCTACATAAGAGTGAAAAGATTAGAAAAAAGAGAACCGGAAACCGCATCCTAAACAGGAAACAAGGGATGAGCCTGTTTATCTGTTCAATAGACGTGGGTGGAGTGTGAACCGGTCGATAGTTTAGTCTATCAACTCCAATTGTATGTTGGATAACTAGTTTGAATCATGCCTTAAGAATATGTGTAAACTTTGAAAAACAGTAGCTACTCTGGCATGTACGCATTGCTCATTCAGTAAAATGAATTAGAGCACTCTGGCCATTGGGCGCGTATAATGATAATATACGCGCTAAAAGGTCTGCCTTCTTCTACCGAACGCCCATAGCCCAGAGGTAGAATCGCCGACTGACGCCAATTCGGTCGGGTTTCAATCCTGGGTTAAAAAGCAATCTGAGTCTAACCGTACTGATGAGCTGTGATACAGCGAAACAGATCTGTCTGCGGATGACAAAATATATATATATATATATATATATATATGCACACAATCACACACAATTAGAATGTCAGATAATTCATTACATATGTATTGGTAATTCTGTCGTCACATGTGTTTGTCTCGATATAGGTGAACTAGTATAACATAGTCCTTAGTAACATTTTTCAGTCATTTTTATTCATAGCCTAATGTAATAAGTTTAGCTGCGTTACAATTATTGGGCAGCCAATGAGCATAGAACTCGCTACTGTCGATATGACCTACAAAAGTAGTTTGCTCACCATTGCATATTGGCGAAGCAATTCTTCACTAAGTTATATGAAATAAATTATTTCTAGTGTTACTGGGTCCGTGTTTTTTCCATTTTATTTTATTATAGTATTCGTAAATAGCTAAAATTGGCAAAACTTACTGTATTGGTTAAAAAGTTGACTACTCGAACTGAGTCGGGGTGGGGAGATGGTTTGAATCTCGTCGGATAGAAACCTTCTGCTAGTGATTGAATTGCCTTTGTTTTGAGATTTAAAATATGACCGAAAAACAAACGAAGTCCATTAGTACGCTGCTAGTAGTAAAAGGGTGAAAACGCCTTTCGATACTAGATTCTTTGGCTTGCCTTTTTCAGCTGGGTGAGTGAATTCACATGTTTGATTGGTAGCTGACCAACCTGTTGACATCCGTTATCTCTTTCCTTTTTCAAGGATGAACAGGTGGTGTAATGGATAGCGGCTCGGAAGGAGAACTCCGAGAGCCGAGTTCGAATTTCTTTCTGTTTCGTTGCATTTACTTTGTGAAAAGAATGAATCTCATGTGGGTTAAATAGTTAAAAAATTGTACAATAAATTTTAGCTTTAAGCCATAAAAAAACAATAACTCCAAAAAGTGATGCGTGCTGCTATTTTCCCTCTTGAATAAAGCGAGTTAAAAGAAACCTGAAGAAAATTATCCGCCAATTTCATTTTGCCTGTGAAGCAGCGTTAGATAATTCAATACCACCAGAAGCTGAGTGGTTTGAACCTCGTTGGATAGAAACATCCTAACAGCGATGGATTGCCTTTGTTTGAGATTTAAAATATAGCAAAAAAAAAAACAAACGAAGACCGACAGTACAGTGGTATCAGTGAAGAGATGAAGACTCCTTCCGATCCCAGATTCCTTGACTTGCCTGCTTCAGCAGAGTGAGAGAATACACCACAGTGTGATTGGTAGCTGGCCGACATGTTAATATTCGTTATCCCTCTTCAAGGATGGATAGGTGGCGTAATGAATTTAGGGAGTTCAATGCCACCAGAAGCCAGATAGCCCGCAATGCAACATTTGTGCCGTCTCCCTTCAGGACGTAAGCAATCATGGGCCTCCACTTACCCCTATCCTTTGTTGCTCTTAACACTCTTTTTCTTGGTGTCTCTCTCAAACCCTTCTTCACCATTCACTCTTTCAAAATCAAGTATATCTCACGTTGCTTTCCCCTGTCTGTCTTTCCGTCTTGTGAGTATTAGATTCTCCGAATCACCCTTCCTCATTACGTGTTCCAGAAACTTCATCTGTCTCTTGTTAATGATAATTACAAGTTTACTTTGTTTGAATCCTCTCCAAAACCTTGTCGTCGCTCACATGTTCAGCATCCTTCTGTAGAACATCTGTTTCGGGTCTCTCCTTTATCTTTGAGGAGATTGTTCAGCATTCGCTGCCATGTAGGAGGACAGATATCACATAACAGTCCAGTACTCGTTGTTTCCAACGAAATCTTCCTATCTCTTAATAGTCTGCTTAGCTTTTGAAATGTGTTTCTGGCCACGCCAATACGACTTATTTTCAAAAATTTACCACTAAAATTATCATCATTGCTTACTTTGATTCATTCGTTGCTTATTTTCTTTTACTCTCAAGCTGTGATCTAAATGCTACGATCGCTCATGGCATAAGTTTATAAAATTCATTCATTTTAATAAATATGCAATTCTAAAAGCCATCACGAAAGTAATTATTTGTAAATATCATGAATGGTTAAACTGGAGACAAATAAAAAAACGTGGTTATTTTAATTTCGAACTGAATATGTAAACCAATTATCTCCAGTAAGTAGAATTTCAGCTTGTTGAAAAATAAAATTGAATTTATCTGCGTGTTTTTTTTTTTGTTTGTTTTTTTTTTGTTTTGTTTTTTTTTTCACGGTAAGGGCATGCTGGTAGTGTAACTGCTATGTGGGTGAAAAGTGAAATCGATGAGGCAAGGTCAAATTCTGACCGAGTCTGTTTTATTTACTATCTCATTGGGAAAGGGATGAATCATATCCCGCCTAACCTATATCTGGAATAAATAGGGCTCCCTCCTCATCTTCAGTGGCGTTCAGTTTTAAAAAAAAACTTTAAACTCTTTCTTTTGTATAAATAAATGAAACTTTAATTATCGAACCAGTAGTAAAGAGTTTAAAGAATTAAATGTTCGTTCGTTTTAGCGAAATATGTATGCAGAAAAAGTTGTTCATGTTTTCGATGTGATGTATCAACATAGTAAGAGTAAATTCTTTGTTCGTTTCTTTCTTTTTGCGGATGGCGAGTAAGTGCGGCGGAAGAAAAGCGATAAAGGGAAATGGTACTTAACCATGTTAAATTTTTTTTTTTTTTTTTTTTTTTTTTTTTAGTCAATTGAAGTGTCTTGTTGTTGTTGCTGTCTGCTTTTTTTTTATTGACTGCGAAGAGACGAAGATGTAAATGAAAATAACAGGCCAGAAGGAAATGAAATGCGAACGTGTGCCCGGTTCAGCTGCTTGAAATTTCTCATCACATTATAGCTGACTGAACGCTCTTCCCTGCCTGATTCAACTTTCTTCCTCTATTTATATCAAATAACATTTTGACACTGGCTTGTTAATTTCTCTCAGTTTTATAAATCGCTGCCCTTTCATTAGTTAGAAAATAATTCACACAGGCTCGCAAAATCTTTTTCTTTTTTCCTTCAGTATGGAGTCAATCTTTCTTTTTGGTCAAAAGGATTTTCACACTAGTCCGCGAATTTGAAAACACTGAAGTAAAGAGTTTTATTTTGTATTCACTATAAGTAAAAGTACTGTAAAAAAAAAAAAAAAGTTTCAAACCTTACAAAATAATATGTCCGATTTACATTGGACAGACATCAAATCTAGCGATGCATTTGTACTGGCGTTTCAAGAATAAACTTATACAAAGATATATTTTCGCTTATATAAATTCACTAACGTTCTTCATTGAATAAACGAGGTGACATAATGGTATAATATACATCTAAACATATTACAGTATATGAATCGTATCAACAACTGTATTTTCCTCTAATTGATACCTTTATTTAGACACGGTTTGAATTGCATTGTACATTTTTACATACATTAATGCAGATATATCTATTTATATATGCATATAACCTCTCTCATGCACATGTTTGTTTGTATGTATGTAAGCAAAATGGTACAATTCAATTCCGTTCCTGTTAGTATAGAAATATATGCCCATGAAGTTATATTTTTAGGTAAAAACGTTTTAGTAGGGAAAATATATACATGGAAAAATATTAACCTATTTTGAGTAAACACAAAATTAAAAACAATATTACTCACAAATAAAGAATGTAATTACGTTTTCACACACACAATACGCGTGTGTATTTGGGCAACAAACCCTCTTTTATACAGGTTTTGAAGTTGACTGACAATGTGCTGTGATTAACTCTTTTTTTTTCCTTTTACTTGCATTGCATTCGTACAAGTATTTTCTTTTCTGAACGTAGTTTGTATTTTTTATAAACAAAAACTGTCCGAATGAACTGTGGATTCGAACGCTTTCGTTTAATCTCTTATCCATTATCGAAAATGATTTTGTTGAACTAATGGCGCCCATAGCTTAGAGGTAGCATCGCCGAATGATGTCAAATCGGTCAGGTTTCACTCCTGGCTGGAAGCACTCGGATGTCTAACCGTATTGATGAGCTGTGATACAGCGAAACTGGACTGTCTGCGGATGACTAATATATATTCACATAGAGCATATCTGTAAAAGGACAGTATGAATAAAGACCAAAGGAAAAATAAGTCGACGCGTATAAAAATCTCTCATAGGACGAAACGAACGCATCGGCAAAGAAAACTTTTCTTTTTATTCCTACGTATACCAATGGGAATGTTTTAATTACCGAACACACTCAGCAGAGTCGTTTGTTTTTCTTTGAAGATGAGTTTATGTTCATATTTTCTTCAAGTATGTTGCGGGTTGTTTTGATGGGTTCCCCCGTGTGTAATTAAATGCATCCTAATGAAACTATCACCCACTACAATGCACACGAAAACCTCCCAACCTCTGTCTCCTACTTACTTGTTGAAAATAGGAACATAATGAACTTATCCACTTGCAAAAAAACGGTTAAAAAAAATCATGAAACTTTTTAACAAAAAAGAAAATTTAAACCTTTTTTTTTTTCTTTTTTTTTTTAAACTCTAAACAGTCAGAGTATATTTTTTCTTTACAATTATATAACTAATTTCTTCCTAGCAATAGAGCTTAGCGACCTTTTTACTCTAGTTGTAAACTGTGATGAATTGAGGTTACGGATTGATTAAATTTAAAATTTCCTTTCCCTATTAAGAAATGAAGGGATAAAATCGTACGGAAGGAATAGATTTTCTTTTTCATTGTTTTCCTTTCTTTATTTTTTCCTTTTTTTTTTTTTTTTTGTAAAGTGAACGCACACAGGAATCTATATTTAACTAAAAACAGAAAATGTTTCACACATTTTTTTTCGACAAATGCTATTGAATAAGCACCAATGCATGTAATTTTTTCAGCGATAGCATGTATTTAATAATAACGCAGCTGAAAATATATACAAGTTGCGAATTAAAAGTTCGTAGAATTCAAACTAATCGATCGATCTTACAAGTTACCCAGCTTTCCTCTCATCTCTCTAGACATTTCATGTACCTTTCAAAAGCACTCCATGAAATAACATCTTTCTTTATCAATATTTTCTTTATTTGGAGAAACCATGCATGACAAAACTGTAAATCTTATGAACTTTTATTAGAACATCGTATTCCAGGAAGTATTGAAGAAATGGAGTTTGATTCAATCTGCACTTATACCGCTGAATGCGTATGCATGTATGTATTCTGATACCTATATAGAAAAATGAGGAAGATAAAATATAGTTTCTTCTTGGTCTAGGTTATGTGTTTTTTCTCGGTTTTAATTTCGTCACAAATATATGTAAAGTCTGATGATTCAAATGCTCATTATTGACGCATGCACACGTTTCTAAGCAATGATGATTACGTGAGCGATTATAAAAATAGGCATGCATTTGCCTTTCGGATAATTAGGTCCAAACTAATTACGATCAGTAAGTAAAACTGAAAAATTAGCCTAATTAAAATAACAGCGAATTACGAACCAATGTTTGCCAAATAATTAGCGAAGACACCTTCCGAATTTTTTGTTTTAAAACTTGACAGCTGTGATCGTAATAAAAGAAATTCACTTATTTCTGGGATTAGGTGTTTTTTCTTATTTACATTCGAAGTAATGTCCTCATTTTGTTTTCTTGTGTCATCACAAATCTTCAACCATTGAGCCCGCCAATCATTTTAGGTGTTTTTTCGATCAACGTAACATTCAAAGAATTTCGGATTGAGCACATTATTTAATATTGTTCTCATTCAGCTGTTCAATTTTTTTTTTTTTTTTTTGGATAACTAGTTTTTTTTTCTTTTTTTTAGTGCTGCTTCGTTATTATTCGCCTCGATTCTGCTGGGTCAGTCTGAACTACTCTGACCAAAGATTGAACTCAGAATTACTGTGCCACCAAATTCATGCACTAACTCTTTGATAGACAAGGATATTATACCGTGACACGGACAGAGGAACAGGCACAGTCTACTCTCTTGGATTAAATAAATGACGCTATACGTGATGGACTATCTTTCTGACCATATATATATATATATATATACCATCCGCCCGGGCATTGAATACTCCTGTCACATCTAGTCGGATGCACCTGCTATTGACCTCGGAGTTCATAACAAAATCCAAAGAACCTGCAATGTTATCGATCCCGACCTGGCAGCTCGACTCTAGTCACATTCTCATTCACGAGATGTAGCTTCCTTCTTTCTTCAAATATTTTCACGGTACGGTTCTTGCCCCGACGAGCTTAGCTCCCTGGTGTCCCCTCTGCACGAATTTACACTAGATAATCGGGGAGCCGAGTTCGAATTCCAGTTGAATTCATTGCATTCACTTACGCGCAAATACCCTTGGGAAAGGTATTAATCCGTCTCTTCCTTCCAGTTATGGGTTAAATAACAGGACAGATTGGGTTCTATAGCCTTGGCTGGCAACCAGTCTACCGCAGAAAGCAATGGCAACCTACTGCGGGATAATCTTCTGCCAAGTCAGTCATGTCTCCTTTGAGACATGATCGCCGAAGCGTGTATCACGTATGGCACTTAAGTGACTGACTAGACTGAAAACTAGATCCCATCCTTTTACAGTCAAAAAATCAAATGTAACCGCAACTTCTATTTTCAGCTCCTTTTCTCGCCTGTGGAACGCCCTTGCGTATACTTACTTCTCTGATAGCTACAATCTCCAATCGTTTAAATTCAACGTCATTTGCCATCTCTTATCCCCTTGATTTCCATCCTTTTCCCAAGAACCCTTGTATCTTTTTCTTTTCCCCTTTCCACTCTACTCTCGTATAGCTCCGTTATTTCAATTCTTCTCTTACCCATTCTACGATACAACCTCTAACCTATTCTTCTTTTTCTGCACTCACTGTTGTAACCCCCTGCGCGCCAATGACAGTAATGCCTTACTTGGGCTGAAACGGATTTATATATTGTTATAGTGGAACATCCTGCCATTCATGAGAATAGAATGCTCTACTTTATAAAAGACGGTAACGAGCAGTACGACGTGTGGAAAGGTCTTGGGCATTCGCCTGACTTTTCTATGACACTGTCAGCTCTCTGCCTTCGGGCAGAGAGCACAAACCCAGTCGTGGTTCCGCCGAAGGGTAGAATCACGACTGAGGAAAAATAGACAGATTTTTTGGCCCGGCTATATGGTTGGGAATACCTACTACAAAATAACCATGTGTCACATCTGGCCTTGCGTGGGAAGGCTAGTAAATAGGGAAAAGTCTTAGGCGAAGTCATTCATTATTTGATAGTCGATTCCGCGCCAACCTGTGGCTTGTCTATATGTGTATTATTGTTAATTGTACCTTAGTACAATAAATCTGTATTTCTTATTCCTGGTGTGGAGTTCCATTCTGATCATACTGTATTCCTTTTCGGGATATATATATATATATCCCGAAAATATATAGGAAGGGAGCGTACTGCAACTCAAAAGCTGTCATGTTTCGGTGTTGAATACACCATTAGGCAGTGAAATGTCGTTCAGTTACGGGGTCATATACAATTTAAGTCAATTGACACTTCCTGTCTAGTATATATTTTGGAACATTTTCGTACAAGGTAAAAAAATTTTATTGTAGAAAAATCAAGAAAAAAAAGGAAAGAAATACAATGAAGAGGAGTACAAAAAAACGAGACCAAGGAAGTAAAATAAAGCAAAACAAATGAAAACATATTTAAAAGGATTTAAGCCAATTAAATAATGCTAAATATTAGAATTCAAATTTGAACGAAAATGAGGTGTAACAGTAAATTGAAATGTTGCAATTCAAATCTTACGGCATTTTTAATTAAAATCACTCAAAAGGTTTTCCATAGAACGTAAAATGAAGGATATGTTAAAATCAACATAAAGACAATTAAAGCAACTTAATCTGATGAGAAGCTTGGTTCTCTGTGCAGGGCCAGGGAGTTTTTCCCGTCCGAAACAATCCTGCACATATACAAATCTACCATCCGCCCGTGTATTAAATATTGCTGCCATATCTGATCGGGTGCTCCTGCTATCCAACTAGGTGTCCTTGAAAAAATCCAACAGAGAATCTGTAATGTGATCGATCCCGACTTGGCAGCTAGAATACAATCGCTTTCTCACCGATGCAGTGTGGCTTCCCTGTCTCTTCTACAAAGACTTTCACGGCTTCTGCTCACTGGTACCTCGTATATATGAATTTCCTCGAGCCTCAAGATTAGCAACTAGGTTCCACTCTTTTACTGTGAAACCGATAAAATGTAAACGCAGCTTCTTTTCTCGCACTTCCCGTCTGTGTAATTCCCTTCCGCTTAGTTGATTTCCCGGCGGCTATAATCTCCAAAAATGTAAAAGTAAAGTCAGTAGTCATCTCTTATCTCACTAATTTGCATCCTTTCGCTCATGCTCTTTTCTCCGTCCACCCCACTCTCATCAGCATTCTCATGCCCTCTTCCTGACACCCCCTGTAACTGGTCACACTTTCGCATAACATTCCTTATGTAACCCCCTGCACAACAGTGGCAGTAAAATGCGTTGCTTGGGGCAATACGATTATATATATATATATATATATATATATACATATACATACAATATATTCGCATTAGCGCTTTCATATGTGAAATGACGGGCTGACTCGTATGGAAACTTTTTTTTAATAATGCCTGAATTGCTACTCGTTCACCATACAATAGTAGGTGTTCAGAAATTGAAAAATATTTTCCTTTTTATTTTTCCAATAACTCTTTCTTTTTGTGAGTTATGAACTTGTCAAACTTCCCTTTAGTTCTAATCTCATCAATTGTGACAGGTAAATCCCTCACAGTGTCATACATAACGTATTTTTTATTTCTAACTCACAAACCAATGAAGTTATTATTGTATCTTCCAGTGGTTCTCGTATTCTCGGAATCAATCTCGATAATCCGTCTGCATGCGCCATCTTTTGTTAAGGTAATACTCCATTTTGAAGGAATAGTTAAGATAGTCACCCATCTTTGAAGTCTGTTTTTGAAATACCTTTCTTCGAGCAAAAAATTGTCACCAACGGACGGTGCTCCGTTTGAAAGATAAACTGTCTACCTAGAATGTAATTGTGATTTTTTTTTTTTTAACAGCAAAAACAATTGCTAAAACTTATTTTTCGATTTGAGAGTATTTTTGTTCCGCTGATGGCAACATCTTTGATACCTGATAAACAACATTTTAGTTTTCCATCATTTTGTTCATGAAGCAATACAGACCCTAAACGCAAAGTTGCTAGCGTCACGTGTTACATATATTTCCTTGCTCGGTTCGTAATGCGTTAATGATATCAGAAATTAGTTGCTTTCAATTTCTGAAATGCTTTCTCTCATTCTTCAAACCATACCAATTTTCAACTTTTTTTTCAACTATTTATTAAAAGGTGCACTGAGCTCATTTATGTTAGAAATATAATTACTATAATAGTGTTCGCTAATTCTAAGAATGCAGTTTTTGTGGGTATTGGCATGTTGTTATAGCAGTTGTTCCGCAATGGATCTGGCCTTCTACGTTTGTCATCAATAATTTGATCTAAATACTTAATTCTTGATAAAAGAAACTAACACTTGTCTATACCAGCTTAAAACTGTAATTCTTTATCCTTTTAAACACCTCGTTCACGTGCTTTGCATGTTCATTACGGTCATTGCTTTTAATTAACACACCAAGATATGCTATAGCGTAATCCAAACCACTTAGTATAGTGACCATTGCTTGTTGAAAAACTGTGAGTGCTGCTTTTTATTTCGAAATGGTATGTTAAACATAAACAGACCCTTGTGTATATTTATAGTTTATATTTTTGCACACTTTTGGTTCACAGGAATTTGTAAATATGCTTCTCATATGTCTAATCTAGAAAATATTTTTCTCTATTCAGCTTAGCAAATATATCTTCTGCTGAAGGTATAAGGTAATTATTCTGTTTCAGGCATTCATTGACTTCATTGGGGTTAGTCGGTGCAGACTCTGATTTTATTTGTTTTTCTTACATATACAGTTGGACTCTCCCGTACATTATAATTTGGTTTTTCTAGAGTTTAATTTTTCTAGGCGTTCCAACTCTTTTTCTATATCTTCTAGTACGGCGGATGGTACTGGTCACTTAGGTCGAATCACTGAAGTTACATTTTCTTTTAGCTCAAGCTTTGCTTTAAACTTGGAACAAAATCCTAGACCTTCCGAAAAAATATCTGCGAATCTTGCTTTTAAATCAAGTTTGAAATTTTCTGTGTAATTAGATGATTCAGAAACAGTGATACAAAATTTGTTGATAGGAATATTGAATAAATCAAACTCCTCCCTCCAATCAAAACCGAAGAGATTTTGCATGATATGGCTATTAATTTTCGTTCTTTTTCCGCAAAACCAACGTTTAAATAAATTTCACCAAAAAATTCATATCTTTTGCCTGATATGCCTTTGGCAATTTTAGATTTGCATAATGCCGGTTTACCAATTTTATTCCATGTATCCGCATTAATAATTGTCAGGTTTGACCCTGTGTCAATTTGTATTTTTACTTTCGTGTCATTCAATTGGGCGTTTATGAATCTTCTTTTCCTGCGACTTTTTCACCCATAGTATAACGAACCATACTTTTGACTTTTCTTTAAAAAAAACAGAATGACCCTTGTAACCACAATTGAAGCAGTTTTTTATCTTTGAATGAACAATCCTTGTATAGATGTAACTGACCACAACTGTAGCATGGATTTATTTTAATTTTCCTACTTTGTGGCTTTAATTTTCTAATATATGATGTCCTGTTCTTCAATATTTGCGGTATCTCTTTTAAGTGTAAAATGCTGACATTCCTCAGCCAATTTTTGTAGTTATTTCATACGTCTGTTTTGCTTGGTGAGATTAATTCTTGTACAAAAACTAAACACTTGAACACATCCGTGCTTAATTCATTCAGGCGAAACTTTTCAAAGTCCTTATTCGCTATTCTTGTGTACGTTGTGTAGTCTTAATCATTGTTTTTAATAGATTTAAGCAATGCCATCGCGTGTTGAATAAAGAACTACGTTCTCAAAAAATTTCGACAATATCTGGATAGTTTCTTCGAACGCGATTTCTCCAGTTTGTTTCAGTAGAATAATTCCTCTATTTTTCGTATTTTGAATCACCCAACTAAACAG
Source organism: Ascarosepion bandense (assembly GCA_037127315.1). Lineage (NCBI taxonomy): Eukaryota > Metazoa > Mollusca > Cephalopoda > Sepiida > Sepiidae > Ascarosepion > Ascarosepion bandense. The sequence continues at coordinate 2,677,986 of JBBBDQ010001192.1, forward strand.
TAAACGAATTTTCTTATCGACTGTGATCTCCTCAAATCTGCAATAATAAAAATCAGATGTAACGTCCTCTTCAGTTTTAGATGAAAAATTTCCAATTTACTTAAATTTTCTCAGTGTGTTGTGTTTATCTGGTTTATCTGCGCTTGTTTCTCTTTTTGAGAGAATTTTCAACAGTTTAGAAAATTGCTTTTCTTGCAGTTTTAAGAATTGTTTTTCAAGGAAGCATTTCTAAAAGTCCTCCATATTTTTTTTTTTTTTTTTTTTTACATTTGCTGTTCCTAATTATTTTGAAATTGCCGTCAAACTGTTCGCTTTCGTCAGTAAATCGGTACAAATGTTTTTCTGTTTTTGCCAGTCGAAAAAAACTAAACATTGTCCAAAACTAATATAATAAATAGTGATTTTCTTTTTTCGTCGCTAATCTGTTGTATCGCCGAAGTGGCAGAAATATACCCAGAAGATGTGTGCTGAGTATCTAGGGCACAATATCTGTACTAAGGGATATTAACACAAATAAGACAAACACTAGAAGACAGAAAAACAAATAGAAAACAGGAGAGGTTAAGACGTTAGAATCGAAGTGAACACAGTCCGATAGTAATCGAAGATAACAACCACCTCTCCACATGGGGAAATGCCCAAGGTAGATGTGACACTAGGCCATTTAAGTGGAAGTATAGAGTCCCTAAGCTCGGACAAGAATTCTTGTCTACTTTTCCTCAGACGAGACTTTTCTCTTCGGCGGAGACTTGTCTGGATTCCTCTCAGCCCGAAAGCAAAGTCCTACAAAGTAAACGACTGTCTCACGCAGTGAATACACTCTCATAATGTCGCTGACTCTCTGAATAATTATTTGTATATAAAATACAAAATGTGGCACATGGTCGAAAAAGGAAGAGGGTTGATGTTGGTCGACACTGTCTATCCTATACCTAGCTAATCACATTTAATATCCAATCACTCTTAACAATTTCTTCATTTTATGACACGATCCCTGGCTGCGTCTAATCAACCTCCCTGACGATTCCGCTTACATTGTTGTGTTGATCTCGGGTTAGCGAAACAGGACCGCTTATTACGACTTGACAAGGCTGGTCCAGGCGTACGAGGAATTGGTATATAATAAAAACCAGATTTAAGACTGCAGCGACACGGTGTAGATTTTTTGTATTTATGTAATTTCGAATTTTCAAGCAAGTCAAAATAAGTAACTAAAAAGAAATATCAGTTGTCTGGTGTTTCAGTAGCGCAATAATATTGGTGTTGTATTATTTTTACGGGACGATAGTTTATTCAAATTTCAGTTGGTTGAATTTTCAATGTCTTTCTTTCTGTCTGTCTGTCTGTCTTCATTCAATCCGCTATTCAATTTTGTTAAACAGGCACCCAGACCGGGGTGGGAGAGATGTATAAGGTTTCCATTTCTCTTCACTGTATAGCTCTTGCCAGCTGAAATGAAAACCATTACATTTAACCATTTCGACTTCCAAGGGGGGGGGGATAACCCATTCTGAGCTTTCTTATTAACTGTTCTGGTTATCCAATGCACAGGAAATTCTCATGGTCGCATTTCGACAAACCTATTGACGTATTTTGACTAAAATCACTTTGATAAATTCGTTTAAAACGGTGAAATCAAGTAGCACACTCGCTAAGGGAGAGGAAAAGGATAAAATATCTAATGGAATAGGAAAATCAAAGGCTGACCCAATCAAGATGAAAAAGTGGGGCCAAAAACGAACTTGGGGGGGGGGGGGTTGGGAATCTCGACGTGGAGCATAACAAAAGAGAAAACCGGGAACAGGCTAGAAACAACTTTTACTCAGTATGTTGTGTTTAAGTAAATTGGAAATTTTTCATAGGTACACAAAAGAGGTCTAACTTAACTATGGAAAGATTTGCAGGAAACCGGTCTGTTGTGATGTAAGGGACTTTAAAAAAAGAAAATCAAAACTGACCCATTCATGCGAATCAGATTTGCTACATTTACCCACCGTTTGCTGAAATCTTTCGATATCAAACGCTTTCTATCAAAGAATCGAATCAGATGCTGATAAGAATAGCGCTCATATTGCAAGATTCTTTTTAACCGCGTCGTCCAATTTAACATTCTTGCTACAGCCAGCAACATCAGAAACACTATCCGTTTCACCACAGAATACGGGGGTTGGGTGACACATTATCCCACGCGTACGTGAGATCGATCGACACGACCTGTTCGGTAGCGAAACGAGCCGTCAACTCGCCGACACGGTCCCAGAAATGGCGTACCTGAGAACAATGGTAGAAGGCATGAGCAGCCGATTTCAATGGCCAAGGTCACACCGATGACAGTCGAGGAAATCCGCCCCACCCATCTGAAGGCCATGTCACCCAAGACCAAATGGAGCACAAATCGGTCGCTGAAAACGCATAGGGTCCTTCGTTGCGACCCCCTGCACTAATACACGATACAAGTGCCTCCAAGGCCGAGAGAGGTCAGTGGACCGAGGAATGACCCAAGGAATGAGCCTCTAGTCGTCTCGACACTCTAGTAGAAAATTCTATTGATTTCGAGGCCTACGAAGGCGCTCAACTTCGAAACGGAAGGAGTGATAGTAAGGCTAGCGAAGGCCTCCCTAACACTTTCCGCCAAAATCGAATCCTCTGTCAACACACGGCATAGGAAAGACAACCTCGAGGCGCATCTATGACTAATCACGTGTTGCATTCCCAGCCCGCCTTAACACGGACGTTTGCGAAAGACATCTTTGTTGACCTGATGCTTGCGTCCACCACACAAGAGGGTGAACAACAAACGCTCGATCGGCATCCGATGGTCATCACAAAGATGGAGTACGGAAATCCGGTAAAGGATGATGGGACAGACATATGTAACACACGCCTCACCCATGCCCATCACGGACAACCGCCGTCGAATTCAGATCTCGACCGCCACTCCGACCTTTGCCCGTTCCTCCGACCAATTTTTCTCCAGCTGAAGATCCGGACCGAACCACACTCTAAGAATGCTGAAGGGTCCGGGGAGAGCAACATGTCGCAGTTAATTTTAGCTCCCGTCACGTTCTCATACCGCTCAAGCGCCTTCTGTACCACCTCAATGTCATCCGAGGACGACACGAAAATGGATACGTCATCGGCGTACACAAAAACCCTAGCTCGAGCTACACAAGGGATAGCGATTCCGTGTAGGGCCGAACCGCATGCCCTGTCCCTTAGCTGGCAAAGGAGGGACACCAACGCCAAAGGGTAAAATAGGGGCAACAGCGAGCAACCCTGATAATCCGACTGAGACAGCGCAAAAGTACCGTACCGCTTTCCGTTCAACTCTATCAACTCTCACAGCACTTGGGGAGTGATACAGCAGGCTGATTCACTTGCAGAAGTCGGTTTTGAATCCAGTGGCTTGCAGGACAGCTGACAGATACCGATTGTCGACCCTATCAAATGCTTTGGACTAATCCAAATTGCTCGTCGTCTTTTACACACTCTAGGATTGTGCGGATCAGATGCAGGTTGCTCTGAATTGTTCAACTCTTCACAGAACAAGTCTGCTCAGGTCCCAACAGAATATCGGCAACTGACTGCAAACGCTCTGTCAGGAACTTAGCCAAAATCTTTAACTCTGTGTTTAGCAGAGTTATGGGCCTGTAATCATCTAAATCCCTCCCAACACCTTTGACTTTTTCAACAGTGTGATCACACCCCTGGTAATTCGGTCGGGGATTGACTCCTGCGGAAACCAATTGCTGAACATCACCGTCAAAATCGGTGAAAAGATGTGCGACAGCCTCAAGTACAATTCATAGATGCCAAGTGAACTTCGACCTCCGTGATCTCACCCTCACAGATAGCTGCTTCAGTCGGCCCAAGCGGAGGAAAGTCAGCCAAATAGCTACGAAACTTCTCATCACGGAGACCAGGCTCCTTGGTAAAGCGGTTTGCGAAATGTCGCCGACACACATCGTCATTCGACCTCAGAGTACGCCCCTCCAGGATCTTGACCTCTCGAATGTATCCATCGCCATCTCGACTGATCTCTTCCTTGTGCAATTTAGCGCCTATACTCACGGCTTTGTTAGACATCAGGTTTAACATATGTCTAATTACCTGACCCTGTCTAATTACCGCTTGCTAGCCAACAGGTCCAAGGCCTGCCTAGCTAACGCAATCCCTCGGGGATCACCCACCCAATCTCCGCCCGGAAGAATCTATCTTTAAGTGTCTTCACCTTGTTAGCCTTAGCTAGGGCGAACGACAGCTATAGTCAGCGGTGAAAGACCTAATGTTATCCTTAAGCCTCTCCCAAAACCTCTTCTCGATACCCCCTCCCACTAATTCCCGCTGCAATAATCTAGTTAGCTGTTGCCGGAAGTCCCGCTTGTCCAGTAAAGACACGTTGAACTTCCAGTGTACACTCAACTTAGTCCATCCGAGTACAAACGAGTTTTTGGTCCGAATAGCCTAACCAGTGGAATGTGGGACAATCTAATAAGTCTATATCGACTCTTCTCACTAACATTCTATCTACCTGGGTAGACGGCCAATTAAGTGCCCACTTTCACATTCTCCCACTAGAATGATCGACCCAGTATATCTCGACGAGCCTGAACTAGTCAATCAGATCAAACAGGCTACGATTCCTCGATCTTCTGCTAGCTCCCCACTCCCTATCTAACTTGAGGTCCAGGATGACATTTCAGTCCCCCATTAAGACTAGGCGCGTATAATTCACTAAGAACGGCCTTAACTGACGGAAAAACGAGACACGCTTCTCCTGGTCGTTGGGCGCATAAACAGCAACGATCCGAAACGACCTTCTTTTCACGGCAGTATCAGCCACGATCAACCACCTCCACCCCTGCGCAGACATGGACAAGGTCCACCCTCGCACCAAGGGTACGTTTAACCCACACGGAAACAAATGTGTTCTGTTTCCTGTATGCTGAATAGACGACAGTCGTTGGACAGCACACGAGCATCAACCTTGCAAACTAAGTGTGTCTCTTTGATGACAACTAAATCCACTCCGAAGGACACGAAGCAGCCAGGTAACTTTACCCCGATCTCTAAGGCCCCTCACACTTAAGCTGGCTAGCTTGATGGACATTTCTTGAGGTGGCTCCCTTATACACACACACACACACACACTGGTCGGAAATCTGCAAGAGTCGGGACCCCGACGGATTGTCCAAGATTCCCTGTACCAATCTCGGACGTAATTTGCTCGTCTAGGACACTACTGCCGATGTCCGTCGGCTAGGTTAATTTTAGGGCCCTATATAACGTAGGATGAAGTATGACGGGGATCCTCCCTGTAGATTGATATCCAATTCTATGTAACTGATATCCCAATCTGGGCCATCCGTATTTTCGAAAATTATATGCTTGGCCCAGGCTAGGTAGTCCCATACTTTCAATTTTTTGGAAACAGTTATAACACCGAGGGCATCCGGGAAGTTCCTTGGATCTTCAACTGACTTTCCGTCAACTTTAGTCAGTTTGAATAGTGGCCTTAGGAGAGCCTTAAAGAATTTCTTGAGGGTGATGAGGAAACACTCCATGCCTTTTCTGGTGTCATTTTGTTTGGTTTTACTGGTGACACAAGAGCAGATCGGGTTTTGAAGTTAACCAGAGCCCTTTCTGCCCTGTTGCGATCCGCTTTCATTTCTTTTTCGGAGGTTTCCCCTCCTCCTTGTCCTCGCTTTAGTGACGATGAACAAGGTGGAGACATTTCTGTAGTGTCCATGACCTCCACTTGTTCACTGTGACGTTGTCTCTTTTTTGGGGGGACGCTTGCTTTGTTGGTGTCTTTTGGGGTATGGCATCCTCTTGTGGAGGAGGGGTAACGGTTTTTTTCTCCTCTTCACAACCTCCGGCCATTCATTTACCAGCCCTCGGCTGGACTTTTCAGTTGATACCACTACTTTCTCTACATATGTTGTTTTTGAAGTAACCGGTGTTACTGGTGCCGGCATTGGATTTATAGTGGATCACACTTTTGATAAGTGCCTCGCAAGTTCAGTAGTGGGGTCTTCTGCATTCCACTACCACGAAAAGCTCCCTTTGTCCACAAGTTATTACTTCTAGGATATTAACAAAGTTCTGTCGATTTAGTTATCTGGAGGTAAAATCCTCCGTCTGCACTTCTGCTATACTCATGATTCGGAACATCTCATCTACGGCCTCAAACTGGGTGAAACAGGCCCCCATATGGTTGCATGAAATGCCAATGGGCACGCCATGGACGACAACACGAGTCTGCCGCGTACCCATATATTCGGTTTGAAGTCTTAAACTCTTAGTAGAAAAAACACTGCCTGCCAATGACTTTGCCTCTTCCTCAGACCAAAGTAGCAGGTCCCACATTGCCCATGAGTGCCTCGCCAGAATTTTAGGAACAATTTGTAGGTTTTTCAGGGCCTCTTCCATAGTCTCCCTACTGACACCAACGCATTTACGCGTTTTGACATCTGATCTAAGCAGGAAGATAGTCTTTATCGCTACAACATTGCTTCCGAAATTGAAACTAACTTCTTTTCATTCATAAAGTCTTTCTATTTCCGTTTCATTTGGCCATAAGAGACCGCATCCTTTTTTCCAAAGACTTCGTCCAAACCGACAGTAAAGCCATTGGTGTAACCGGTGTCTGGGGAGACTCGACCATAGTGGTCGTTAGCCCAACCTCCACCCCACAATGCACACAGATAGTTCACAAGGACGATATAAACAGCAATTAAACAAAAATACGATCAAAAAGAAAAAACTCACACAAAATCAGTCACGAAAGAAACGTTGAAATGGCAATAGAATACGCTGAGAACAAAAAGTCTCAAAAATTCACTCCGTCGATGACACTCCGAAAGATACTTTTGTATCAAATATATGCAAAAATGTGGCACATAGCCGAAAAGGTGTGGTGGGTAGAGGGTGGCCTTTCGTAACTATCCTATACATAGCTAAACACTTTCACGACCCTATCACTCCTTAACAATTTGCACATTCACCATAAGACCCCATCCATCACATCCCAATCCTTTACGCACCATAATACCACATATTTACAAGGGAACCAAATCCATGACGCAAAAATTTGCTAACATATACAATAATACAAATCTGTCCGTCCAGGACATTTCCGCCGACGTCCGTCGGGAAAGTTTGTTTAACAGCCCTATACAAAGATAGATGGAGAATCACAGAGACCCTCCTAGCACAGAGTAAAGGTAAGTTTTTAAGATTTAGAGTCCCTATTTGAGACAATTTAATACTTTGAAAAGCGGAAACCGCCCTATCGAAAAAAAATCCCAGTCTAAGGTTACCTCCGGTGTTTCTTACCAGTGCTAGAACCCCGGGGGCGCCTGGAAAAATTGTAGGGTGCTCCATCGACCGAGGTCAATTTAAACAATAGCATCAGGAGGTTTTTCCACTGTGAGGAAAGGTTCTTCTCTAAGGCGAGTCTGTTCACTTTTCAGACGTCTGTGTTTTTATAAGGGTTGACACCTATTCTTTTTCTTGGGGCGGGTCGACTAACATTAGTGGGCGAGTGTATCTGATTGGGAAGAGGGTATTTCGGTTTGGTAAAGTGTTTGTGGTTGAGAAGTGGGAGTTTCTGGTTGGAAGGAGGGTGTGGGGAAAGGAAAATTACATTTATTTTTGAGGCAGAAGAATGATACCTCCCCTTTACGATCAGTTTTTACGGGTGGTGCATGAGCGGATTGGGTTTGGCGGCAACCATGACCCGTTCTACCCTGCCGCGCTTACCAGTGTCCACGTTTCCTTTCTTCTTCCAAACCTCCTCCTCCTCCTCCTCCCGTCCTCTTTTCAGCGAAGCGAGGCATTTTCTCTATCTCCATCCCTTGTTCCCTTTCCGGAACAGGTTGACGCTGTGGCTGCTGCTGCTTCTTAGACGGCGACGATACTTTTTTTCGTGGTGTGTCCTGCTGAGGAGGAGTGGAAGCCACCTTCTTTCCTCTCCTGACAACCTTCATCCATTCTACCGCTGATGTTTTTGAGTCAGACTTCTTTGGTTCTGCCGCTGGTGCTTTGACCACCTGCGGAGTTGCCGGTGCTGCTTGTTCCTCATTTGGTTTCCTTGTGGGGAACGTTTTGGCCAAATGGCCCGTTGCCCCACACATCAAACAGTGAAACTTGCTCCTCTCGACCACCACAAAAAACTTCCTGTCTTTGCAGAGGAGGATGTCTGGTGTTTTAAGAAAGCTCGACCGGTTCACAATTCCATGTACTGAGACATCCTCCGTTGGAAAGCCGGCCTTGCTGTTCACCCTCAACACTTCCTCGACGGATCCAAACTCTAAGAAATACGCGCTCACATGGTCACAGGAGATCTCGAGCGGCACCCCGTGAATAACGATACCCATATACTCTGGAGTCAGATTCTCTTTGCGTTCAACGTCTTTCAGGCCAACTTTTTGACCTCCTCTTCTGAACTCAGGAACACGTCCCACATAGCACGGGATCGTCTCGCCTCCTTCAAGTTCTTTCCGCAATAAAATCTTTATACTTTTCCTGCATTTGCCGGTAGTAATCAACATCCTTCTTCATAGGAGACTTGTTTCACACCGACTGCGAAGGGGTCACCGTCGGTAATGCCGCTGAAGTAGATGGCTGGGAAGACATGACCATATTGGTCTTCGTCTCTCCACAACAGACGAAACAAAGAAGTCCAACAAATAAAAATAAACAATTGTACAAAGACGATACAACAACGATCAATAAATTAGGCGTACTCAGTTCTTAGAAACTGTCAATAATGACGCTCTTAAGAAATACGCCGAAGACCAATCAATGACACTCAGACCCCCCCCCCCCGGCTGCTATTAATCATTATTTTTATGGCTACCTCGGTCCACAGACCATCCCATTCTTGAGAGCGCCAGGAGGTGTTAGCTGTTGTATAACACTTTACAACCTTTTCCGGTAAATTTTACAAAAATGAAAGCTGAAGTGATGCTTCATAAAATAAGCTTTTTAAATAAAAGCATTTATCAATCAATGACACTCAGACCCCCCCCCCCCCGGCTGCTATTAATCATTATTTTTATGGCTACCTCGGTCCACAGACCATCCCATTCTTGAGAGCGCCAGGAGGTGTTAGCTGTTGTATAACACTTTACAACCTTTTCCGGTAAATTTTACAAAAATGAAAACTGAAGTGATGCTTCATAAAATAAGCTTTTTAAATAAAAGCATTTATTACTGTTGTTGCTAACTATATGATGAGACATTTTTTTTCAATCTCAAAACAGTGTAAAATTTTGTAGTAGTTATTTAGTAGTAGTTCTAATGTTAAAGTTAAATAAATATTTATTGCGCTATTTTTATATTGTGCCGTTTTTAACGTTGCAATTTTATTCTTCACTCTTTTACATCTGTGTGTGTGTGTATATATATATATATATATATATAGGAAGAGTTGTTACAAAATAAAAATCTGTGATTGGTGGAAATTTAAAAATAAAAAATATGCAAATCCAAATACGCAAACTGTTCTGCACAAAAGGCTCAGTGACGGCATCTCCCCAGCTGAAAGCTCTCAATTTTTAGAGAATCAATCTTCAAATTTTATATATATTCGTGTATTATTGATTTTAAACCGATATAAGTATTATATTTTATACATCTGTACGACTTTCGTGTTTAACTAAACAGATGACAAACAAAATTATAAAGAGAATTTTAGTTGTCTTTTTTTCTTTTTTCTTCTCGGTATAAATCTTCAATTGATTTCACCATCTACTTTTTAACAGTACAATTATCTGTGGAGGTTTTAGCTTTTATTTTTTTTTATTTTGATTGAGATATGAAATAAAGAAAAAAAATTGAGTTGTCAAAATATTCTGGTTCACAAAATTCAATAATTAATGTCAATAGAAATCGATTTCTCAACAATTTTGTTTTTTACATTTATCTTGCTTGCTCTTCTTTTTCTTGCTTGCTCTTCTTTTTCTTGCTTGCTCTTCTTTTTCCTCTTTCTTCCATTTTATTTTCTATTTTTCTTTTAATTTTGTTTTTTTGCTTTTTCGAATTTTTCTGTTTTTCTTTTGCAATTTTAATCTTTATTTTTTTCCAGCTTGCCTTTAGTAATTCATTCGTTCATTCATTGTTCGTACCTTGTTGCTTTTCTGCCCTGTAGTACATTGTCGCTTTTATTGTCTTTTCCTTTTTCTTGACTCGTTATATCCTTATTTTCAGAAATATTACTGTGGATTTACCAAAAACATGAATAGAAAATATATTGTACCAACTTCTAGAAAATCGATTAAAGTATCCTTCTCTTCTCCTCGAGAATAATCAAGCAGAACTACTATTCTGTCGCACTAAGTTTTTGGTAGATTTGGCCAGTTTTCTTTCGAACCTGACACGATGAATTCTTCAAATTTTAAGAGAATTATATCGTTCAATATACATGTAGTTTTACTGGCTTCAAGCAAACGAATAAGAGTTTACTTAACCTCTCACTAAGCATCGTCTCTATGCCATAATATTTTAATTTAAAAATTTATTTTTTTACAGATTTTATCAAATAGCCGCTAAATAAAGTATCACTTACAAGAATTCATTTAAATTTTACTTGTTTTTTTTATTTTAATACTAACTTTGTAAAAATTATTTGATATCTCGGTATCTAAATAAGTAAAATATCCGGGAAAATTAGAACAGTGATAAGTGAAAGATGAAGTGCATTCGTGTTTTTAAAAAAAAAAAAAAAGAAAAGCCCAACATGTGATAAGTGAAAGATGAAGTGCATTCATGTTAAAAAGCCCAACATGTAAATCATAAATTGGAGATACTAAAAACAAATAAATACAACAATTTAACAGGACGGAAGGTGCGACGCTGAACTCCGAAAACGCAGTGGAATAGCGAGAGTTGCCTTCCAAAAGCTAAACATATTCATAGAAACTGTTAAGTAATATCAGTCTTTCTATATAGCAGCACACTCTCTTCACAGATAAAAAAGAGGCTTGATGCAACAGAAATGTAGTTCTACAGACTGGCGCTGAGAATTCCATAGACCGAACATGTAAGCAACGACGATGTCTTAGAGAAAATGGAAACGAACAACACTTATACTTCACATCAGGGAATTGAGACAATTGAAATTCCTAGAACATATGAAAAAAAAGGGCGTGGAAAAAGTGATACTCATAGGACAGATTAAAAGCAAGAGGGATAGAGGAAAACAATGTCAAACTCTCCTAGAGAGTTTGAGGAAATGGGTGGTTGAACAAGGTTTGAAACAACAAATATGAATTTTTTTAAAGCTACAAAGGAAATTCTGGAGAGCTGTGATCGCCAACATCTTGACGAATATTGGCACATAGAAGAATGCCAAGTCTTGATATTGAGCATTCAAAATGCAAATACTGCTTGTCTTTCAAAACAATATCGTTCAAAAATACCGTGGTCAGCTTAATACTACGGTTTGTTTGTTGTTACCTTTTTTCTTTTTTGCTGAGAGATGAAACCAGATATTTGTTTATATATATATAATGTGAGAGATTTAAATGTTACCCCAAAAACAAATATTTACTAATTATTGATTCTTAATGTGAAGATATTTAAGTCTAAAAATCTATAAGGATCCAACTTGCATCACTGTTAACGACACTACAAACGAGCTTACTGACTATTCTTCTATATGCCGTGTTTCTTTCAGCTATCATGGATCTCCACAACTTCTTGTCCTTTGTAGCATTTAGTACAGTTTTTTTTGGGGGGGGGGGTGTTTTTGTTTTTGTTTTTTTTTGTTTTTGTTTTTTTTGTTTTTTTTGTTTTTTTTTTTTTGTTTTTTTTGCTATCTCTGCTAATTTCTGTTTTGTCAACGATTTACAAAAATTAAGTAGGTTATGCACTACTTTTTCGGTCCCTCATATGTTCAATGTCTTGTGCCAACTGCCTCTTTCCAAAAACCACTTATGTCAATGTGTTCGTGTATCAGTGGTGTGTATACTTGAATAGAATACCTTTCTTGCATCTTGTTACTACGTTACATTAGCCTGATGCCATACTTATAGAAGTTTAATAAACAAAATCTTTGTTTCTATATTCTGTAGCTGATATTGTCACATACTTATCTTTCCTGAGATGTACGTATTTAAACCGCTGCTAATATTAATCATTTATTTTCTTTCATCTTAATTTCCGTTTATTTTTTATCGTAACTCTCAGATTGTCATCCTATAATTGTAAGACAGAAATTAGAGTTGGAAATAAAGAAGCAAAAATGGCAAGAATGAATCTCGAATTTCATTTCTTAAAGGTTCATCCATGTTTTGAAGCTTATTCTCTGCTTCCTGTTGGCAAAAAACAGATGAAAGAAATACTCGTCTAAAATCAATAATAATTGACAATGCTTCATTTAAGAAATTTGAATAATACTACTGCCAATTGTAATTGGAGTGATGGCAGTGGCTTGTTTACTATTGATGCTGGTACACATTTTCAAAGTTTTATTTACAGAATTTCAGTTTGCCCCACAGACTTGCACTCTCGGAATTCGATAATATTGAACTGTTATAGCAAACAAAAAGAAAAAGAATTCTTAGCCTAAGGCCAGAACAAAAGTTCGTCTTTCCTCAGGATCAGGTTACTTTTTATTCGCTAATAAATAAGTTTTACAGGAATATTTAAGCATCTTTCTTTCCTCGAATTGAAGATGTTTGTAAATAGGAAAAAATATTGCTGTATAATTTGTTAATTCTGCAGTCTAGAATCTTATAAAACGGTAGTTACATGGTTGCCTTGAAAGCTGACACTGTGAATATTGTCTCTAATGAATATGCAACCATACAACAAAAAATTTGGATAACATTTACTATGGAAATTTGTTTCTAACTTCATAAGATATATTTACTTATGATATGTTAATTTATTGTTTAATTGAGTTATTAAATTCATATAAATATAAAAATGGCAAAATATCTCTTAATAGTTGCTTCTTCTTTTTCAATAAATCTACTTATTCGATAGCATTTAAATGCTTCGCTGCATTACAGTTCCTGTATATGAAAATGCACCTGCATCTTCCTTTTTCTCTTCTGTTTTTCTTTCTTTCAATAGGTTTTCTATACAATGGCACAACTTCATTGTGTATTTCTCCTATACTTTTAAATTAATATTTTATATTAAGCAAACAAATCTATAAAGAAAATACACGCTGAGAGCTTCCTTGATGTATGTAAAATTTGGTCCACGGAAAATTATTTGAAAAATAGATTCGTGATAATAGAGAGGACAATTGTTCAAATTTAAATCATCAGCATAAGCACAAACCAAATCATTTGATACTAAGAAGTTATGAATTCAGTTATATACTGACTAAATATTGTATTTTTTCTGAAATTAAATAAATGTGTGATCTTTTTAAAGATTTTTACAATGTTAACACTGTTTTTATTAAAATTAACAAGTACCCCTTCCAATAATTACCTATATAAAAGTGAGTGAATTTTACGCAAGTATTTTTCGCAGCGACTATTTTATTCTCATAGGTGGACGAGTAATTAAATCGTCCGCTTTTCAACCACGAATCTCCTCGTGGTCGATTTCTTAAGGTGACTTCTTAATGCTACCGGATCTGGAGATGCGAATCCAGCGTGATGCACTTGATTCCTGCAATTATTTGCAAATCATGGCTCACTTTGGTCCAAGGTCACAGAAGGATTGAGCTCACAAATCTAACGATTGTAGTTTGTAATACTCGCTTACTAATTATCCATACATGGTTGGTACTTCCTTTACTTGCTTATATATATATATATATATATATATATATATATATATATATATAAGTGGGAAAAATAGTACATACCTATAGCAATAAGTCTATAGTTTAATGATGAAAAGAAAACTTTTAAACAAAAACTATTTTTCAGATTAGTCTTCGTCATTTAATTCGATGTTGAGTGTCGAGCATAATATTTCCCTATCTTCGTAGGTAGTTTCAGCAATTTGAGCACATTTTCAAATCTTATTTTCACTCACGAGTCATTTAGCTCTTGCTACCTATCATAGATTTTTGCATACACGTATATATATATATATATATATATATATATATATATATATACACTAGGTTTTATAATCATATATACCTCATTTTATTATATTTTAGTAGATAAGTTTGTTTTACTAGAGACCCAGTTTCCTCTTCAGTTTATTTGTGTTTTTTTTAAACAGTATGTATAATATCTACTGCTCTATGCTGCATTCGATAGTTTTAATAAAATCTGCATCCACCCTTTGTGGAGAAGCCCACTGTCTAATACTTTTGGCCGCCGAACTTCACAGTTCAGCAAGGTTCAATTAGTCTTTGCAGAAATGTACATCTGGCTCAGATTTTCTCGAAATCTCATCTCTGCTTACTTTCTGTTCGTATCCAACATGTAAACCAAGTAATTTCCAAGAAACCATTTGATTTTAATTTAATGACATTATTACTTCATTTGTGTAGTTTAAATAATTATTGCCTAAATCTATGAACTTTTGAGACAGTTTTCCTTAACCCATATATTTGAATTTGTATAGTTATTTTTGTCAACTGAAGTTTTCTTATGAAACAAAAAGATGAAGACATTAGTCCAAAACTTTCGTAAAATGATTTTATATCTGATTAATAGTTTTCTTTCACAGATGTCCAAACTTTCGAGGAATTTGAACACTGCATTCAAATTTAAAATATTATGGACATGTTCCATCTTTTTCGTTACGAAAAGCACCATTTTTGAGATTACTGAATCAAGACTCTATGAGACTACTTCCAACGAGATCGTAAAAACAATGTACTAATGTTATTTTCTCAAAGATTTTGTTAGCACTAATGGGTATATAGTGTTATTGAAACTTAAGAAATATCTCGTAACTTGATAAATTTTCAAAGTAATGTACTCATTCGATCAAAATCCACTTACAAGTAAACAACTCTAAAAACAAATATTAAGATATAAAAACAATTTCCTCTAAAAATCCGTTTCGACTATTGAAATACCTGTCATGTTTTTACAAGGTCAGAAATAGTGAGAAAATTATAGTTATTTCGTGAGAGAATAAACAGCACGTCACCAAAGTCACGATGAGGTACAAATATACGAGGCCTAATATACCCACTATTATGAGACATAACAGTATACCAGGCACTTGCATCACATACGTAATATGTTGACAGAAATTTTAAAGTGTCGTATAAACGTTTAGTTGAAAATATTTTCACATCGAATAGCCAGTCTATTCACACGGTTTCTGGTTGAGGGTGTTCCTAGAATCCCTGATGCGACTTCAATGTCACCTTTACCATCGCATTCTTCAGAGAAAACCCTCTTGTGATCTGACCTCAATGCTCCCCTATTACTTCCGCTCATGAACAAATGTACTGTGTGCCAGTATTTTGGTGATATTTTCAACTGGTTATGGTTAGACAACTGTCAAGCAAATCTGTTGTACCGAATATGAGAATCACTGTATCCCGTCTTAATTCAACAAAGTATACACATGTTAACATTTAAGGCTCGAAATCATGAAAGTTATGCCTGAACTAGCATCAGGCCATTATTATTATTATTATTATTATTATGTATTTACATATTCAACTAAGGAATCTGGTGATTGTCACTTAGGAGTAAACGACAGCAACTGTCCTCAACTCATTACCTCCTTCAGTATTCTTGCTACCTCTAACACTGTTATTGTCACAGTTTTTCCTTGAACTTCTAAGTTCAGAATTTATAGACATAACCTAACTCTTCATATTTTTCAATTTAATTTTCCAGCTTATTTTAAGCTTTTTTTTATTATCTTCACTCTGTGATTCGCTGGAAAATCGATTTGGTAAAATTGCTCTTACAATAATCAGACCTGATCTTATTGAATGGGGTGATCTGTCGAGAAAACAGTTATGCCGTTTTTAATTATGAAGACTGCCCCTGGTTTAGACTGGTGTCATTTGTTTAATAAATTAATTCCCAATGTATCAACATTTTTAATTTTCACAGAATCCTCACTATCTTTATTTTTATTGTCTTTATTTCACTCGGGCTTTCTCTCTGTCGCTGTCTTCTAAACATAGCTTTCCATACACTTTGCCGCGCGTCAGTAACAAATGAATACAATTAAGATTTTTATATTATCTAATTTCAGGTCCTTTCGAGCAAAGTTCTATTTTTCATTTTTCAGATTCCGTCTATGATCATTCGATTGCATTACATCTTAATTAGGATCATTGTTTATCATCATGTCTTAATTTGCTGTCCATGTTTTGCTTTTTTATTGGTTCCTGATGATTCGTTGGCTTTCTAGCATTTGGCGTGATCCTTTCACCCCCTATTGTGCAGCGTTGTTATTGGCATCACTTTCTATAAATCAACTTGTTTATTTCAAGTAGATTAGATGGAGGTTCACTTTACATTTGTCATTCATCTACAAAAGTTGGTTCATTTTACTACTCAACGGGCTGTAATCATTGTTCTGTTTCTTTCTATTTTTATTTCTTCCACCTTCGTTTCTTTCTTAACATGTTTGCTTATTCCTTAATCTGTTGTTCCGCTTCTCGTTTTATTCTCTTGCGCATTGCACATGTTTATCAGCTATTTCGCGCATCCAGTAAACTTCCTGTCTAGTTTTATTGCTACAGCAGTTATTTCAGTCTCGCTGTGTTTTGATGGCGTCCAGAAACCATTTGGTATTTTTGGTTTTCTTGCTCGTGTTATTTATGCGTTCATTTGTTGGATATTTTCCGCTATCGAATTTGTTTTGTCGTCATTTTATTTAATTTTTTGCTTGCTTGTTTTATTTTTCTCCAATCATTCGTATATGAAACTTATTTTATGCTCAGAAAAACAGATTAATTTTTGTTATGATAGTCTAAGTAGAGAAAAAAATGAAAAAAAGACGTGCTTGTGTTTGTGATTTTTATGTATGATCTCACTGGAAAGCGTGTAAATATTCTCAATGTTCATCGAATTATATCTTTTTTATGAGTACAGTATATATGTGTGCGTTGTGGTGCAATGGATACTGGAACGAGAAATTGGAGAGCCGAGTACGAATTCCAGTTGAATTTGTTGCCTTCACTTAAACGCAAATACCTTTTGTGAAAGTTATTAATCCGTTTCTTCTCCCTCCAGCTATGGGTTAAATAGAACAGATTTGGTTTTATGGCCTTGGTTGACAACCAGTCTCCCACAGAAAGTAATGACAACCTACTGCAGGAAAATCTTCTTCACAGTCATGTTTCTTTCGAAATATGATTGCCCAAGCGTGTATCCCGAAAGGCACTTAACTGACTGACTGATATATTCATAAAACAGAAGTCGATAAAAATTAAAAGGAGTCTAGGAAATCATATTTGAATGAAATGATGCAAGTATAAATGTTTGCTTATTGCATACATATGTGTGTGTGCGTGTATGTTGAAGATATATACACTATTGCATTCTGTATTTGCTCATACAACAAGAATGGTTAACAATAATTAATTCAATAGATTTTGAGATCAAAAATTGGTTTGGGGAACGATTAATTTTCGCATCTCGTATTTAGGAGAAAAAGGAACAAAGAACACGGCCTCTTTCCTGATGGTAAAAAAGTTTTATGTGCCTGTGCTTTGTCGAAAAGATTTTAATTGCAGGCTTGCGTATGCGTTAAATTACACTTTTATGGTACATTACTTGGTGAACTGTCTTATGTATTTTATAATTGTACGTATTTATTACGTTTGATATGCAATAAACGCTACTTTGATAAAGAAAAACATTCTTTTTGGACTCAAACTCAAAAACTAACAGCAATTATAAGGATTTACTAAACATTCCTTAATAAAATCACCACATCATATATCGATTAAGCTTTCACTCCATTTATTACCCTCTTTGTTTTATACTCTTTTCAATTTTTGTTACATAATTACTTTTAGAGTCTCCTATCTTGGTCTGTTCTCGGATTCATATTTTAACTTTTTCAACCACTTAGTAATTCCTTAATTTACCCTTTATATTATTTTTGTCAAAATTTGTTTTCAAGCGATTTTATTAAAGCCCATGTTTTGCACTTGTACGTTATATCTATCATTATAGATTCAGTATGGGCACCTCGAGGTGGCGCAATGGTTAGCAAGATTGCTTCGCTAGAATCATTACAATTGTGTAGTGAGTTCGATCTTCACTGGGTGTCCCTTAATTTTGGCCTTGTGCTACATTTAAGCTACGCTTAGAAAACTGCCATTATAGATTCAGTATATGCTTCCAGTTTTAACATACAGGCAATGTAACACTTTACTGTAGTGCAGTGAATAGTGACTCAGAATGTGAAATCGGAGAACCGAGTTCGAATTCCATTTGAATTGGTTACATTCGCTTACTTTCTGGAAAAGTATTAAGCTATCTCTTCCCCCTCCGTTTTAAAAAAAAGTATTAATCTTTTCTTGCCCCTTGCTATGGATTGAATAGCAGGATATATTGGGTTCTGTCGCCTTGGTTAGCAACCAGTCTAACGCTGAAAGTAATGGCAACCTAGTGCGGAAAAATCTGCTGCCTTGTCAGTCATGGTTCGAAAGGGACATGATCGTCTAAGCGTGTATCATGTATGGCACTTAAATGACTGGGAAAAAAGGATCTGTTTCGTCATCCATTTAGTCAAATTAATTATGTTGTACGTTGTTCCCCTCCGTCCCTCTTGCGCTCTTGCGTGAGTATCAGATTTTCCTTGCTCATATGTCCTATAAAGTATTGTTATCGAATATATTCCTAGTAAATTTTATATAATTTCATTAACAGCCTGTTTACCTTGAGAGGAATGTCCTTAGGCTTGCTAATGGAAATGCATGTGAGTACATGTGCGAGCGCACATTATATATATATATATATATATATATATATATATATATATAATCACACTCCACCCACGTTTATTGAACAGGTGAAGAGGCTCATCCCTTTTTCCCTGTTTAGGATGTGGTTTCCGGCTTTCTCTTTTCCAATCTTTTCACTCTTACGTAGCCCCCTGCGCATCAGTGGCGTTACCGCCTTGCTCAGGGTGATATAATTATATATATATATATATATATATATATATATATATATAAAGAATATTAAAACGTTTTGAGTTTAAAAATGTGTTGTTTTGGGGGGGTTTTTTGTCTTTTTGGGTTTTTTTTTTTTGGTTTTTTTGACAGTATTTGTTTATTTCTACTATTTTATATTTCAGGCCGCCTTCGGTCCTTCATCAGAAACAAATGATTTTAAAATTTGAATTAGTAACGTATTTCGCGAGAGTGTCTGTGAAGAGTCCGTTTACATCACGTGACGCGTTTGTGGAGAGTTTTTGTTTTTACATCAAGTGACGTTGAAAGCGACAGATTCTTTTTAAAAAATTATTTTTGTAAACATAAACCTATCTTTAATGCTTGTGAATTTGTTTTAGATAAAAAACAATTTAAATGTATCTAAAAGAGTTTAAAAAAAGTTTTTTTTAAATGTATCTAAAAAAGTTTAGTTATTGAAGTATTTGTAAAGATTTAAAGCTTCTAAGTCCCTATTTAACCCTAGCTTGTGTGTATTTAATTTTAAAATCGAGTATTTTTATTTCTTTCTGCGTGTGTATGTAGAACTAAAATTGGAGTCTATTAGCAAACATTTGCAATTTTCTAAGGTGTGACCCGGTTGATTGAAATGTGCTCCTACTGGGGAATATTGATTATTTTAACGTATATTAAGTTTGTGATTATTGAAGCGAAATCTAAAGCTATTACCGGAATCGCCAATATATCCACTATTGGTACATATTGAACAGAAGAGGAAGTATATGATGTTTTCGCTGTCATAAGTGAGGCGTGGTGGGTGCAATTTGATTTTGGTGTTGGGTACAGAGAATATTGTGTCGTTTACCAAATGTTTACAAATTAAGCACCTGGGCTTCTGACATTTTAAATTCCCTGATAGTTTTGTTTTTTCGATATTTGTTAGAAGTGAGGATAGTTGATAGGTTGGGTGTTTTTCATTGCATTTATGGGTGGTTTATCGAAAATGTCTTTGATTTTTTTTTTTTTTTTTTTTTTTTTTTTTTTTTTTGATTGGATGTTCTTGTAATCATTTTTTAAATTTTTGATAAGTGTGTGTGAATGTTGATTGTGGTTAAAGACCATGGGAATTCGGTTGTTGTTTTTTTTCTTTTCTTGTATGTGAGAAGTGTGTTACGATTTATGTGGATGGTTTTATTTAGTGCTTCTTTTATTATTTTTATTGGGTATTTACATTTTAGAAATTGCTTTGTTAGGTTATTAATGTTGTTTAGAAAATCTGGATGGTCTGAGCATATGCGTTTGATTCTTAGAAATGAGCTGTATACGATAGATTTTTTTTTTTTAATTTAAGGGGATGACAACTGTTAGTGTAGGAATTTATGTTGGTTTGTGGGTTTGTTGTATAGACTGGTGGAAAGTGTATGTTTGTTTAATTTTATCATGACGTCTAAGAAAGGGACGGATGTGTTTGAGTACTCCATGGTGAATTTAATTGTATTATGGAAATTGTTGCAGAAAGTAAAAAAGTTTTTTAATTTTTCTACTCCATGAGTCCATACTAAGAAAATGTCATCAATGTATCTAAAACAATGTGATGGTTTGTATTGTGAATTGTCTAGTATCTTTCTTTCTAGAATGTGTATAAAGATATTGGCATAACTAGGTGCCATTTTCGTGCCCATTACTGTGCCACTGATCTTTAAATAGTGCTTGTTGTTGAATTTAAAATTATTGTGTGTTAAGATGAAATTTATTAGTTCGCATATATCTGTGATTTAGTTGTTAGGTAGTTTGCTTTTAAGGAACTCATGGCAGGCTGATACCCCTTCAACATGTGGAATGTTCGTGTAGAGACGTAACATCCATCGTTACTAGGATATTATAAAAGAATCTGTCGCTTTCAACGTCACTTGATGTAAAAACAAACACTCTCCACAAACGCGCCACGTGATGTAAACAGACTCTTCACAGACACTCTCGAGAAATCTCGCGAAATACGTTACTAATTCGAATTTTAAAATCATTTGTTTCTGATGAAGGACTGAGGGCGGTCTGAAATATAAAATATAATAGTAGAAATAAACAAATACTGTAAAAAAAAACACATTTTTAAATTCAAAACGTTTTAATATTCCTTTTTATACATATAAAGACAGTATACGTGGATCATCACTATGCTACATATATATATATATAATGTCAGCCGCAAACAGATCTGTTTCGCTGTATCACAGCTCATCAGTACGGTTAGACTCCGACTGCTTTTAACCCAGTATTGAAACCCGACCGAATTGGCGTCAGTCGACGATTCTACCTCTGAGCTATGGGCTCTCGGTAGAAGAAGGCAGACTTTGTTGCGCGTATATTAACATTATACACGCCCAATAGCTGAGTGTTCTAATTCATGGCTGAATGAACGATGCGTATTTGCTAGAGTAGCTACTGTTTTTCAAAGTTTACCATTCTTCTAAAGTGCTCAATAAGGGTATGAGAGTGTAAATATATATTCGACATCTTCCATGTAATTCCAAGTCCCAACGGGTTATTTCTGCTTAACAAGTAAAACAGTAGAATTATTAGTAATGCTTCTCTGCCAACTATCATGGCGTACCAATGACTCGATATATTTCAGGAGATTTAGCCAATGGACAGTGTAAACGGACCTAGAAATATATTCCTTTCTCAAGTTTTCTTCGGAGTAAGCGTAAACAGGTTAGAAATAAGTCGCGACTATTTTCTCGACACTTATTTTTTATGAATATAATATATACAGTTTGTTTTGGGGTTGTTGTTTTTTTTTGTGTTTTGTTTTTTGTGTGTAGGTTTTTTAGTTTTGCTTTGTTGTTTTTTTTTTTGTTTTTTGTTTTTTTTTAATTACATATACATATATTTCAACCGAAACAAGATTGTAACGCCTCTAAGACGCAAGGAAATATTGAGAGTGAAAGAGAATGAGAAACTTTATCACGGAAAAAAAATCAATAAAAGAACAAACTCCAGGAAGACAGAAGATAGCGATTGTCATTGAATTTAAGTCTTTAAATTTGTAGGCGGTAAGTAATCAAGAAACCAGAAAAGATTTCCAAAAGCGAGAATAAAAAAAACTATTAGGATATACGGTTACATTTACAGTGTGATCTGGTTGCCAAATCTAGTAGTACGCCTAAATTCATGGAAATAGAAGCGGCAAATGACGTTGTATTGACATTTTTAGAGATTGTAGCTATCAGGCAAGTAAGTAAATGGAAGAGAGTTCCACAGGCGGGAAGCGCAAGAAAAGAAAATTGGAGTAAAAGGGGCGGTTACATTAAATTATTTCAACGGTAAAAGGGTGGGACCTTAAAGTGCAGGCTTAAATTCATGTGGTCTGGGCACCAGGAAAAAATCGTCACAACAGTTGTGATGAAAACAATTTGTAGAAAAGACAGAGGGAATCCACGCCTCGTCAGTGAGAAAGTGACTGAAGTCGAGATGCCAAGTCAGGATCGATTACATTGCAGATCCTTCTTTGGATTTTGTTGACTTAGCATCTCGACTTCAGTCACTTTCTCACTGACGAGGCGTGGATTCCCTCTGTCTTTTCTACAAATTTTTCATCACAACTGTTGTGACGATTTTATTCCCTGGTGTCCCGACCACATGAATTTAAGCCTGCTACTAGACGGGCATCACCCTTTTACCGTTGAAATCTTTTACTCTAATTTTCTTTTCTCGCGCTTCCCGCCTGTGGAACTCTCTTCCATTTACTTGCTTGCCTGATAGCTACAATCACTAAAAATGTCAATACAACGTCATTTGCCACTTCTTTCTCCTTGAATTTCCGTCTATCTTTTGACTTTTCTTCACACCCTCTGTGCCCAGTTTTTTCTCTCACTGTACCCTTCTGTTCACTAATGGCGGTTCCGTCTTGGTTGGCGCGAAATGATTTACAAAAAAATCTCCTTTTTTATGGATGTTTCTGTGACAGAAGACAGTCTTGCCTTGAACTAAAATTCATTTTCAGCGCCGTTGTTCCTTAGATTATTAGAACACCCTGAGCTGTAACAAGCTAAACTTAATGACAATACAGAAGAGACAACAAATAATCTTTAGATATATACATCATGTGCCAGCAAGAAGCTAATAGAATATTCGTAATAGTGCTGATTTTATAAGCGCCGCTTAGATGTGGTGCAAGGCCGAAAGTGTGGGAGTGCCCAGTCAGGATTGAACTCGCTTGTTCTAGCAAGACATGCTTGCTAACCATTACACCACGTCGAAATTCCCATATTCCCAGTACAGGGTCTGTCTAAGATAGAACCTAAAACGATTAAGTGTTTTTGTTTGTTGGTTGTTGTTTTTTCTCTTATTTTGTAATTATAAAAAGAAACCATATAGCAAAAACAGTCGATGATGAACTAAACTTTCTCTGTCACGTAATTTTCTTTCGTGTAGAATTTTTTAATAATAAAAGAAAACATATGTTCCAAGTAAGATTCCTTATTCTACTAGTCTGTGTTTCAGTCCTACATAATATTGCATTTTCCATTGTCAACGAGAAGTTCTTAGTGCTCTTCATATTTGAATGGAAATTTTAGTATTTTCAATTTTTTAAATTTGTTTATTACGATAGTCATTTGGTTCTCCAACACAGCAATGTCCACAGTCTAAAAGGCGTTAATTTTATTGTCAACAGTAACTAAATATAACTCCTTGATTGAAAATTATCAGTAAGAGTCGTAGGACAGATGAAGCGTTACTGTTATCGGTGCGGAAATTTAGATCGCTGAGCTGAGTCCAAATTCAAGCCTTGTCTGTTCCCTTCATTTTCGCACTATTAACCTTAAGAACTACGTGAATCCATATCTTATGTCATCTTCTCTTTTATGGATTAAACAGTACACTTGACGGCGCTCTATAATCTTAGGTAGTATCCAATAATCCAGAAGGAGAACTGTCCTGAATTCAAAACTCGACAATGAGAAACCTCACTTATATTTCCCAGAAAGTCATAGCAGTTTACATATAATACATAAAAGGAATCTGTGGAGAGCCTTAATTACCAACGTCATGAAGAGACATGGTGTTTAAAAATAAGTATGCACAAGCAAAAAACAGACTTGATAAAAAAAACCTAAAATTATTTCCTTTTGCATCATTGCGGCGCCATGGATAGCAGTTGTGTAATGAAGTCGTTCTGCCGATAAATGAATCAAAAGACTTAATCTATCATATTTAAAACTGCATTTTATTCAACTGTTGAATTTCTCATGATTCTGTTTGATATTATGCGTGTTAGTGCGCGGCGCCGAAACGTAGATCTTGCATTCTCGCGTGCGGTGTCTGACGGAGTGGCCATCTTCTCTCTGGGGTGGTTATTGATATATTTCTGATACGTCTTTCCCATTCAAGCATCCTGCTTGCAGCTATACCAATCAAGTGGGGGTCTCATCTGTTAAGACACCCCAAACATTGACTTCTTTGAAAGAAAGATACAGTGCAATTATTGTCTAACATTATCTAAGCTGATACCCATACTATAAGCTGCTTGTCACTGATGGTCAATCTCCCAAAATATAATCAAGCACAACTTAAGAATAAATATACGCATAATGTTTTCCTTATTCATATATACAACGTGCGATGAGGGGGGGATACACTTCTATGTGCGCTATCCCTTCAGGACGTAGGCGATCATGGCTTTCCACATCTCCCTATCCCTGGTGGCTCTGAACATGCCTTCTTCTGTTACACCATGCAACCCTCGCTCCATCATCCACCTGATTAGATCCTTCAAATGTTATCCGTTGCTTTCCTCTGTCTCTTTTTCCCTCTATCTGGACTGTTAGTATCAAGTTCTCCAAGCCCTCCTTCCTCATTGCATGTCTCAGGAACTTCAGCTGTATCTTTCTGATACTCAGTATTAATTTCCTTTTTTTTTTTTTCCATAGTTCGTTTAAATTTGTTTAGGACATCCGTTGCTTTTGACATATTTTTGCTCTATCAGAGTAAAAAAAACTACAACAAGCATTTCTGTCTCTTAGAAATCAAGCTTGCAAGCCGAAAATCAAGCTTGCAAGCCGAAAATCAAGCTTGCAAGCCGAAAATCAAGCTTGCAAGCCGAAAGGTCATGCAGTTCTCAACTGAAAGAACTAAGATAGTTTTGCATTTGAGGCTAACGTCTTCAAATTAAAAACACGCAATATTGTTTGCTTCCTTCAAATAAAACACATGAAAATATTTGGGTGTATGCACAAACGAGCTCATTATCTTCGTATACCTCCACTGACTGAACTGAGTAAATTCTAAACCAGCCAATCCTAAAAGCTTTAGCTGTTCAAACAAATGAATCTTTAAAAATATTCACTCTGCTGAAAACTTTCACAAATAGTGACAGTAATAATAGCATCACGCAACCATTTATGATTATAGTATTTTTATTAAACTTAGTGATGACTGAGATTCGAAGGCGTATTAGTATAGCCAAAGATGCATTCCAGAAGTTGAGTAGGGCATTGAGAAACAGGAAAATTTCGATGGAAACAAAGAAAAGAGTACTGAATTGTAATGTGATGTCTGTTGTTCAATATGGCGGCGAATACCGGACAATCAAAAATGAGAGAAAGCCTAGAAGCAACCAAAATGTGGTTTTTCAGAACGATGCTGAGGATATCATCGACAGAACATGCGAGGTTTTGGAGAAGATGGAAACGAAAAGGAAACGAATACTTAACAGCAAGGAAAGACAGCTGAAGTTTCTGCAATGAGGAAAGGGGGCCTGGAGAATCTGATACTCACGGGCGGTTAAAGGGAAGGAGAGACACGGGAAAGCAACGCGTGACCTACTTAATGGACTTGGGCTGATGGATAGCAGAGCAGGGTTTTGGAGGGGTAACAGAAGAAGGGGTTTTAAGAACAACGAGGAATAAAAAGATTTGGAAAGCCATGATCGTCTACGTCCTGAAGTGACAAGGCACATAGAAAAATACACAAGGTATAACTGTCTTTACCGTACGATAGAGTAATGAACGTTCTCTAACTGCAACAAGAAGCTCTTCTTTAAAAAGTTTGTTTGGTCTTGTTCAAGTGTATTATCTGTCAGTTAAGTGCCATACGTGATACATGATTTGGGTGATCATGTCTCGAAAGAGACATGATTGACAGGGCAGAAGATTATCTCGCAGTAGGGTAACATTGATTTCTGTAATAGATTGGTTGCCAGCTAAGGCTATAGAACCCAATCTGTCCTATTATTTAACCCATAACTGGAGGGAACAGACGGATTAATACCTTTCCCAAGAGTATTTTTTCTTAAGTGAATGCAAGGAAGTCAACTAGAACTCGAACTCGGCACCCCGATTTGTCGTTCTGTGTCGATATCCTCTGCACCACAACGCCCATGAGAATGAGCTGGAACACACAACAATGGAAATGTATTCTTCTTTGTGCCTTGTCGCTTCAGGATGTTGGCGATCATGGCTCTTTACAATGTCACGTTCATTGTTGCGCTTGTATCTTTCTTAAACCCTAATCCGACATCCATTTACTCAAGTTCGCTAGGCAGTTCCTGCGTTATTTTCCTCTGCCTCTCTTGCCTTCAATCTGTCCTGTACGTACATTTTCCAAACATCCTTCTTTCATTATGTGCACTAGAATACTCAAATTCTTCTTTCTTATGCTAAGTGGAAGTGTCCTTTTTATTTCCATTTTCTGTAAAGTTTAATCGTTGCTCACATGATCTGCCCATGGCATTCTCAGCATCCTTTTGTAGAATCAAAATTTCGCGTTAAAAAGAGGATCTAAACTTATATAATAAATGGAACTTTGTGTGTGTCTGTATGTCCGTTACCTATAGATTCCGAAACGGCTGAACCGATTTTCTTGAAAACTTACACAGTTGTACTATAAGCGTCTGCAAGTGTTCTTAGCTAGGTTTTGTGTCGAGGTACCTCCGATAAATATCGATAATCGAAAAAATCGGTTTATAAGAGTGGTTCGATATTAATCAAATTTGATACACTCATAGACAAAGACATAAGAAACGATATTCGGAAGTTTCAAGGTTGCACTCCTTACAATAGTGCAGAAAATCTTATATATATATATATATATATATATGGCAAGATGTTTGTGTGAGTGTATGTTTATCTGCCTGTATGTCTATTTTTTTTTTTTCAGCCCTTTTATTTTAGTTTTTGCTTCGGATTTGGCTCTAAGTAGGTATAATTGTAGTTCTTAGTCTCAGCCATGATACCATTTACTCACAGGACTTATTTAGACTTCAAAATTCAGTTACGACGAAAAAACTTATTTGATATCGATACCAGGAAATCAAAATTTGACTTGCATCCATTCATTTTTTTTTTCAGTCTACGGTTTCGCTTTAACTGGAAACAACTATTGCTTTTTAGTCTTTCGTGCCAACGTCCAAGAGTCTAAGCTCCAGGACCATGCATTAGTTTTAAAGCTTTCATTACACTCGAGCAACGCCGGGCTATTAGTTTATTTCTATTTTCTCCGGGGGTAATAGGCAAAACGGATTAGTTTTCATTTCAGAATTCTATTAAATAGTCATTGGTATTACGCCGTAGTGAGGAACAACTGTATGAGCTTTATCGCGTTGTAAGCGAAGAGGCTTTCATTAAATAACATAGGAATCCTGGAGCCTCTCCCATTATGTTCGGTTGTTGGCATTTAGCTTCAGTGGGACAGGGTTTTTGGAAAGTTGCCGGGAAAAATCGGCTAGAGACGGGCAAGTAGCCGTGATAGATCCATGGAGAAATATTTCCCAAGACCGTAAGTGTTAACTCTCCGTCCTGTCTTCCAGAATTCAGATGAGCTCTCATCACCGTTATTCCATCATGTTAAGTATCATCAGTAAATTCTGTCATTAGCAAGATATTTGTCCCCTTAACAGAAACAACCAAAGTCAGAGAGTCTCTGAAATTATTTTAATCACGAGATCGATCTTGGTTATAGGAAGATGCTACGCAAGCTCTATTGCTATAAAATCTCCGGAAGAGTCCTCGCAAATATGTCTTTCCTATCTGACAGATCCTGGAGGGTCATTTCAGTGGCCAGGCTCCTGAAGCCCATGAGATTAATGCAGGCATCCCACAAATCTCCCATTTCGTTCATATAGCCTCTTTTTACTTTATAATAAAGATCTGCTGAAGATAATTAGTAAATACCTATGCATATGATACCACAATTTATAAGTACTAAAAATCTAGATCACCAGAACCTTGCAGTTGATCTGACATCAAAATTTGGGAAGCTTGTAACTCAATATCCTCAAACCACGCTAATAATCCTTTATTATTACCGAGTTGTGTTGATATTTTTTTATCATAAAAAAAATATTTTTATGACTTTACAATTTTACTTTTTTGTTTCAAAAATGTATGCAACAAGCAGGCCTAAAATTAAGCTCGTGACTCTCTAGATTGGCACTTCCATTTTTGATAAAGTCTGGGATTTCAATCAGACTACAAGAGTCATTTGATCAACCCGTGTGAAATGAATCGGCTCCTCGTACTGATTTGCTAAATGAGCTTGTTTCGAGATCCGCCTCTCAATAATGAATATAAATGTCGACAGAAGAGCTTGCCAGTCTCGTAAACCACACTTCGTGAGTTCGATTATCACTTGATACACAATTAACGCTATTTCTCCTAAACAACGTGAATAAATGTCTCTGATAAACGCTACTACTTCATTATGTTCGATTGGTTGATGACTTGGCATTATGCCCGTAAGAAATTAACCTTCTTGGCTTTAAAAACTGTCTAGGTTGAAGTCAAGGATTTCAGATGGAAACTATTAAATTTTTCGCACGCTTTAATACTTTGAGCGTCGGATTATTATGCAATCCTTGAATTTCAGTGTCTGGTGACTTCACTAGAGATCAAGGGACAACAATATCCTTAATATTCCACTACTATCTTTAATAGTGTTGCTGATTTTTTCAAGATCATCTTCCAAGTAATGCTTGGAATCTGAAAGTGATAAACATTCTAGAATGGCGAAGTTATTCTAAGTGATAATAGTTCATTTTATGAAGTAGTACTCGTTTCTTTCTTTAAACGAGTAAGTTACATCGTCATAGTTCGATTCAAGTTTATAACTTTCTTCATAAAGATGGACGTGCGTATGAAGCACATGTTTTATCTATAAATTCTGCAAAAAAAGCTCGAAGTATTCATGAGGGTTATAGAATAGATTATTTTAAACAAAATTATCTTGAAGAATATTTGAAAAGTTCAGAAAAAGTGACTCTATAAGTACACAATGAGCAGGGCATCTTGTTCAGATTAACGCTGACATCATTTTAACTAAACCCGGGAAAAATAGTGCTACTATGGTTGAAGTACTGTCCCAAGAACTGAATTACAGTTATTCAACAGTTCACTGTGAAAAATACCAAAACTTATGGAAGTGGATTCCCTATACTTTGAGAGAAACGAATCTCAAAGCAAGAGTAGATGCACTTCTTTGAACTGGCAGAACTGAATTTAACCCATTTTGAAGTGATTATATTTTACGTAGCATCAGAAAAGAACAGTTACAATTTCTAGGAGACCAGCGGAAAGAGGGCTTAGAAAATTTAACACTTACAGGACATAACGAAGGCAAGTGGAAGAGAAGAAAGCAGCATAAAATAACATAAGTTTGTGTAAATGATTGGTAGAGTAGAGATTAGGAGATAAAATTTACTAAGTTGCAAATGACAAGAAATTGTTTAAAGCTATGATCGCCCAAGTTATGAAGGGACACGATGTATAGAAGAAATATATATTTTACTGTAAAATGTTGCATTTCAATCATCAAATGACATGTTTATGTGGTAATGTTTTTATGATAGGTTTTCGTTTATTTGAACCACCTTTACATATTTAACACGTTGACTGCAGCTCAATTACGAAATCTGACTTCAAACGCCGCCAACTTTATAACAACCAATTTAGGCAATAAAAACTTTTAATGAGTTCATTTATATTGCTTCAACTGAATGTCTAGCATTGTTTTCACACTAAAAGTATCATTTCGAATAAACCCGTTGTTGGCACCCGGGAATGAAAAAGTATCGGAAAATGCAAAGCACAAGATAACTCACGGTTAGCAGTCAATGTGTTAACAGTGATATATTGAATGATATGTTCCCAATTCTTAAATAATAATAATAAATGCCCATGCTCGTTCAGGATCAAACGTATAAGTTACGTTATCTTGGTTCAATTCAATTAAGTTACGAAATTGATCCACGGAGCATATAAGATGTGAATTTTCTATGAATATAGAAAATCAATAATTCTGCAGAAACGAGCAAAAATATTAATTGTATTTATGGAATAAATTATTTATACGAAAGGAACTGTTGAAGACAGTCTGAAAGGTTTAGAAAAAGTGACTTCAGCTTCAGTTGATAACTTATGAATAGAATTTCCTATTGGGTTTATCGTTGAACGATGTACCACTTCATAGAAATAATTTTGTTACGGTTGAAGAATAAGCACAAAACTTAATTCAAGATATTGAATGGTTGGCTCTCATCTGTAGCAACTGTGAAATGCATTTAAAGTTGGAGAAATAAAATTAAAGCAAAACACAGCATCTGCACTTTTCCCAATCTGGCACATTCGATGTAAAATTGATATTTTAATCGGGTATAAATAAAGGCAGACAATAGTTTCATTTGGCCAACAAGTTAAATTACAATCGAAAATGGGCCTTCATCTAACGAAAGTTTGGGTCAGTATTTGATAGGACTGCGCTGGTGTTGTCTACATTAAAAGTAGACAATGTTGTGATGATAACATGTTTATCTTCATATATACTAGCAGTATAGGCCGGTGTTGCTCGGGTGTAATGAAGGCTTTAAAACTAATTTATGGTCCTGAAGTTCAGACTCAGCCTAAAGGATATTTGTGTGAAATTTGGTGAGAATCGGATAAAAATTGTGGATTTGTATAAAGGACATACAGACAGATAAACAAACAAAAAACGCAAACATCTTGCCTTTCTATATATATATATATATATATATCAATTTTCTTAACTATTTTAAGAACTTCAACCTTGAAACTTCTGAATATCGTTTCTTATGTCTTTGTCTATAAGTTAATCAAATTTGATTAAAATCGAACCACTCCTTCTATAACACGATTTTTTCGATTGTCGATTTTCGATATTTATCGGGGGTACCTCGACTCAAAACCTAGCTAAGAACACTCGCAGACGCTTATAGTACAACTATGTAAATTGTCAAGAAAATCGGTTCAGCCGTTTCAGAGTCTATAGGTAACTGATACACACACACACAGACAGTTTCATTTATAAATAAGTTTATATATATATATATAGAGAGAGAGAAAGAGATGAAGCACTACTCAAAGTAGCTGAATGATATGTCTGATATCAATGCAAGAATAAAGTAAACATTATGATAACGATTGACCATAGACGAGGTGAGGATGGATTCATATCTTTGTAACAAGACGCTTGCTCTGGCTTGATGTTTTGCTGAATGAGAATGCAAAAAGAGGATTTGTGGTGATTAGAAATAAATTGTGAAAACTTCTAATTATTCAATACATCCCTCGAGAACGATTAGAAAAGAGACTGGAAATTAACATTACATCAAATATATGAAATGGAATTGATGAGGGATTACAAACGACTTCAGTGAAATGTCGTTAAATTTAGAATTTTTCAAAGGTGCTCTATTTTCCCTGATTAAGAAAAAAAATGGTTTGGTTTTCCGAGGTGAAATCTGATTCGATATAATGACTTCTCATTGAATGAACGGATATTTAGTTTGATCAATCACAAAATGTTGTTCAATTATGCTAATTACGTTTCCATCCAACTGAAAAAAGTTGAATATCTTGCCTAAGTTTATTAACCCACCCTACCGCTGTTCATTAATTTCACTCCTTTTACATATTAAATGATTTTTCGACCTCACCTTGTATCGGCATCTTCACTATACTGTATCTTTCGATCAATGACTGGCTGAGCAGAAGATTTCCCGCAATAGGCGGATACTTCTTTCTGCCAACCATGGTTATAGGGCCCAGTCTCTCCTGCTATCCAACTCTTAGTTGGGGTGATTGATTCATAGTATTTTCCCCACAGTATCTGCGCGTAAGTGGCTGTAACATGCACAACTGGAATTTGAACTCAGGTCTTCTATTTCTCGTTCTGAGCTGTTATCCATTACTTCACACCGTACATCAACTCCTAAGAGTCATTTTTCAAATTTGGTATTAAGTTTTTTGTGAATTGTTGATTAGAAGTTTCTGATAATGTTTAAATTCTTTTTGAAACTAACTGACAGTTTTCTTTCCTCTTTGTATTTCTATTTCTTTTAAACTATTAAAGTTTTTCGGGACTGTATTATCGCTAGTAACGTTTGGTCCCGTCGTCATCTTTACATTCTGCGAATTTTTTCAGCTTTCTGCCAAGACCCAGATATTTTTTAGCTTTTCACTTTCTCAGTTTTATGCTTCTACTTGAAATTGGACGATTTGTTTGAATTCACAAAGTTCTATTTTTTACTTTTCATATTTGGGATTTTACAAATACATTATTTTATATGGTTAACTTTTACTCATTTACATAATTTCCAGTGGGCCATTTTCTCTAAGCAACCATAGCAATTTATGCTTTTCAGAATTAATTTGATACATTCGCTTGTTTTAAACAGTTTTCTGTCTCTGCATCGTCCATATTTACTATATTGTTGCGTCCTGTGTGTCTTTTATAATTATGGCTGGGGAACAAGAACAAAGCATCAAGTTAGTACTGAGCTTATTGTACTATTTAGAGTAGCTTACTTTTCTGGAAGCGCCCCCTTTTCATGTCTCTAAGTGTAACTATATCAATTACTACTTCGTTACTCCATAACTTATCAATTGTTGATAGTTCAATGCTTTCCGTTTTAGACTTTAAACTTCAACCTGAAAATTACTCAATTGTATTTGTTATCAAATATAAAAAGAAAACTTTTAAGCTATTAATTAGATTTATGAAGAAGCTAATGTTTTAAAACCAGCAAGCTTTCTAAGAAAGCAACTATGACCCCCAACGCTATATTTTTACAATGATTTTCGCTCTGTTCAAGACCAAAAACTCATTCAAGGTTACAGCACAGTTTATGTGGAGAAGATAAGTCAACTTGAACAAGATATCCCATCACTCAATAAGTTCTGAGCCTGACACATAGATTGCACCTCTAATAATAAAAATAAATGATTTTTATGAAATGGCACGTGACAAAATTTAGGCCCAATTGGATTATTAGTTTACAAATTAGTTATTTAAATAAAGCTACTGTTACAAATATTAAAACAATGGAAAAATTTGAATTTCGGGTGTAGATAAAGCATTGCTTTCCGATGGGGAAAAACACTGTTCGAGCAAATCAATGGCCTGATAAACGTTATTAGGACAATGCTTCATCGAAAACAACGGTTACGAGGTGTTATGCTAACTTTAAACGCAGTCGTACAGACATAAGTGATGCTGAACGCTCAGGTCGCCCAAATTCGGCAGTTGTCCCGGAAAACACCAATAAAATCCACAAGCACGTTTTGGCCGATCGTAAATTAAAGTTGCGTGAAATAAGTTAAACATATCATGAGGCAGTGTATTCACTACTTTGCATGAAAATTTGTCAATGAGAAGGCTTTGTTCAAAGAGGGTGCCACGTTTGCTCACAGTCAATCAAAAACAAAGTATCGACGATTCAAAGCGTTGTTTGCAACTGTTTCAACGCAAGAACTTTTAGCGTGAATATGTGACAATGGATAAAACATGAATCTACCAATTCACTCCGAAGTCAAATCGGCAATCAGCTCAGTGGACAACGACAGGTGAAAGCCATTTAAAGAGATCAAAGACGCAAACATCAGCCGGCAAGATTATGGCCTCTGTATTTTGGAATGCGCCAGGTATTTTGTTCATCGATTATTTTGAGAAAGGAAGAACCATCAATAGCGGATATTATATAGCATTATTGGTGCGTTTAAAGAAAGGAATCGCAAACATCGGCCACAGATGAAGAAGAAAAAGGTGTCCTTTTAACAAAACAACGCACCGTGTCACAAAACGATCGCAACGATGGTAAAACTACATCCACCCTATTCTCCAGATTTGTACCCTAGTGGCTGCTGGCTGTTTGCAAATCCCATAAGAACGATCCAGAAAAAGAGATTTGGCTCCATTGAAGAAGTGATATCGGAAGCTGAGGCATATTTTGAGACCAATAACAAATCGTTCTACAAAAAAAGGCATCGAATGGTTAGAGAATCGTTAGAATCAGTGTATCACCTTAGACACTGTTGATGAATGAAGTCGAATTTTGCTTAAAACTTGTTTTATTAGTTAAGCCCAGGATTTACTGAGTACATCAATATTGTAGTGATCGGAGAAAAATCCTCTTTGGAGATTGTTCCCCAAAGCAGCAATTCGTGAGAAGCTACTCTAGTAGAACCAATGGTAAACGAAGGGAATGACGATGGCTTGCTACAATGTGTGTGGCATGGTTTGTCATAGCCATGAAGGTTAGAACTAAGGTATGTGCTTCATTTGAACCATTACAATAAATTGGGATTTAAAATTAATTTATGAACTAAATTAAGACACAAAGATCAGTTCATTATTTAATAAATTACACAAAACGTATTTTTTTATAATCATATCGCCCCAAGCATAGCAGTTAACTGCCATTGGTGCGCAGAGAATTACATAGGAGGAAAGTTATGAGAAAGAGTGACAGGTTATTGAGGGTGTCGTCAGGAAGTGGGTAAGAAAAGGATGAGAATACTGATGAGAGAATGAACGGGGAAAGGAGCATGAGAGAGCGGATACAAGTTAGTGAGATAGATGACTATTGGCTTTACATTTAAATTCTTGGAGATTGTAGCTGTCGGGGAAGAAAGTAAATGGAAGGGAATTCCACAAGCGGGAAGTGCGAGAAAAAGAAGCTGGATGAGTAGAATTTGCATTTACAATTTATTGGTTTCACAGTAAAAGAGTAAGACTCAGTTGCTAATGTTGTGGCTCGAGTAAATCCATATATATAGGGGCTACCAGGGAGCTAACTTCATTGAAGCAGAAGCCGTGAAAGTATTTGTTGAAGAGACACAGGGAAGCCACATTGTGCCGGTGATAAAGTGACTGTATCTGAGCTGCCAAGTCAGGAATCGATCACATTGCAGATTCTTTGTTGAATTTTGTCAAGGACCCCTAGGTGAATAGCGGGAGCACAAGACCAGATATGGCAGCATGATTCAATGCACGGTCGGGTGGTAGATCTATTTATGTGCAGGATGGTTTCAGACGGGAAAAAACTTCCTGGCACTACACAGAGAACCGACCTTCTTAGCGGCGGATTTGTATTTGTTGTAACGAAGAGAGAATTTTTACTTCTACCGGAATAAAGTTTCCTATTTAGATATTTTCCTTTTATCTAAAACTTAATTTTTATATTTCGATGACACTAATTTTAAATTTGAATATTAATTAGAAGCACGTTTCAATTATAATCCGTTCAAACAAAGCTAATTTGTTAGCTTTGTTTTAATATTAAAAAAAAACCTGTTGTATTTTCATTAAAGATGTCTCCTATATTTTCAAGCTTTGACAACGGCAACTTTTATGTTAAAGATTATTGCATTAAAATCAAACGACTTCATGCAATATTTCTTGAATTTACTTAAACTTCATTTCCATTTTAAACAATACCCAATGAGACACTAAGAGATCCAGTTTGGAAAGGTACAAGGGGGCTGTAAGCGGACCCGAAGCCCTTTCACTGAATTGACTGTAACCATATTACTTCCGGCTACAGAATCGAACACTCTCTCGCTGCAAGGTGTGAACTGTGCGCAGGGACAGTTGTACACGGGTGTTTCCTCTTCTGTTTTGCTCGGCAGATCAAAATATGTGTGTCTTCATCGGCGGTTCAGGTTCGTCTCGTGTTCTGTTTTTCAACGGTAATCGCCTAGTGGCTCGTTGCCTATTCATAGAGGAATTGTTAACTACATCCGGGGAGCGTGGTGACTTGTTTCTGCATCATCCTAAAAGCTGACCTTCAACGTTGAAGTTAGGCAGAAGATCCCTTCAATGACGAACGATCATTTCAGAAAATCTAACAATATTGACGGAGGAATATTACTCAAACATGCGTCATCTACAGATCTAAGGTAGCAGAATATTGATTTATGTATTTTAGAGGTTTTCGATTTCCGATCGCTTCAATTATTCTCCTTTTTAGTTGTTATTGATAATGCAGTATTAGCAGCAACCGTTTCAACCCCGTCAACGAGTTTCGTCTTTTCGTCCTTCAAGATATGGGAATTTTTTTAGTATGTTGTTCTGGGGCTTTCCAGTGACTTCCAAAGCCAAACGATTTACCGGTTTATATAAGTGATGCTACTGGGCAGCCCTTTCTCATTTTTGACATTGATTTTTGTAAAAATTTCTACCTTCACCTGAATTCTCTCATTGAGTTCACAAAAAAAAAACCCAAACACATAGACCCAGTTTACATTTCTTCAACTTTTAATGAGAATCACATTATGGGCTAACATCGTAGAATTGAGAAGTCATTATATCGAATCAGATTTCACCTCGGAAAACCAAACAATTTTTTTTTCTTAATCAGGGAAAATAGAGCACCTTTGAAAAATTCTAAATTTAATGACATTTCACTGAAGTCGTTTGTAATCCCTCATCAATTCCATTTCATATATTTGATGTAATGTTAATTTCCAGTCTATTTTCCAATCGTTCTCGAGGGATGTATTGAATAATTAGAAGTTTTCACAATTTATTTCTAATCACCACATATCTTCTTTTTGCATTCTCATTCAGCAAAACGTCAAGCCAGAGCAAGCGTCTTGTTACAAAGATATGAATCCATCCCCACCTCGTCTATGGTCAATCGTTATCATAATGTTTACTTTATTCTTGCATTCATATCAGACACATTCAGCTACTTTGTGTGGTGCTTCTGCTCTATATTGAGTGAATATTTACAGAAATTAGAAGTACTAAGTAATGCCATTAACAAACTAATTTGAATAATGTAGCTTTGTTTTTCAAGTTCAGAAAAAAGACAGAAATATTTCCTCCATTACCCAAACATGTTTCCCTTTGTTGCCATTATTGTTATTGCGTGTTATTATAATGACCAGTTGTCCGCTAAAAACAAATGAAAATTGAACACCATATAATTATAGACTGAAATAATTTGCCGAGTGGACAAATATGGGCGGCGTCTGGCTGTGGTTAGGAATTCATATCTAAAAAAAAAATTAGGTGGACGTTACACATCAAAGTCCCTTGTTAAAATATGATTATCTGTGCATAGCTAAATAAAAAAATGTGGGAAGACATATATATATATATATATATATATATAATGTGTGTGCATAAGATTTGTCCGGAAACTATGCAGTTTTTTGCATATCTCGAGAACTGTTAATCCAGTTTTATTGTAGCTTAGCAAAAATTAAGAGGAAAACTTATTGCATATGAGTGGACAGACACAGATCTGTGGTTGTTATCCAGTCGGAAATAAGATGGTATTAAGTTAGTTTGGAAAATTGTGGCCGTCACATTCACATCAAATATGCATCAGGTTCTCTTTGAAACTAGACCATCCATCTACGGAGATTATCCAAATGATCAAACAAACGTTCGGGGAGGATTCAATAAATTAAACTGAAATAAACGGTTGATGCCAATGTTTCAAACTTGGATGGAAATCCGTTGAGAGTGATCGTTGAGTATAAGGCTCAAGTGGCACTCAATGTAGAGGGTTACTGAGTCAAATTATTGTAAGAGAGAATGAAGTACTGTAGAATAGATATCAGTTGACTTTTTCTTTTTACAATAATGTTCACCCTGCACAATACCCAAAACCAGGTAGAGGGCTACAAAATAAGAAGCCCATTTTATGGGCATATCCGAGGAAGATAACGGTTAACAGTAAATTTGACCAAGTTAAGATCGTAATGATCAGGGAATAATTCTCTTGAGTTTTTCTGAAATCAGCATTTCGTATGAAGAAGCTGCTCAAGTGGAACTTATATCTCACTAATGGAATACCAAAGAAATGGAGATTGTTTTACTACATTGTACGTTGCAGGGTTGGTCTTACTTTTGAAGATTAGGACGAGTGAAAGTAAGGAATGTAGTTTGTCTGAACATATTTCATGAAAGTAGTGATATAACCATACTTTGTATGTGGAGAAAAGTGTTGTAGAGTGGAAATAATCACTTTCGAACTCTATCAAGATTAGAATGTGATGACTGAAGTTTCATTTTCATCCTAATTTGGCTCTTGTAGAGGATACCAGGAGTCGGGTTCACAACATATAGAACACCCCAAAATATTGAACAACTGCATGCTGTAAGCAAAAGGAAATAGCAATTGATAATGGGAGAATTAAAACATTTGGAAATTCAATAGACTTTTTGGAAAATTCAGAATTGTTAATCGGCTCAACTGCATATTCCTTCTCGGGTTATTGGGAGAACATCGCAGCATCCAAATCTGTCACGGCCTCTTCAATAACAAACCATTTTTTCTACGTGATTTCTAGCTTTAAGATCATAAGTTTCATTTGAAAAGGAAACTACTTAATACTGTGAACGAATTTAAAAAGAATGCGATGAGGCAATTGCGATCCCTAAATAAGACTCCTCAGATTCTTTTCTTTGCTGTCTTCAAGTCGAAGGAGGGCATAAGGCTCCAAGGTTAGTACTTTCAAGAAGACTATGGCGGCATTATACAAATTTACATAGTTTTTGGTTAATATCAACTGACTACATCTATTCTAAGCTAACTTCGTAGATATTGTCAGCTTTTAATATGCAAGTCAATGTTTCCACTATAAAATTAATACCAACTATTCGGTGATAGTGAAATATTCAGGATATATTTTTATCAGCAATATATTATACGAGTTTCAGCTCAGAATAGCTGTTGTGGAAAATAAATAAAATAGTGTTATATTTTATGAAATTCGAGGTTTTTTCATTATATTCTAAATGAATATATATTTGACATTTTTTTTTAATTTCAGATATTTATAGCTTTCTTACAGTCAATGGCAATCATTAATCTCAAAAGAGAAATAAGAATTTTTCATATATGCTAATTTTCACCCAATACAAAAACATGAGCCACTTAAAGTAGAGGCTTATTTTCTGGTATTGTATGAGTGTAATAAAGGCAGGAAGTAAAGTTTATGGAGTTATGCAGGAAGGATAACGGTTAACACTAGATTTGGAGGAGTCCCTATGGTTGTAATTAGAAAACCTCCTGGTGAAGTCTGTTCCAAAAAGCAGTAGTTCTTGGGAAGGAACTGTTCAAATGAAACACATGCCATGGAAATATCGAGAGAACAACGAGTTTCGTCTACAAGAAATGGGTTATAAAGTGGAAAGTAATTCCTCTCTCACAAGTCTGCGCAGACAGTTTTTAACTGTCAAACAGAGGTTGAGCAGCTCCAGCCAATATATAGCAGTAATATTCCATTTCCATTTTTCGTCTCCTTTGGCTCTTGTAATGATAGCTTAGCAGAGGAGGGTCAGATGATTACTGCGGTAGTAAAA
Source organism: Ascarosepion bandense (assembly GCA_037127315.1). NCBI lineage: Eukaryota > Metazoa > Mollusca > Cephalopoda > Sepiida > Sepiidae > Ascarosepion > Ascarosepion bandense. The sequence continues at coordinate 2,717,632 of JBBBDQ010001192.1, forward strand.
TGAATCGACCATTTTCCTAGCATCTGTAACAATAGATCGAATATATGAGTTGAAGTCTTGGGAGAGCATATTGTTCCAATAGACATTCAAGGTGAGGAGCACCTTTGACAGATTATCCATCCTTCGGGAGAGGTGAAAGGTCAGGGTCTGTTTTGTGACAGTGGAACGTAACTGCAATGGTTTCGGCGTATTGAATTTTGAAAGACATTTCTTAACCACCTGGGCTTAGATCAGAGGAGAGATGAGGTTCTGGTTTACCAGATTTTTAGAGGTGTACCTATCAACTTGTATCAGCCACGTAGATACTCACTAAGGATCGGTGTATGCTCTTGAGAAGATCGTTAAAACAGAGTAGAAAGCTGGTAGCATCAGTAACACTGAGAAACGTCGGCATTGATATTATGCACTTTCGATGACTTGCCATTAATAATGACCTTTGTGAAACTGCTTGTTCGGTAGGAATTCATAATTGAGAGGGTCTTTCCCGAAATTATATAACCGGCGAGTTTATATAGCCGCCCCCGAAGCCACACCTTGTTAAATTTCTTTTGGTATACCTAGGACACGGTCCTGGTGTTGAATTTTAGTGTTCAGTTGATTATATGAGTAATAACAGTTAGACACCAGCTGTGGATCTAGCAGAGCGGAATCCATACTGGTTATCAATCAGAAGTTGTTCTTGATGAGATTTTCAACAGCTTTCCTTTTCATTATTGATTTAAGGAGTTTAATAATAACATCAAGGAGTCTAATGGGTCAGTATTGCAAAAGGCATTGGCATTCTTAAAAACAGGGCACACATTTGGCACCTTCACTTTAAGGTTACTGAGATAAAACAGCGTTGGAAATTGTTGAGTAGAGATTACAGAATAACCAAAACGAAAATCTCGGTAAGACAAAAACTGGTTTTAAATATTACTACATAAAAATATTTGAGAAAAAAATTAAGTCGATTGACCAGTATGAAAAAATCTACCGTTTTAAGTGAATTTAACGAAGAGAAAAGTCTGCAAAGTCAATGATAAATTATTTTTTAACAATAATATTTTTGTTACGAATGTTGAGTTTCATTGAACAAACTTGATGGTTGAGTTGGAGGTTGGCCTTGTCATGGAAATTGTGTACTAGCACGATTTAATTGCCATCAACCGAGAAATGGAAGAGAATTGATTTCTAGGCTTGTATAAACTTCAAGAAAGCTGAATGTATAGTCATAAGCAAAACGAAAACACCAAAATGCCAACTACAGGTCGAAAAAAACTAAAATAAAACAAGTAAAGAAATTTAAATGCCTGAGAAGTGTAGACACAGAATGGGAAGTGCGATGTTGAGATCAAAAGACGCATTGGCATGACCAAGGATGCATTTCAAAAGCTAACCAAAGTACTGAAAGACAGAAAAATCTCATTAGAAACAAAGAGTAGTGCTAGATTGCCGTGTGATATCTGTCCTTCTGTATGGCAGTGAATGTTGGACGATCTCCTCAAGAATGGGGAGGCTTGAGGCAGCAGAAATGTGGTTTTACAGAAGGATGCTGAGGATACCATGGACTGAGTACGTGACTAACGACGAAGTGTTGAAGAGGATGGAAACGAGGAGAAATCTTTTACTTAACATAAGAGAGATTAGGTTTCTGGGACATGTAATAAGGAAAGAGGACCTGGAGAATTTAATACTCTTAAGACGGGTAGAAGAGAAGAGAGAGGGGAAAGCATCGCGAGACCTACTTGATAAGTCTGGGCAAATAGTTACAGAGCGGAGTTTGGGAGAGATAGCAAGAGAGAGAATTTTGAGAGCCACAAGAGACAGAGCCAAGTGGAAGTCCATCATTGCCTACGTCCTGAAGAGACACGGCACATGAAGAAAACCTTATCAGTCCTTTGATGATAATTGAAGATAAATGAAGATAATAAGTTCTTTACAAGACGTCTTTTGAGTGCTACAGGTCAAGAGCAAAAGTTAAGTATATTCCTGCAATACAATGCGCCGTAAATATTCTGCAAAGATTACTACTGTCATGAAAGCCAAGATCAAAAGCTTCATAGACACCAAATTTTATGCATGACCCGCTTGCCTCTCAATGGAAAATGGATATGTGAAAATGGAAAACAATATTCACGCAAAAAATTTGATTGATCCGTTTTCTACGGCTTATCAACACTTTGCAGGTTGTTTAAAACCAGAATATGTGTTTAAGATAGAATTTTTTTTGAGATAATGATTTAGTGCTACAAGTTTTGTTGATTAACCAATAGCTGAGGAGAGAAGCGGTTTATTCAGATCTTTCCCAAAGGCATCTGCGCATAAATGACTATAACAAATAGAACTGGAATTGGCACTCGGCTTTCCGATTAACAATTCCTAGTCTTAATCCATTAAACCACTAACAAATCCAAGCTTATAGTTCAAGCAAAAAAGTGAACCAATAAAACTATAATAATGTTAAACTCGAAACAATATACAAGTTTAAGAAAATCAATGAGTAGAATACTGGTAAATGTTATAAACTGTCAAGTAGTCTTTTTGTCGTCCATAGTTTTTAGATTTATTTATAGACTAGCAGTATAGCCCGGCGTTGCTCGGGTGTAATGAAAGCTTTAAAACTAATCCATGGTCCTGGAACTCAGACTCAGCCTAAAGAATATTTGTGTGAATTTTGGTGAGAATTGGATAAAAATTGTGGATTTGTATAAAGGACATACAGATAGATAAACAGACACACACACAAACAAACATTTTGCCTTTTATTTATTTATATATATATATATATATATATATATATATATATATATATATATATATAATTGATTTTCTGCACTATTGTAAGAACTGCAACCTTGAAACTTCTGAATATCGTGTCTTATATCTTTGTCTATGAGTGTATCAAATTTGATTAAAATCGGACCACTCCTTCTATAAACCGATGTTTTCGATTATCGATTTTCGATATTTATCGAGGGTACCTCGATACAAAACCTAGCTAAGAACACTCGCAGACGCTTATAGTACAACTGTAAATTTTCAATAAAATCGGTTCAGCCGTTTTGGAATCTATAGGTAACGGATACACACACAGTTCCATTTATAAATAAGTTTAGATAAAAGTTTATATACAAGTTTTCGTTGCACAATAAAATCTTATAGGCACGAAAGTTTTTAATGTTTTAGTAATATGTCAGAATCTGAAGATAGCACAAAATATTGTAATTATATGGTATATCCTGAAATTTTTGCTAACATCGGTTAATACTAATTTAACTGTCAAAGAAAATGCTGACTTAAATCTATGTACGATTGCACTTGTATAAATTATACGAGTGAAAATAAAATTGCCTTTATAAACCGTTAAGTGATGTAATTGCAAATGTCTGCGAGTATTTAGACTCGGGGTGAGACTAATTCTGACATAAAGCAACATACAAGTAATCAATTTTTTACAAATATCTAATTGAATTCATTAATGTTTTTATCAGTCTAGTTTATGATTAGATAATCATCATCTTTCAAATAGCTTTTTTTCTTCTTTTTTTACCTTGCTCGCCAAATTATTTTAAAAACATATATTACTGAAAAATTTTCAGTTTAACCCAATTCCAAAAGTAATTATTTTGAGAATGCTATATGGAGAAACATTTTAGTAGATTGTAAATGGAAGACAACCTTACATCATGTTATGAAGCAATCGCCAAATATTGACATTCTGATTTCTCTCTCGGACTTCCGCAAAAAATACCCACGTTGATACACAGTATGTTCTCCTGGTTTGTGATGGTCCTGAGTATAGGGAGTCGAAATAGTCACGTAAACTCATCCCACATTTAGCTGCAGGGCGTCTGAGTTGATACTAGCTCTAAGTTGGAGGTGGCATCGACTCACCCACCACCTTGGACGTGGTAGCCAACGTAAACAAGAAACACCTAATCCAAGTATGTAGTCGTTTCTGAAGCTTTCTTTAAGACTGCGAACCGTTTTATTTAATAAGATTTTTTTAATATTTTTCTGAGCTGATTATTTGTACAAATCATGTAAAAAATGTTTTCAGCTACATGCTTTTGCATTGTGAGTATAATTGGCATATACAGTTATATATATATATATATATATATATATATAACATAATTTCGCATCATGCTACATATAAACAATAATTAGACTAAGATTTTCCCTATTACATATAAATACATACATATTAATAAAATCAGTATATTCTCACACACGCATAGAATTCTACTACCTGCATAAAAGGCTGCTGCGCACACACACACACACACATATATATATATATATAGTAGAATTATACAATTGGCACTAGAACCAGATTATCATTTTCATACTACTATTGATTAAACACTCCAGATCAGTAATGTTTATTAAAAAAAAGTTTAAATTTTATAAAATTGAATAGCGTGTCCAGTTTACAATATAAATTCATTGTAAATTTATCTCCCGAGGGAAGTCAAAACAAAATATGCTCATACAGGGGCCCGACAATATTTTTCGGACACTTTGAAAAAAGTACTTCAACGTGGTTACTAGTGCCAAAAACTTTTGAGATTGTAAGTACGTAATTGAGGAGTGAAAATCCACTACTAGTGTAATCATTTTTTTTAGTTTGGCTTTGATAATTTTAGTTTTTGTGATTTTTGCGAAAACTTGCGCGACACTATTTTTTGAACATGACAAAAAATCCTATTTTATTAAGAGCAAAGTTCATGTATATGTTGCTGTATGCAAATTTTCTGCTTGTACATTTAGCTGTCATCATTAGAATCAATTATCTGTTCTATTTTACTGGCAAAACAATTAAGTTTAATGAAGTAAAATGCATTCAAAAGAAGTCGTTTGTTTGGCACGGAAGAAGCGGGATGATGACCTCAGCATCAGAAGGATCGCCATGGATTTGAAGCTGTCGAAATCAACGGTCGAATACATGCTGAAGACAAACTCCGAGCGGAAAAAGAAGAGAGAACGGAAAAGATCAATTGGCAAGATGACTGAAAGGAGAATGAAGAGGACTGTGACACGGCTCCTGACATCTGGACAAAAAGTTACAGCAAGAAAAGTGAAGGAGAAATGTGAATTGGATGTAAACGTCCGAACAGTACAAAGAACGCTGCATAGGATTGGTGTGAAGTATGCAAAGGCTAAGAAAAAAATTACACTAACAAAGAAACACAAAGGAGCAAGACTGGAGTGTGCTAAAAGGTGGTTAACAAAGCATGTTGACTTTAAGAAGGTTATATTTACTGATGAGAAGCGTTTCAAGTTTGATGGGCCCTATGGATGGTGTACTTGGTCGAGAAGGGGTGAGCCTGCTGTACTAAACAAACGACAGATGAAAGGAGGAGGAGTTATGGTTTGGGGTATGATCTTTGCTAATGGAAATATATGGTTGGAGTGGCTGAAAGGATGACAGAACAGCGAAAGCTACAAAGAGTTGCTGGACGAGAAACCCCTACCAAGGATAAGAAGATAGATAGGGAATGATTTCGTTCTACAGCAAGACAATTGCAGCATCCATGTGTCAAAACTCATGAAAGAATGGATGGCTAAAGTGAATATGACTACTTTGGAATGGCCTGCAAAAAGCCCATATCTAAATTTAATAGAAAATGTTTGGGAAATGCTTGCGCAACTTGTCTATAATGGACCTGAAATAACGAAAGAGGCTCAACAGTGGGAACGGATACTAGATGCCAAAAAACAACTAATAGAAACACGTAGAGATGTTATTGTGCATATGTGTGATCATTATGAAGAGAGATTGATAAAAGTTATTGAGAAGAAAGGTGATATGACAGACTATTAACAGTTTTTCAACGATGTCCGAAAAATAACGTCGCGTGTGTTTTGTAAAAAATGATGAAAAATAAATATTTTTCCTTACCTAATCGATTTTCTTCCATTTTTTTTTTTTACAGGTATTGTCTTTATATGTTTATGCTATTCTATTGAAGGAATTTCGCCACTCTATGGTACTCGGAAAGTCGAATACTAAAGTGTCCGAAAAATATTGTCGGGCCCCTGTATGATGTGATTTCTGAAATTGTAAAATAAAAAAAGTTTTATCTTCATGATCTGGGACATTTAATCGACGGTAATATCTTTTAAAAAGTGGGGGAGTACCTGATTCCTAATATTCTTTTCATTTATCAGGCCTTAAATGAACTACCTGTTTTCATGTTTGTGCCGGAGCCGCCCGGTCCTCACTTTCTAGTCTTGGAAAGCGTCTCTTTGTTGGAAAAGAATTATATTCCACCCTCCTATCTCTCTCTTTCTCTCTCTCTCTCTCTCTCTCTCTCTCTCTCTCTCTCTCATTCACTCACTCACTCACACACACGGGATGTGGCGAGTCTCTTACTGCTCTATCGCTACTTCCATGGAAAGTGTTTGGACGAACTACATTCCTTGGTTCCTCTAGGCTCAACCTTTACGGCAAGGACTAGACATGTCACTTACATATTAGCAAACTACCCATCACCTCCGTATTTTATCAGCGAAAAGTAAGTTGCTTCTTCCTGCAAACCACTGCTCTGTGGAACACTCACAAATGTATTTTCCCAATCCCTACAATCTTTACTGATTCAAATGTAGAGTTAACCGTTATCTTCCTCTACAATCCATATAAACTACTCCTCTACCTTAAGTGGTCCCCGGCATTGTACAGAGTGAATCTTACTGTTAAAAATCGTTTCGAATTATTACTATAAAAATCATACCGTAGTACAGTGAGGCGTGTTACTAAGGTCAGGTTCTTCTTTCTCTCTCACATTACCTTTATCTCTACTGACTCATCTCTTTACAGTGCTTATATAAAGTGTCACCTTTTCATATTCGCTACCTTTTCGTGAACGTTTCTTGCCAAGAGCAGAAATTATTTTATAACTTTTACATATGATCAGAGTGGCAACCATTATGATAAAAATGAGAACACTGTGTAAAAAATAGATGGTGATCAAATGCATTTTCCTTTTCGCTTTTGGACACATTATGATTATTAAAATGTTTTTTCTAAGAAAAGTTATTTTATTTAATATTTTTTAATTTAATTCATAGGTCATAATTTTGCGTGTGCGCCCTTAACGAAAAGCCAGCCACACCATGATTTTGAAAATCTACCAAAACTCAAATAACATTCCAATTTGAATAAAATTTATTTGTACTTATTCAGGAATGATTACATTTATTTTTGGAAACATTATTTTATTCTATACTATTCGTGGAAATATTTTTTTTAATTCTGTTACTCTAAAATTCCTTCTTTTATTCAATTTTATGAATTCTCTACAAAATATTTGGACACTAAAAATATTTACACTTCTATAAAGTCTCCAGAGAAATTAAATCAGTTAAATTTTTCTTTAAAATTTTAGTTGGAGAAAATAAACTCTGAATCAGGAAATAAAAACTGCAATAAAACAAAAATATTGTTTTGTTTAGTAATATTTTAATAATTTTTTTATTATTATTATTAAAATTTCCTGGAGTCTTTCGGGTTGTGAAAACAAATATCCTCTGAAAAATTGTTTTCGAAACATTCATTTTCAAAGATATGGTGAAATACAAGTTTTTAATATTTTGAAATGATCTAGTATTATTCTACTTCTGAAACATTTTTTATAAAATCGAAACGGTAAAATTTAACAATCATGAAAGCTGTAAAATAGTATGAACGTAAAAATACAATTTTCTATCTGCATTTTTCATCTAGGGAGGATAGTTAAGATTTCGATTATATTGCTTTGCTTTGTTCAGTCACATATGGAGAGCGTGAGAACTTAAAGATTTTTTTAAATAATTTTTTTAGTCTCATTATTCTAATGTTATTAAGAAATACATTATAAATCGTAATAAAATAAATCTGGCATTGTGTGCCATGAGATATTTTATGATATTTCTTAGTGGAGAAGTAAATTTAAAAAATATAAACGCAACATACCTAATTTCCTGCGAGTATATGGTAGTGAATGCAGAAAATTTGTCACAAAGAATTAAAAACTTAAAGCAAAGGAGATGTGGATTAGTTAACATCTTTTGCCAATACTATGATCACTTATGCTCTGAGAGGGAGCACATCAAATACAGAAAAAAGAAATAAGACCGATCGCTCTTACGTAAAAAGATTTTTAAAAAACCACAGAATTTTGAAATTCTGTATCATTTTGGTCTGCCATACTTCCAAACAATAGAATATTGTCTTTACTTTGCACAAGCTCATAAATTTCCGCGAATATTTTATATTGATAGGTAAAACGCATAAGAACATAAATACTTTTTGCTATATATATATATATAAAATGTAAACTATATCTTTTAATCCAGCTAATTAATTCATACCTAATTTTCTTCGAAACATTCCGATAAGAGCCGCTTTATTTTAGATTTTTAAAAAGAGGTGCAATTTGTTTGTTGCTGATATTTAACACCTCGGAGTAAATTTGATAGCAAACTTCGGAAGTGTTTTTTGGGGTTTGTTTTGAACTGTCTAAGAATTACGCAAATATATTCTTGCTTTATTGCGGCTAACTTTCGTTATTTTTTTTTAAATTTGAATTATAAGAAAGTGATTAGCATGCATCTTAAAATGTTTAAAATTTGTTTCATGTATAGATTTGTGTGTGACTATATGTAGATTTCATAAACACACACACACAAATATATATATATAATCTATTTTAGTTTGAAATAAACGCCTCAATTTTCGGAATGTTTACGTCTACCGCAGTTTTTTATTCATTCAGAAAAAACGCGGGCCGGTAGACGTAAAAAAATACTGTTAAAAAACGGACATGTATTTCAAACGCTACTTGTAAAAAATACATAATATAAATCTCAGACTAAAATATAGTTATATTGATATATTCAAAAGACCTATGAATATACGACCTATCAATTAAACTGGAACAAGAAATATCTTGTACATTTTAACGCCCCCAAAACAAAACTATTATTTAATCGTCATAGAAAACCGTTACTGCATGGCTGTGCTCTACCTCCAGGAGAGCCACTCTTTGCGTGTTTTTTTAAGCCCACTTTTTCTAAGGTGGGGTGATTACTTAATCAACTTGCTAAAAAAGTTGGTTCACTGTGTCGTGACAAACATTATTTTCTCGTCAGAATCTCTCTTTCACGTTTATAATCAAAAGTTCTTTCGTGCATTGAATAGATGTCCCTACTATATTTTTCTCGAGGTTCTTGAGATAAAAATCCAAAGCAAAATCTGTAATGTAATCAATCCTGACCTAACATCTCGACTTCAGTCATTTTTCCACTGCGGCGACGTGGCTTCTTTCTATCTTTTCTAAAATAATTTTTCATGGCCATTATTCTGATGAGATTTCCTCCTTAGGACGTCAACTAGATAAATTTGAGTGTACTACTAGATGCTAAGTCTCACCATCTTACTGAACTTGCTATACGTGACCGTATTTTAATAGTTTTTTCTCTTGCCTATGGAACTCTTTCAATTTCTTGCTTCCCTGCTACCTATAATCTTCAAGAATTTAAATGCAACACCGATCGCCATCTTCTGTCTCCTTGAAACTTGCATCGTTTCCATTGATGGAAGCATTCCTGGAACTCCTTTTTGAGTATAACGAGCAGCTGCCTCGTCGCGTTGTTTGACATTTCCTAGACATCTTGAAATTTCTTTCAAGTGGTATATGATTTTTGAATAGGGAATAGTTTCAAAGGGTGATATTTTGAGAATATGGTAGTTTTCGAACCTGAGGTATGTTTGTCTTGGCCAAAACCTCCTACATAAGCTATGGTTACTGATAGAACATCTGTGGTGTGGCATGGCGACCACACTACACAGACTTTCTTTCCAAGCACTACTATAAACAACGAACGTGAGAAAGAACGGTATAACTTAATGTGCATGCACGACAGATATGTGCCATGCGGCTTCACTTTGAGTGCTTTAGCGCCGTTACCATAGCCACAGCCCCAATAATTTTATCATACCTTACAAATAGCGCGTACTTGTGATTATTGACACTACAAACAAAATTGTAACCTAGCAAAAATTAGATCGCTGATACATAGTGAAGATAATATATTTAACAGTACAATTTGGCCACAGCCTGTAATTTTTGGATCCATAATAACATGTCAGTTTTGCGCGTGATATGTGCACGTTATTTAATATATAACTATATACAAGTATTACGTTTTTATGATTACGTATGTCAAGCGACTTGTTATCCAAAGTTAGTGAAGCAGACGAGATTTTCGTCGACATCATCTGCCTTTCTGCGAGGTCAAAAGTGGTTTGACGATTTGAAATACGGAAACACCCCTAGTCTCTATCTTATCTTCAGCCAATATTTCTAACAGAGCGAGAATCCACAACGACAGCGTCAAAATTTTGAGTTGTATTCTGACAATTCTTCTACTAAAACTAATATAAACATCTTGTCCATCAAACTATTATACCATAAAAAAATGAGTGCCGGTATATTATGTGGCCTACGAAATTCTGTCACTGTTATAGTATAGGGCCTACCTTAAAAAGTGTATTATAAGGAAATGTAAGTGTCTGATAATAACCCTTAGCAGATAGTTATAAAATAAAGTTGTTACAAAAATAATGGCGGAATTCAGAAACATATTATTCTTGAAAAATGAACTGTAGAAGTGTTGAAACTAGCCAAAACAAGATCTATGAGCATCTCTGCATTTCAGTATCTTCAAAAATATTTTTAAAAATGATAATGAGTGCGTGAAAGATGAGGAGAATATGAAGGACGTGACAAACTCTCGTATCACAAGTTTGTGAGTTTCTGCAGCGTCATTCTTGGATTATGTAGCTGCGCATTATCGTGGAGCAGACTTGGACTACGTCGATTCACCAATGCAGGTTTCATTTTTTCAGGCGTACATGCATTTCAGCAAGTTGATTGCAGTAAAGCTCTGCATTAATGCTCTGCATGACTTCCAGAAAACTTAGCTTTGGAAAATGTATGGGGAATTTATCAAGTCATTGATCTGATCGTTTACGGTTATCATAAAGGATCCACATTTCATCACAAGTGACTCTTCGATCAAGAATGGGATCATTGGTATAACGCAGAAAGAGCAATGACCATAGTTCAAAACGCCTCAGTTTTTTTTTATTTTTCATCGAGATCATGAGAAACGCATTTATCAAGCTTTTTCGCCTTGCCAATATTCTGTAAATGGCGTGAAACTATTGCAGTGCTGACATCAAGCGTCTGTGACATTTCTCTGACACTTTGACGTGTGGTTTGCTCAACAATTTCTTGTTGTTAAGACTACATGACCGTCCTTTATCTTCTTGGTCTTCAAGACTCATCACCAGCGCAGAATTTCTGGAACCACTTTCGTACTGTTCGATCACTTGTGAATCCATCTCTTTATATTCTGTTGCGATTGGCAGAAGTTTGGGATACATTGTGCCCAAGTTTGAACTCATGCAAGAAAAATAAATGAAGATCATGTTTTGTCATGTTCATAATTAATGCTTGAAGAATATTTGTCTAAAAAAAGTTTAAACTTATTTAAGAGCATACATTAATTATCATGTATACCAAAATTCACCTAATATATAACGTGAATACTAAGTTAAAATGGCTTTTCAAAATACAACATTTCGATCGGCCATCATTTTTGTAACAACTGCATATTCCTTATAATACGTTTTTTAAGGTAGGCCACATACTATAACAGTGACAGAATTTCGTAGGCCACATTCAAAATGTAGGCTATGTAGGATTAGGGGAAATAATTAGTTTCAATAAATAGCCGAACACATATCTATAAAGACTTTTTTACTGAGATAGGACACATTCAAACCGGGTAGGTCACAGACAATACCAGAATCAAAGAGGTAGATCACATACTATACCGACACAAAAAATGTTTCTGTTAAGGTTAACACACATATTAATCGATTTATCTATTTTACACAGATATCTGCATGTGACAAAGCTATGAATTTTCTCGAATATAAGGCAGAAGATGTACTAGAAAATATCTATTGAATTAAAATGAGAACAGGGATTTTTAAATTCACATTGGCTTAACCTCAAAGAAGAAATAAGGCTGATCAATCTTTGAATTTTATAAATGCAACCCTGAAAGGGAAATTATCATTATTAATATTGTATATTTGGTCGAGTAAGATAAAATATAAAAATAAAAAATATCTCATAACTAGCTTGCAGTTTTATCTATTAAATCTGAATAATTATTTTTCAATTAGCATAATATCTTAATGAAAATATGCTTTAATTAATTTCATATACATGTAGTATAGCATTGCATATATGTGTGGGATTATTCTATGTGCGCATTATAATAACTGTGTGTATATATATATATATATATATATATTATCTTTCATTTAGGTTTATATCTATCATTATCTCCCTTCTAGACACACACAGGATCACGAAGGTGGATCAATAAGTCAGTAGTCTGATTATACACGTATTAATTTTGATTTGAAACTTTTCATTCTATAATATTCGAACTGTTCGATTATGATTCACTTCGGAATTCAGTTCATTGACAAAATTATTCGTGAAAATCTTTGTTTGCTTTTTTTTCGTTAGACTATTGACTTGTTGTAGCGACATGTATTTATAAATAATTTATATAAATCTGACTTTTCGTTATTTTTTGTGATAACGTATATCTGAATAGACGCTTTGATTCTTTTTTTGGTTTAGCTTTTTTTATGCAGCATGAATTACGTCTACCGATCTCTGCACATAGAATTATTAATAAAAAAAAAGTTTTTACCGACAATGTTCAAACCCGTGTCTCTCTTTGAAGACAACTGTCCGTTCCGACGTGATTTAGACCGGTATGGCGTCTATTCAAACATATTTATCCTCAATATGCGTTGTGATGTAGTGGATAGTGTCTCGGAACTAACAATCGGGGAGCCGAGTTCGAATTCCAGTTGAATTCCGTACATTCACTTACGCACAAATACCCTTGGGAAAGGTATCAATCCGTCTCTTCCCTCCAGTTATGGGTTAAATAACAGGACAGATTGGGTTCTATAGCCTTGGTTGGTAATCAATCTACCGCTGAAAATAATGGCAACCTACTGCGGGATAAACTTCTGCCCAGTCAGTCATGTCTCTTTCGAGACATGATCGCCCAAGCGTGTATCACGTATGGCACTTAACTGACTGATTATCTACAAACATGAAGTTTGGGATAATGTCGGATAAAAATAGATTACATTAGTTACTTACAAAAATATATAAGCAATCATTTCCGATTCACTTATCGATTACTGTGTACATATGTAGCACGTGTGTGTTTCTGTCTGTCACAGCTTCTAGAACTAAAAAGCGAATAATTCTAATTTAATATTTTATCAATGAAACTCACTAAATTAGTGTGAGTAAAAATTTCATACAACTATCTCCTCTTATCTATTTTTTTATTAAGTGTAAATACATTCAAAATTAACAAAAGATAAATATGTACTCAGAAACTTACATCTGTTTCCTTCTGTCCACTTTCAGTTTTTACAAAGTTTTTTAACCACCCACCTCCACCGTATATTTACTCATATTCGTGAAATAAAAATTATCTGGAACTTTAAGAAAAAAATCGGTAACTTCAGAAACATTAGATTTTAAGAGAAAGTATTTTTATAAACTTTATGCTGGATGTCTAACTCTGTGCGTATCAAATGTCAAGGGTTAAAACCGCTATTCTAACAAAAATAAAATAAATCAAATAATTTTCAGTAATTTTTTTTTTTAACAAAAACCAACGCAACGATGAATCTGACGGGGCTTGATCTGTGTCCATTTACTGGTTTTGAGGCATAGATAACACGCCAAAGGTCTTTTTCCAAAATTGAAAAATAGAGATACAAATGTTAGTTTGGCTCACATGTAATTTTTTTTTTTTTTTTTTTTTGTAAAGCGTTTATCTGTAAATGTTTTGTCAGGTTTCAATAACCGAATGTTTTGCATTCTTACAAGATAAAACTCTGAAAATAGCACAATACATTTAATCGAGATACAATTTTAACTCTCCTCACAACGGGCTGAATATTTTGGGAAGGAAAAATCACATAATCTCGAGAAGAAAGAAAATGATGACCGGCTATTGTAAAAGGATATGGTGTCTCGTAAGAAATATTGTTTCACGTCAATATTTTTTTTCATATATAACAGGGCAAGTTAATAAAGCTTAACACACACACACATATATATATATATGTATATGTGTGTATGCGCATGTATGTGTATATACGTATATAAGTGTGTATGGGATTGAATGTATGTATGTATATGTATATATGTATTCATAATCGAAGAATTGTGTGGATGTATGTATGTGTGTACTTCTATATGTATGTATAATTGTAAATGAATTTTTTTTTACCTAGCGATGTCTTTAATTAGTTTAAATCAAATGACCTAATTTTTTTTAATTTTTATTTTAAATCCTATATCTTTTTATTCCCTTTAAAAATAATTATGCCTTTTTAAGTAAAGGCCTTTTTCTAATACTTCAACGTTTTTGGGAAGTTAGGTTTTTGAATATGTCCAGCGTCTGTAATATATAAAAAAAATTTCTTTCTTTTCTTTTCTTTTTCCCTCCCTTCCTTCCTTTATCTCTCTTATCTCCTACCTTTTTTCCGTGTTGCTTAACCTTACATCAATTCAACACGGCCGTCTGTTAATTTTTAAGTTACAATTCTCTTTCCTTTTTTTTTTTTTTTTTGCGAACCCAGACGATGTCAATTTTTTATTTTCATGGTTATTTGTTTTTATTTTGTTTTATCTTTTTCTTTTTTTTCTTTTTCTTTTTTATTTTCTTTGCAAATCTATTTTAAAAGGAAAATTAGACTGATTTTTCTCCAGTTTCTGAAAGGATTTTTCTGTTGCTGAGGTGATGTGTTATCCCCGTGGGGATTTTCATATCGAAATGGTCATTCAACATCATTGAATTAATCCTTTTTTAATATATATATATATATATATATATATATATATATATATATATATATATATATTCGCAGACAGATCTGTTTCGCTGTATCGATTGCTTTTTAACCCAGGATTGAAACCCGACCGAATTGGCGTCAGTCGGCGATTCTACCTCTGAGCTATGGGCGCTCGGTAGAAGTAGGCACTTTTTAGCGTGTCTATTATCATTATACACGCCCAATAGCTGAGTGTTCTAATTTATTGCTGAATGAACGATGCGTAGATGCCAGAGTAGCTACTGTTTTTCAAAGTCTACCATTCTTCCAGAGTTCTCAATCAGGGTGTGAGAGTGTAAATAGTCATCCGCAAACAGATGTGATTCGCTGTATCACAGCTCATCAGTACGGTTAGACTACGATTGCTTTTTATATATATATATATATATGTGTGTGTGCGTGTGAGTGAGTGTGAAAGAGAGAGCTAGAGATAAATACACTGATAAACCAAAAAATTATGATGATCATCGTAATAAACCGCTGGTCTTCCGTGTGCCCACAAACAAACCCGTTCACAAGGCGATAGGAGTCAGTTTTTTTATTATCATTAATTGTTCACCCAATACAAGCCCCAATATTAACTCAAGGTAGAAAGTTTATGAATGTGACTCTGGTATGAACGTCAAGGGTGGGTAAGAAGTGCAGATTATGAGGATATATTGGAAGGATAAAGGTTAACCCTAGACATGAAGAGGTTAACACTAAGTGATCGACGAAGAATCCTCTTTAGGGGCTGTTCCCAACAGACCAATTCTTACTAATGAAATACGAAGAGGACGGGGATGATTCGTTGCAGTTTATGTGGCATGGATGGTCTTAGCTGTGAAGGTCTGAACTGGTGGAACTAAGAATTTTCATAACATTTCCATAGAAATAGCGATAGAGTAGTGAGAGGCTTGTGACGTTTAGTCTGTATAAAAAAAAGAAAATGAGGTCATAGATGAGGAAATAATTAATTACCACAAGGCCGCGTAAAAATGATCCTCCTTTGAAAATGAGGATTAGGCAACTCCAATACACATATAGAAACATCACTCCATTTTGGTCTGATTTGGCTCTTATAAACATAACGCAAAACAGGAAGAGTTAGGTACCTTCTGTCACAGTAGAAGGAACCATTCCTGTTTTTGTATTTTTAGCGATGGATCGTATATAAGTTTCAAGAAGTCTGAGATGTGCTTCAATTTCAACAGCTGTTCGAGGCAAGGAGCTTCATTGAGAAAACAACCATTCATCATGATAAACGAAAATTCAGAATCAGCTCTGGAGAATTTAATGGCTATGGCCGCACAATGAAACATTTGTGTTCTTGAAATCATTCCCATAAAGTTCTGCACACGTTGTCCGATTTAAGACACGATTAACGTTGTTAGATGACTGTTGCTATAAAGTGGTGTACCTGGTTTTCAGTAATGCTGCAGTCGGCGTCACACTGACATTTTAATCGGTAAATTACAGGACTGATGGGGAGATAGAACGTCCTTTCGGGTCGATCTCAGTATTGGTCAGGCAGTAAAGATAAAACGTGGATTGGCACAGAGATAAACTTTTTTTACAACCATATAAATCTGCACAGCAAACATGGTATTCACATCACCAACTTAGGGTATACAAAAATAGACTAGACATACATCGGACTCAATTGTAAATCGGTTTACAAATTTATTACGACTCCGTTTTCTGTTAGCGACATGCAGAAATTCTTTGATATTCACGAAATTATGGCTTTAGCCTGCTGGGTTTTTCCATGTCAGAATGTTTCAAATAAAAAATGAGCAAGCATATGATTTACATTGACACTTATCCTTTGTTAACTGATGTTAGATTTGTTTTTCTTTTTTGTTCAGAAAAACATTTTTCTTAGAAAGTGAAAGATCTTTTAGACATCAGAAATTTTGAAGGATGGAATCTAAAAATGGCACCTATAATTGTACATAAACCATAAAAAGTTACTCACAAAGGATACACGATTTACTTCCTGACCGAAGCCTAATCATAATTTACAGTATATACAACGAATAACCAAAATGCAATTTCGGTTAGTTTTGCACTGAAACAAACCACCTGGTGAGCCAAACAAGCAAAAAAAAGAATCCTTACTTCATATATTTTGATGTAAACGGATGTTGTGATTAACAGGTGACCCAGTTAAATGGAATCTGCTATCAGGATCATTTAGCTCCGTTATATTTGAGATAATTTTAAGATCCTGCCCAAAATTATCACCGATACCTTTTGATTTTTATATAACTCTTTGATCAGAGATAAATCCGAAAACAATATCTCTCTGATATTAATTAATCCCGTGAAGTAAATTTACTTACAGACATATTTTTTTATAGAGATTGTGTGTGTGTGTTAGTATATGAAAAGAAGTTAAAATTATAAACGATGCGTTTTGCTGAAATAGTTTGCTCTCTCTCTCTCTCTCTCTCTCTCAGGTTAGAATGAAATAAAAATGAAAAAGAATGTAAGGAAAATAGGATATCTGCGATGTATGAATTGTCGTCACAATTACACACGAATGAGAATAATACTAACATCTCATTTAACAGATATATTTACCAAAATTACACAAGAATATCTTGAAATACTAAAAAGTACATTTATTCAATAAAATCAAGCTTGGCTTCAACCACGGCCTCCGGACGACTTCAGAATTTCTGGCATCTTGTTTAAATTGAATGCTGCCATAATCTTTGTTATAAAGAGTTTTGTTGGTCTCTCGCTCAACTGTATCCTACATGTAATAACCAAGGAGGGCATTTTAGAGAGTTAGGGATGATGGACTAGCAGAAATCGTTTGATAGCCATAACGGGGTTTTCCTCCTTGTATGGCTTAATGCAGAGTCCTATTGCCAGACATAGGGACTTCCAGCAACCATTCTTTTGACCTAGGACTGCACTACCTCCTCAACGAACTTTATAGAGGCATCATGTGGCCATCACTACTGGTCGCTCCAAACCCCTTCGTGATTACCATTAGAATCATCCAACTCTTTCCGACACCTTTCCACTCTCCTCAGATTTGCACCCAAATGCTTGAAGTGGTCGAATTAGAGATTCCGACACAAATGCTAAGCAATACATGACGTTTCTAAATTTATGGCGGAATGAATTGTGCTCCTTAGATCACAGACGATTTCCAACTGACGTTACTATACTCTGTTCTTGATTTGTCGACTTCAAACAACGCAAAATAGCGACAATTTATCCATCACAACTTGTGTATGCGTGTGAATATATATATAATTTCAAACGTTATTATAGTGAATAACGTTTGAGGTAATGAAAATTTTGGATTAAAAATAAATTCATTAGTTCTCATGTATATAAGTCGGTAAATGGGGGAAAGAAATCCCACAAATTTCATTTAATTTCTTCCCGTTTTGATTTCATTTAATAAAAACCATCATTTGTCTGAAGATGTTCCTCCTTGGAACGAATCCCGTCACTACTAGTCATTCATTTGACTTCTATTATTCTGATTTAGTTTAAAGGATATGTGATCTAAATGATTCGTATAAATGTCTTCATAATGATGTAGATCATTTTTTGTGACATCTCAAACATGAAAATCTCATAGTCGTCTTATGTACTGTGTCCTTTTAGGACGTGGGTGATCATGGCTCTTCACAACTGTAGCTCTTAGTAAAGTTTGATTGGGAGGATGGTGTAGCACATTGTTGTGTCAAGTAGGTACATTAAATATGTCATTCGCTGAGATCCTCTGTCCCTATTGCCTTGAATATGTCCTGTGAGTGTCAAATTTTCGAAGCCCACTTTCTTCATAATGTCTTTGAAATTTCAATTGTCTATTTCTCATACTAATTAAAGCGTCTTTTTTTCTTTATTATCCTTAAGTTTCTCATTAATTACATATCTAGTTAATGATATTTTCAGCCACGTTCTATAGAACCACATTTCTGCTGCTTCAGGTCTCCTGGTCATCTACTGAAATTGTCCACTATTCACTGCCATATATGAAGACCAGTTTTATTGAACAGCTTTTTTAATTGTTTATAACGAAATTTTCCTGTCTCTTAATGCATTGCTTGTCTATCGGATGGCAACATTGATTGTTCCAATGCGTTTTTCGGGTTAATTGTAATTCAAGCGCATTGTCGAAAGAAGATATGTTTTTATTGTTTGATATTTCTTTCAAGGCTTTTATCTGCGAAGAAGTGTGGTTTCATTTGATTTTGACTTTTTTTTTTTTTTTTTTGTGAATGTAATTAGACCCTGGATGTATTCTTTGTTGAAACCCCAGTTATTTCGTTAACAGTTTTAATCATGGAATCGATAATATCATTTTTCAGCAATCCGGAGGTAATTTCTAGACTGAAACTAAGAGCTTTCAGTTGGGTATCCGATGGTTTGAATTTGAATAAATTTATAATTAAGTCCTTTCTGCCGATTTAGGACCATTTTACACCATACGTTGATTTGTAAAATCAACGCATATTAAGTTTATTTTGTAAATTGCGTATTTTTTTTGTTATTGTAACAGATTGAATTCCGTAATTCACTCAATTTGTTTTTATTTAGGTGGTTGTGGTAAATGCCATTTCTTATTTTGTTCGCCTTATCAAATATTTGCTGCTTTTTCTTTTAATTCATGGACTGATGAATTTTATCGAATGCATTAGAAATAGATTAAACGACGACTTTGATCTAAAGTTTGACACACTTATTAAAAGAGTAACTTAATTAAACGGAAATTTTTTTTCGATAATACCGCTATCGAATCTTATCAAAATTTAGATGTGTAACCCGGAATTTTTTCAAATATCTCCATTTTGAAAGAATTACTTCTTTCTCAAGCCAACATACATGACTATAAAAAATGTTAAAAAAATTGAAAGAAAACGGTTAAATTCATAACCTCGTGTTATTTAAAATATGTAACGCATAAATTAATTCCAAACTGAAATAATTTAGATATTAATTTACATTAAAAAAATTATATAAAAATTTTAAAGATAAAGAACTTAAACATCATTTACTCACTTTCGTTTGTTAGGCATTCAATTGTAACACTTGACATCCTCCATTGCTTGCCTATACTTTTCGGTTGACATGATGAATATTTATGATTGTTCTTTTTAACAATTTTAAAAAGGCAATATCATTTTTCTTCTTGTATATAAATATTTGTTACAAGATAATATCCTTGCATTTGTCTTGCAATGTCTCTCAGAGAACGGCACGCGTCGGCTAAAATAATTTTTTTTTATAATCATTTCACCCTAAGCAAATCAGTACTGACACTGGTGCGCAGTGGGCTACATAAGAGGAGAGTGATGAGAAAGAGGAACAAGTTACAGGGGGTATCAGAGAATGGGTAAGAGAAGAACGAAAACATTGATGTGAAGAGAGCTGCATGAGAGTGGAAAAGGAGAAGGACATGATAGAAGGATTGTCAAGAAAATAAGAGATGACAATTTATATTGCACTTAAATTCTTGAAGATTGTAGCTATCAGGGAAGCAAGTATACGGAAGGCATTTCCAAAGGCGGGAAGTGCATATATATATATATATATATATATATATATATATATATATATATTATTTTACTCCGGGATTATTTCTTATTGCTATGAAAGTTATTTTAGTGGGTACACGTGTTATTCCTTTTTGTCAATTCCTGTCAGAAAGCACACTTTACTTTTCTTTAGTAAGACTTCTAGGTCTAGGCCAGTTCTTATTAATTTCAGTATTTAAAAATTTATCAAGTACAGGTATAAAAAGTAAATTACGTATACCCACTAAAAATAACTTTTATAGTAATTAAATATATATAAGCCAATTTTTTGTTGTTTATATCTGTAAAATGTTGCTTCAATAAGACAGTCGCCTTTAAACTGCTGATACTAACCGACAGTGTATTTTTTTATGACGACAGGTTATTCGATTCCAATATTCTTACGTCGTTGGAAGGATAAAAGCCCAATTCTGTAAAAGACCAGGATGCCACGATTGTAAAAATATAAAGAATCACGCTTGAAAACCGAATTAAAGTAAGGAATTAATAAAATATGCCGTCACTTTCGGCGTCATTGATAAACTTTGTGTGTGTGTGTGTGTGTGTGTGTGTGTGTATATATATATATATATATTATATATATAATTATGGTGATTTAATTCTTACCGTAAGCAAACAGACTAATGCGCGTCAAATGTCAGATATAATTCTTACGATTTCATATTAAATCGGTAAAAGTAATTACTTTGCGTCCGTAAAACTTCCACGTTTCATAATTCATAGAACCATCACCTTTCTCATAAATTAAATAAGTCATTACTAAATGAAATGTAACGCGTTTTTTCAGTGATAAAATTATTTTAAGTTATCAAGATATATTCTTTTTTATCAGTATATTTGTGTACTTGTAAAATATACATATCCAATAAGTTATAGGTATTTATAAAGCAAGCTGATTTCATTTTTTATGCAAGTCTGGCTTAGGGTCATCTCTCACCGATTCTCGTCTGATCACCGAAGTTAAGCAACATTGCGCATGGCCAGTACCTAGATAGGAATACCAGCTGCTGTAATTTGAAGGTGCGGGTGGTGTGATGAATGACGGATAGAAATTTTAAAAATCGGACAGTTTCTGTTGGGTCTTCGGATTTAGACCAAGGTCTAACTGCATCGCCTACCTAGATGGTTAAGACTAGTGCCCGAACGGCCAATAGTGTGTGAACCAGGGAATTTCTACGACCTACAAAGAACCTTCACAGGCTAAAAATGAATGGCTGATACAAGTCTGCATCAAAGATATTTAAGAGAGACCACGATGGTGAGAAAGAAGGTAATATTTTTTCCGGCGGATCTTAATGAGACTACCACCATTTTTTAAATTTGTTGGTTTTAATTTTTTTTTTTTTTTTTTTTTTACTTTAAGTGCAATGTTATCAATTACACCATAGACTTTCCGACTGACAAAAAAGAATTTGTAAAAATTTCAATATTTAAACAATTTTAGCGGGAGCTCAGTTTTTCATACAACGTTATAGTAAATCGATCCTCCATTTCGGAACCACTCACTGGTCCGACATTACGATCACCTGTAAATTTGATGATTATCAATTATTTTTTAATTTTTCAGTGCAATCTTATGGATTAAACCCTAAATTTTCCGATTGTCAAAAAAAATGTGTAAAAATTTCAATATTTAAACAATTTTAGGTGGCGACCCAGTTTTTCATACAACCTTATAGTAAATCAATCCTGTGCAATTAACTTTTTTGCTTGCGCATATTCAACAAATGAATCCTTTGCGAAATTTTTGAATAAAGCCATTCTTGGAATTTCCGAGGAAGATGTCATTGTAAGAACTGAAGAAAACTTGAAAAAGACAAGAGCAAGAAGCGACCCCAACGCGAGTGTTCAAAAATAGAGGATCGATTTACTATATCGTTTTATGAGAAACTGAGCACCCATTAAAATTGTTTAAATATTGAAATTTTTCCTAATTTTTTTGATAATCCGAAACTTTATGTAATAATTAATAAGACTGCGCTGAAAAAAAGTTTTAAATAAATGAAAAACAACAAATTGAAAGGTGGTGGTAGTCTCCTTCAGATCCGCCATTTTTGCTTTCATCTGTGATTCAAATCTTCCCTTCTCTGTTTCAAGTGAGAACTAATCTTCTTTGCTGATTTTGATCTTTCTAAACTTTGACCCATATCTTACTTGGTGTTGAGGCTCTTTGACACTTACGTGTAGATCTGAATCACTCCAAACAAAATCACTTCTTATTTAACGAGACAGAACCAAGTCACCTCCAGGCATTGATGACATTTTGTTCACCAACTCAAGTCACTCTGAAAATTCAACTTAATATTCGTCGCCTTCGGCGGCTCTAAAGACCACTACCACCCTTTCCTGTTATACTTAATACATAATCCCCATCAAGCAGTGATCCTGGCAACCTGACAAGGAAACTTCAGCTGTCCTACTCAATGATCTCTCTCCAAACGCCAATCGCAATTCGTTTCAATTACTCTTAAACAAAGCAACACGGTGTCTAGGCAAAAGTCAAATATACTTCGATATCAAATTGCTGAGTATTCAGCAATACATCATTGGCACACTTGATCGTGTGAAGGCAGAGTACACAATTTAGTTAGGTTATTTAATGATAATATTAATTTGACCCTGGCATATATAAATTGCCCAATAAGCGTCTGAAGAACATTATTTCCGATTGAGTAGTTCTTAGATTTCTGTGCGATTATGAGTTGCCAAATAATCTACTTCTTTTTCTCGATCTCCCTCTTCAAATATATATATATATATATAGAGAGAGAGAGAGAGAATGTTTGGTAAATATATAAGACAATTTGGAAAAATATATTTCCAATTTACCACTTAAGATATTTATCATTCCGCAGGGTTTTAATATTCTCTCTCATTGAGCAAAAATGATAAGTTATTTTTTTTTTATTTTTGTCTTTGTTTTTGTTTTTTTTTATACATACAAGTGTCTTCGTCTCTGTACTTAATGACTGCAAAAATTGTCCATAAATATGTTGGTTCCGAGCGGTTTCCACTAAAATGTTAACCGTTGTCAATGATAATATGTATGAGTGTTATCGTAAAAATTGCTGAACCTAGACATATTTTTAATTTCCAAATATAACCAGTACATTTTAGCCTTATTCACAATTGTTATTAAGGTTTGGTTTCTTGTTTGTTTGTCTTTTCATAACAAGTGTTTCCATCACTAAAAATGTATCTTTACAAGAAAAGCGTACTAAAATGCTAAACAAAACGGGCACTAAGAAAAGTTTTCTGCCATATATATACCAATATATATTCTATGTTCGAACTAAGCAGGACAACTACTGAAGTCGTATTGTTTTCTATTCCTAACTTTCATACAGATGACTAGCTTTTCCGCGAACTCCGTTATATATTGCATTTGATGTCATATCCGACCGTTTAACGACCAGTCATACTCTTATATTAAATAAATCAACTGAATTAGCACTGGAAGAACAAAGTACTTGAAATAATTATTTTGCTAATTTTATATTTATTTATTAAGCTTTTCTTTGTCTCGTATAAATCCTCAACTTTCTTTAAGCCCCTGTTTAGAAGTTATTTAACATGAAAGCACTAACCAAGTAAGCTTTTCTATACCGTCGATATTCAAGCATAGGCTTTTAATGTAATTTAACCGGAAATCATTAATATATTCCTGTATTATTAATTTGAATCGCCGAACTGAATTTTTCAGCAGTTTGTGACTGACGGATGGATACAAGAAAAAACAAGTTTCTGTAAGTAAAATTTGTTTTTTATCCGTATGTCTGAATTCACTTGTATATTTCCTCCTTTCATATATTCTGCGACATTTTCTAGACAAATGAGGATAGTGACTAGTTTAATCAAATGTCACCTTTCATATTCCGTAATGATCTGATAGAAAAGATTCAATGCGTAGTCAACTTTAAGTATATACATCATGCTGATGTGGATATCAGCGCTTATGTAATGTGACAAGTAACCATTTTAAAAAAGATTTGCATAAAACATGTGAAATCACTGCTATTTTTCGAGTATCCATCATTTCGACCAAACTGAGGTCACTGTAAGCTAAACTGCTGAAAAAGAAAATTTCGATTGACTCCGAAGATTTAAAATAAAAAAAAATATATTTGTTCGTTTTCCTTTTTTTTCTTTTTTTTTTTCCTGCCTTTTTTTTTTTTCCGCCTTTTTTTTTTCCTGCCTTTTTTTTTTTTCCTGCCTTTTTTTTTTCCTGCCTTTTTTTTTCCTGCCTTTTTTTTTTCCTGCCTTTTTTTTTTTCCTGCCTTTTTTTTTTTTTCCTGCCTTTTTTTTTTTTTTTTCCTGCCTTTTTTTTTTTTTTTCCTGCCTTTTTTTTTTTTTTTTCCTGCCTTTTTTTTTTTTTTTCCTGCCTTTTTTTTTTCCTGCCTTTTTTTTTTTCCTGCCTTTTTTTTTTTTTTCCTGCCTTTTTTTTTTTTTTTTTTTTCCTGCCTTTTTTTTTTTTTTCCTGCCTTTTTTTCTTTTTTTTTTTTCCTGCCTTTTTTTTCTTTTTTTTTTTTTCCTGCCTTTTTTTCTTTTTTTTTTTTCCTGCCTTTTTTTTCTTTTTCTTTTTTCCTGCCTTTTTTTTTTTTTCCTGCCTTTTTTTTTTTTTTTTCCTGCCTTTTTTTTTTTTTTTTCCTGCCTTTTTTTTTTTCCTGCCTTTTTTTTTTTTTTTTTTCCTGCCTTTTTTTTTTTTTTTTTTTTTTCGTCTAAAGCGAAACTCTTATCCGGAACCAAAGGGAGTTGTAGTATGGGTTATTTCTACTCTTACCACTACACTAAGATTCAATTGCCGTTGCAAAATTGTATATTATTTCAATTGTTACTGAAATTTCAATTATTAACTGTGTTTATATAATATTTAGTATTTAAACAGCTTTTATTTGAATTTACTTTATTACATTTTCCTCATCTTTCTTTTCGTTTTGCTTTCTTCTTTTATTTTTATATGTCTGTCTATTCTTCTTTTCCTTTTGTTTCTTTTATAACCTTTACGTGTTTGCTATTTTCTTTCCTTCTTAATTTTAGTCTTATTATTCTTTGTTTAACTATGATGTATGTATTTATATCAATGTTATCGTGGATTTTATAACTATTAAGGAATTAAACAAATTGTTGCATCAATCTCCGGAATAACAGATTGTGGTTGGTTGCTTTCTTATTTTGAATTCAATATCAGAAATCTGTCATTTATCTATAAGCAGGGAAAATATACCAATTTCTTTCCCACCAGTTATGCTACATTAATTTGAATCTCTCTACAGACTGCAATGCCTTTTCGTCTACTAAAAAAGGTAGTAAAAGTTTATACGACGTAAGGTTAGAGCTAAGTTTCACCTCTCTCTCTCTTTCTCTCACTGCAAATATATTTTTAAGCGTATTTAAACACTTCGTTGCGCTAACAACTTAAAAAGGATGCAGAAAAAAAGTTATTTTTCAATATTTTTGTTGAACTTAGTCGTTGGGATTCTGTAGACGGCGAAGATAAAATCAAAATCCCCATTCAATAAAATCAGTTTGCCTGCCGTTTTACAAAAGCACTTTTCAATCATCTCAAAAGAAACATTTCAGGGCTGTGCAAAATTCTGTCTACCCCATTAACTTTTAAACAGTAATATCCGTAATTCGTAAACTCTCAACTCTTATAAACGTCAACCTGAACAATATGGAGATTCTGCCTCGAAAAGTGTGGATGTTCTTATAGCAAACCAATCAAATAAATAATTTTCATACTATTAGTCATTTATCTATAAGCAGGGAAAATATACCAATTTCTTTCCCACCAGTTATGCTACTTTAATACAAACTTAACATAGTTTTTTTAACATAACGTACATTTACTAGTAACAGTCGCACTTTAACATTAGTATGTTTATTTACCTCGCCACCCACCATTATTGGGGTGAGTTGTGAACACAAGGTCAGTTATTTGATTTGGGTGCCCCGAGCACTTACACTCTAGCTTTGCCCAAACCTCGCAACCATCGGTTGCAATCACCACTCCACCTCTCTAGGGCAATGGGAAGGTACAGCCTTGGACATATGTTTCCAAAGATCGGGCATCTCCTATCTGTCCTCAAACAGCCTCAGCTGAGCCACTCTCTGCTCGAAAACAGACGCAACTGAGAAATGATGATCTCTACTCTGCTGATACCAGGTAAGTTAAGGGACTTAGTATATTAAGTTTCTTAACATCCAGTTTCTACTAATTTAATGGTGGACAAAAAGCAAGTGTCAGGTATTTATACAAAATATATTTGACAGCGCAATTGGTTTCAATATTGTTAATACTAAATCTTGTCTATAAGATAAATATTTTGGAAAATCTTTTGTAGAGTGATTGTGAGTAAACTATACTCGCAGAGCATTGTTACACGGCTCTGTTCCCATTGGTTTCTAGACTATTGTGATCTTACACGAGGTAAAACTAAATTTAATAAATATTCATTAGATTAAAGGCTTTCATAACAAAGTGCGTTATGCGTTTAGTTTTAGGTTAAACACTAAAACGGTGTTCACACTAGTGTTAATCCTAAAATCACAATCTATATTTTTTAAGAGCAAACTTTTACTCAAGAAAAGTCCAATCTTACACCTGAAAATGGTGCTTACTAATATTGGATTTGTCTGACAGTGGGTCACAAATGTGAAACAACTAGAAAAGATCCCACTTTCTACACTAGTATTGGTACAGTATAATGTACTCTACAGCAGATATTAAGATATTTACATAGC
The DNA here is from genome assembly GCA_037127315.1 of Ascarosepion bandense. NCBI lineage: Eukaryota > Metazoa > Mollusca > Cephalopoda > Sepiida > Sepiidae > Ascarosepion > Ascarosepion bandense. The sequence continues at coordinate 2,744,908 of JBBBDQ010001192.1, forward strand.
TTAGCGTACTTTAGAACAGTGTAATAATAGTGAGAGATCTCCGAAAGATCGAACACGTCGTGACTTACGAGACAAAACCATTGACCATCGCTCACCGGCAGACAGCGATACAGAAAAGAAATAACGTTTCATGACTTGTCAGTCTCATTGCCCTACTCTACATTGGCTGTTCGGCAACAATATATTCGTATTGCACCCCTTGGAGTTACCAATCATTCAATCGCACCGATAGAATACCAAACGTTTAGCTCAGACATACGCCGACTCTTTCAGTATGTTGGTCATGTTCAAGATCTGGACTCAGCCAATATTATCCAGTTCTCTATAATATTTCAGAAGCCTGTTTCCTCTTTTCACGATTCTTTGCATTGGAATTATATAAACTTTTTTTATTTAATAATTACGAAATAGCTGTCTGCTTCTAATTGAAGACAAAATGGGGCGGAGATAGAACGCCTTCATCAATACATTAGTTTGACACATTCTTGGAGATATTCCAGTTACTGTTTTTAATGTGATTGTTTATACAAACACAGTATTTCTGCTTTTCTTTAATTTAGTTGTGTCTAATTTTATATTGTACCTTACCTGTCAATCATATTTTTCTTTTCTTTTTATTCTTTGAATAACCTTACGGTGGTTTTAGTTTCCTTTGCCGCGTTTTCTTTTTCTTTTTCTCTACATCGATTGGCAGGATTTTATAATTTGTATAAAAGAGATTCGGTTGTTTGTCTACGCAAATCTTTTTCCTGTCAAAAGCAGATTGAAAGATAAGGGAAGAATGTTCGAGACAAAGGTGACGGGGTATCGCGTTCATCATTACATTATGACGTTCGCCTTAATGCGACGGAAAGCTAAATGGATGGAACGACGGTATTGAGATTGTGTTGAGCCAATAAACTAGCTAACTAGTTGAAAAAATCGTTTTTGGAAAGGCTGGCTTTAGCCTGGTTCTGATGGGGTAATACGTAACTATCTGATACAAAAAGAAACCCGCGTTGATTTATCATAAACTTGAAGAAGCAAAAACAGGCAAGCGAAGAAATTAAAATTAAGTGAGAATGGGGAATATAATATAAAGTTACAGGAAAGCATTGTAAAATCATTTAAATTGTTTAATCAGAGATAAAGAAGGCCAGAAATATATTTTCACATTAGTGTTTTAATTAATTCTTATGATGAACAATGCTTCAAGTGAATGAATTCTCTAGGTCTTAAAGAAAATCTTTTATCAGCTCTTACAGACTGGCACTACGGAATGTCAAAGGACATTCAGTCAGTTAAGTGCCATACGTGAAACAGTCTTGGGCGATCATGTCTCGAAAGAGACATGACTGACTAGGCAGAAGATTATCCCGCAGTAGGTTGCCATTGCTTTCTGCGGTAGACTGGTTACCAGCCAAGGCTAGAGAACCCAATCTGTCCTGTTATTTAACCCATAACTGGAAGGAAGAAACGAATTAATACCTTTCTCAAGGGTATTTGCGCGTAAGTGAATGCAATGAATTCAACTGGAATTCGAACTCGGCTCCTCGATTTCTCATCCGAGCCGATATCCACTGCGCCACAACGCACATCCTAATAGGACATTATAAAATAACAAAAATCATATCTTTTGAAAACTTAACTACAACAAGTACTAAAATGTGTTGCGACTGTAACTAGAATGGAAAATACTGATAAAATCAAGATATTGACTTTGCACGTTATATTAGACAAAAGCTCAAGAAGCAAAATCTTATCAGTGCGAGAAAGAGCAATAACAGCAGAAGTCTGTTTTTTGGTTTGTTTCTGAAAATCTGCTTTAAGAAAAGGATTTATAAACTTCTATCGACGATAACGTTCTTCTTTATGTGCCGTGTTCATTCAGGACGTAACAGATCATGGACTTCCACTTGCCCCTTTCCCTTGTCGTTAACATTTTTCCTCTTGGAATCTCTCGCAAACCCACTTCCGCCATCCACTTACACACGCCTGTCAAGTATGTCTTACACTGCTTCCCCTTTTCTCTTTTTCCCTTTATCTGTTTTGTAAGTATTAGATTCTTCAAGCCCTCCTTCCTCATTACATGTCGTAGAAACCTCAGCTGTCTCTTCCTGATGCCAAGTAAGTTTTGTTTTCATCCTCTCTAAAACCTTGCTGTTGCTCACGTGTTTGGTTCATGGTATCCTTAGTTTACTTCTGTAGAAGAATGCGGTTTCCGGTTTTCTCTTTTCCAATCTTCTCACTCTTTTTTTTTTTCAATTGAAGTAGATAGACTAAACTATCGACCGGTTCACACTCCACCCACGTCTATTGAACAGGTGAAGAGGCTCATCCCTTGTTTCCTGTTTAGGATGCGGTTTCCGGTTTTCTCTTTTCCAATCTTTTCACTCCTATGTAGCCCCCTGCACATCAGTGGCGTTACCGCCTTGCTCGGGGTGATATGATTTAAAAACAAAAAACAAAAAAAACACATTTCTATTGTTTCGAGTCTTTCCTTCATCTTGAAATTGTCCAGCATTCTATGCCATACAAGAGAACAGATATCACATAATAGTCTAGTACTCTTTTCTTTGTTTCCAACGAAATCTTCCAGTCTCAATATTCTACTCTGCTCTTGAAATGCATTCTCGGCCAGTACGTTGTCGGATGTCAGTGTCGCACTTTTCGTTAGAACGCTTCCTAGGAAATTAAATTTCTGTACCTGTTTGATTTCCGTATCCCCGACTCATAGTTGGTATTTTGGGTTCCTCCTTTTACTGATGACCATGCATTCAGTTTTCTTATCGTTTATGTTTAGTCCCTTCTTTTCGCTTTCTTCAGTTATCTTCTTTAGGAGGTCTTGTAGTTTCCTTTCCTTGTCTGCTATCAGCACTGTATCATCTGCATATCTTATATTGTTCAGAGAGTGGTCGCCAATAGCAAATCCTGGCTGGACATGTAGTTCTCTCAGAATTACTTCGCTGCATAGGTTGAATATATCTGGTGAGAAAACACATTCTTGTCTTACAACCCTTTTTATTTTTGTGTATCTGCTGAACTCGTTTCCTGTTTGTATGCAGCGGTGTGCTGCCAGTACAAGTTCTTGATTACTCTGTCCTTCCCGAATATATCAGGGTTGCCGAACATCTTTATCAAGTCTTTGTGGCGTACTTTGTCACACTCTTTTAGGTTGTCTATAAAAAACAGCTACACGTCATTCTGCATTTGTATTGCTTTTTCCGATATCATTCTGAGCATAAATATTATGTTCCTTCCAATGTTATTGATGAAACCACACTGTTCTTGTCCTATCTCTGGCTTGATTCTACTGCGAAGTATTTTGCTTTCAATTAAAACTAAAATAAAACTTTCAAGGTAACTTTTTTATTTTTAAAAATTCACTTTAAAATTGAGATATCGAAAATGGGTGGAGGTACCTAAAACAATTCAATTCTTTTCTAGTGAAAATACGGTGCCTAAATTTACTGTCGTTTATTTGAGAATGGCCAACTAAAAGTTCACTCCAAGATTAAAGATTAACATTGTATATCTAACCCCCTTTTCCATCGATAAAATGTATTTCTTCTTCCACTGTTCCCACATGATTCCTTTCCTCTGGATAAATCTAACCTATTCATTTTTGTGAAAGATTTTGATCTGAGGAGCTGGATATTTAAGAAATAAATTATAAATAACCACCAATGGATTTGTAAATTCGCCCAAATAATTTTCATCAGCAGTTTCACATAACTTGACCCTGATGGAAGTCCCACGAGCTCAACATCAAAAAATCATTCTACTGTTGTGATCTCTAAATCTTTAGCTTTTACCCAATGTAGACAGGTAGTTCAGCTAGTGCTTACCAAACTACTTGCCTGTTAGTCAAAACTTAATCTAAAGAAACATAAAGAACAAAGAATACACATATCTGAGCATATATGTTTGTTTTAACACTCCTTTGACATGCATTAGTTGTAAGGATCCTAACCTTATCTCTGTTTTGTCTCTTTTTACTTAATAGTAGAATTTATAATGTTGGATTAGAAAATTACTTCTTTATAGTTTAAGATTCTTACTAATATTGACTTACAATCCTTATTTGTACTTACTGCTATTGTTGTCCTGTTATTTTTTCTGGACCTTTTCGTTTTAAACAGAAAATGTACCAAGAATATGTAGGTTAAAAAAGATTACTGATATTTGAACAAAAGATGTAGTTGTTTTGTAAAACATACAAAAATATTTTCGCCCCAAATGCATTTTCTACTTTTTATAGTATTTCTTCATTAGAAACTTAGCAAGAACAAATGAAATCTAATTTGTTTATTTTTATTCTGCTGATTTGTTATATATCATTATTATACATGACTAATATCACTTAAAATGAACTTTGAGGGATGTAAATAATAACGAAAAACGTGAAGTCATCATTTCATTTAGTTACTCTTTCGGTGGCGCACTTAAAAGATATGAAGTTATCTTTAAACTAATTTAACTTAATAAAAACCACACTTACCGCCACTAGACATAAAGTATCTTTTTATTCTCAACTGTGATCCGAAGTTTGACCGTTGACCCTGCGAAGACGGGTATTTTAGCTAGAGGTTGATTGATTGATTAGTTTTTACGATTTATCAACTTTTTGTGGGTTATTTAAAACTGTTTTAGATGGCCGCATCATCCGTTTAACCACTGAGCTATAAATCAGTATAATTCTAATTTTTATAATTGGATCAAAATAATTCTGCTGAATTCGTTTTCTAAATCTTTTTCATAAGGATCTCTACAGAAGAAAAAAAATTGATTCCAAAAGAAAAATGTATTCCTTATATGGAAATAGTCCGGTCACTGAACAGAAAGCTAATTAAAATCGAACGTTGAACATTTGGCTTGGCACAGTTTGCATCTCAAGTTTTGTCCTGCGTCAGAAATTTAAATCGATATTGGACGCCGATATTTACACATACTGATTAAATAGTGAAAATGAATGTTCAGTTTATTAGCATGTTACACACACGCGCTGATACAGATGACCAAATATACGTTTTCCTTTGTCTTATACACACATCCTAATTCTATATATATATATATATATATATATATATATATATATATACCCTAATTCAATTGCTAAAAATCATTATAAATCTTGTGTCCCTTTCAGCTTGAGAAAACTAAAAGACTAAACATAAACTATACGCTATAACTACACTTTATATCACCAGTATAACTACTCATACATCTACAGGCGTTAAGGCGTGGGTTGATTGGCCGGGTGACGAGCTATGAATTAACATATTGAAAGAATCCGTACTTATCTTGAATTCTGGAAATAAGCAAGGAGATAAAATTTTATCGAGCCTTGTTTCATTCACTGCATTAAAATTGGGGAATAGATTGCAGAAAAATCAAAGGATTGTCACGTGTCGGTGGTGAGTCTCAGATGACGTGTGAGATATGAGAAAGTATTTGGGCAAGAAGTTGAAAAGTATCTTCTAGTTTTAAATCTCGTATTCCTTATACCTTTTCTTATTTCTGCGACGAAAACAGAAACGAGTTTTTGTTCCAACAGTGGATAGAAAATCCGAGCGGATTAGCGAAACATGCATTTCAAAAGCTAAACAAAGTACATAAAAATTTCGTTAGAAACAAAGAAATTGGTGCTAAATTGCTATGTGATATCACTCCCCTTGTATGATAATTAATGCTGTGCAATCTTCTCACAAACGAAAAGGAAACTGGAGGCAACGTAAATATGGTTTTAAGGTTACTGAAAATTACATGGACGAAGCGAGTAAGCAAGAGCGATGTTTTAAAGTAAATGACAACAAAAATAACACTTCTACTCAGAATCGGAAAGAGACTGATAAAATTACTGAGGGACATAGTGAGGAAGAATGACTTGAATCTTAAATCTCACAGGCCAAATGTAGGAAAAGACATTTAGTAGGTAGTGACCTAACTCCCTGATTAACTTGTGTGAGTGGATGGTGGAACAAAAGGCAAGAAGCTTAGCAAATGTATAAACGTTACTGAGGGTCACGAGAGATAGAAAGATGCAGAAAGCCATGACTGCCTAAAAGGCTATAGAACTCAATCTGTCCAACTATTTAATTCATAGATGGAGGGAAGAAGCGACGGTAATACGTAGGATATTTTAGCGAAATGCAACCTTTAAGTGGAATTCGAACTCGGCTCTCTGATTTCTCATTTCGAGTCGATATCTTCTGCAACACAACGCACATCTTTGCACTTCTAATAAAACAAAAGTTGAATACAATACTTTTGTTTTTTCCATTAAAAAGAAAATAGTGTATGTATATAAACTTTTTCACCATTTTTAAAAAAACCTTTGCATAAACTTAGATTTTATGAAAGATGCAGTATTATTGAAAAGGATTCTTATCCGACATTTATTTCTTATTACTATAAACGTTATCTTAGTGGGGATAATGTGTTTGAGTTGTTATTCCTGTTTTTTTTTTTTGTTTTTTTTTTTTGCGGTGGGGGTGGTATTTGGGGGGTGTCTTTTTTTTATCTTTTTTTTTATTATTAAACCGTGAAATTAATAACCGTCCTAAAGAGAGAAGTGCTAACTAATGAATAATTGTGCCTCCAATAGAAATCGAACCTTCATTCTTTTTTTTTATAATCATCAAATTTACTTTTTGAGCTAAAGTGTGCTTCTACCAGTTTGGCTACCAGCCTAACAGAGCAAGGTTAGAATTATCTGTATTAACGAAAGCAGGTTTCTCGTTGGGAATTCTTCCAATCTATATCTGCTAGCCTCAGTTTCGTACCCGCAAATTAGGCCGGATGCTATTAATTTTACAGTTTAATAAAATAAATTAAAAGCAGGGATAGAAATTCAAACACGTGTACCCACTAAAATAACCTTTATAGAAATAACATACACTGTCTTTGATAATAACTAAGTTTACTGAAGAGCTTTAACTTTCTACGTTACCGAGTTCTTTACTGCATTATCTTTAATGATATAAACATTCGAGAGGCCCATTCTAATATGACTCACAGGTAAACAATTTTCCATGAAAATTCATAGATTATTTTTACAAACTTTAAAAATCTGATAAAGTTTGGTTTATTCTTCTATGAATTATGCGAGTCATCGGTTATGACGTTATGGCGACACATAATCAAATTTGTTGTGAAGAAATGCATTTTTTTTCATTTGTTGGGTTATCAAGTGTGCTTTTAGCAGTTCTGGCTCTCAATATTTAATAAAGTATTTTTCGGTATTTTTACCAACTGAAGTGAATAAGTTAGACCTTTTCGAATAAAATACTAAATCTTTAATTAATTTGAAAACAAAACAAATTTGAAAAATTATCTTTATTTAAGACTAACCACAGTATTCATAATTTATGCGACTAAACTGATTTTAAAAATATAGGCCCTAAACTAAAATATTTCACTCTAACAATTAAGCAGACACTGCTACTTTTAAAAACAGTCTTCTTCCTTTTCAATATATATCTGCCTGTCTAGGCACTTCGCCGTACTGTCATGGTTAGTAATGTTGTTTCGCTAGAATAATTACGACTGGAGAGTTCGTTCAGCACTAGGTCTTTCATAATTGTGACCTTGTGCCAAATCTAAGCAAAGCAATAGTAAATCACTGTATCTGTCATTTTCTATTAACTAAACAGCTATTTCGAAAATACTAGCAAAAACAATGACTAAAAACTTATACCAATGTTTAAATTTACATTTACGTACACACATATACAAATACACTGACAGAAAATAAAATTGCAAAACATTGAATTTGTGTTTCAATTTAAGGTTAAATATACAGGAAATATACAGTAAAAGATGGATCAATCTATACACAAGTTGCTAAAAAAAGTAAATAAGTATGCAGACCCCACAAGACCCGGTATATTTCCCATTAGGTGTTAATACATACCTGTATTCTCGCATGCCTAGAATTGTATAGATGTGACACAAAAAGTTGGGGAATTGATCGTCATATACATCACATGTCCCAGACATGTTTAATGGCGAACCGGTCAAGCGAACACACCGGCAAGAGAAGTTGTCGATCATCTTGCTGAATGGCACAGACGTTATGTGAACGGACATTGTTCTTCTTGGATAGAACATTTCCTTCCTCTTGCAGAAGGCATTGAATAATTTTCTGGACCTACGTGACACTATTCAACGTTTTCTATGAGAGTTGTAACCGACACCGTTATACCTGAGTGCCGTGAGAATACACTCTGAGAGATGTTGCACCAACACGCAGACGAGTATCACCTGCAGGAAGAGCGAATCTGCTTATGACACTGAGTGTCATTCGATCCTACAGGTGGCTAACTCCCGGGACTGCTGGATGATTTTGTAGCTAAAGCGTGAATCTGGCTAGATGCACGCGTGCTTGTATTCCTGCTGCAAGTAAAACAATTTCGAATAATCCCTGTTGACACCACTGGAGTCATATATTTGCTCTTTTTTGTGCTGTGGGTGCTGTGCCTTCTGCTAATGCTGCTATTATGATTTCATAATGGCGTTTTATTTTCTGTCAATCCAAACACGGGTTAAGGTAGAAAAACGTGCCCTCCAGAAGGTAAGCAATATATGAAAAAACAGTAAGAAACAAAGGAAAGAAAGTTGGACTTCTATGTAATAATCCTTCTATATGGCAGTGAATGCTGGAAGATTTCAGATGAAAATAAGACTGAAGACAACAGAACAACAGTGTGTGCATGTCTGTCAAATAAAGAGAAAGTAATATAACGTATGCATGTGTTCGGCCAACGTTGACGAGTCTTTTAAATAATGGCATAAGAGAAAAATTATAATCTCTCCAGCTTCCATCTTTTTTCTTTTTTTCTCCTTTTCTCTCTGTCTCCCTCATTCGTTAACTCACTCTGTCTCACCCTCTCTCTCGTTAGCTCCCTCTGTCTCACTCGCTCTCTCTCGTTAGCTCCCTCTGTCTCACTCTCTCTCGCTCGTTAGCTCCCTCTGTCTCACTCTCTCTCGCTCGTTAGCTCCCTCTGTCTCACTCTCTCTCGCTCGTTAGCTCCCTCTGTCTCACTCTCTCTCTCTCGTTAGCTCCCTCTGTCTCACTCTCTCTCGCTCGTTAGCTCTCTCTGTCTCACTCTCTCTCGCTCGTTAGCTCCCTCTGTCTCACTCTCTCTCTCTCGTTAGCTCCCTCTGTCTCACTCTCTCTCTCTCGTTAGCTCCCTCTGTCTCACTCTCTCTCTCTCTCTCTCGTTAACTCTCTCTCTCACTCGTTCTACAAAAGAATGCCGAGAATACAATGGTCAGAGGGTTTAACCAACAGGAAGTCTTGAGGAAAATGGACACAAAAGAGAAAACGAGAAAGATAAAATTTCTGTGAAACATGAGAAAGAAGGGTTCGGAAATTTCAACACACAAAGAACGTAATGGAGACATAAGGGCCTGTTATATTAGCAAGCCTACCTGACGAGCTTATGCAAATGGGAAGCAGAACAGTGAGTGGGAGGAAAAGTAAGGAGACAACATTACTAAGAGCTGCAAAGGATGTGAGGTTGTGGAGAACCATGATCTTCAACATTCTGAAGGGACATGGTACATAGTATGTGTGATTCATATCCTAAGTGGGGCTGAAATGTTTTCGACCCGATGCGATGTTCTTAATAATAAATTTGAACATGTGAACAAATATCAGAATTTTTAGGAAGACTACGAGTTTGTCCGAGAACATGTTTGTGACCTCACGTGTGTGCATGTCTGTCAAATAAAGAGAAAGTAATATAACGTATGCATGTGTTCGGCCAACGTTGACGAGTCTTTTAAATAATGGCATAAGAGGAAAATTATAATCTCTCCAGCTTCTTTTTCTTTTTTTCTCCTTTTCTCTCTATCTCCCTCATTCGTTAACTCACTCTCTCTCTCGTTAGCTCCCTCTGTCTCACTCTCTCGTTAACTCACTCTCTCTCACTCGTTAGCTCCCTTTGTCTCACTCTCTCGTTAACTTACTCTCTGTTTCTCACTCGTTAGCTCCCTCTGTCTCACTCTCTCGTTAACTCTCCATTTCACAATCTCTCTTTTGCTCACTATCACTTTTTTTTATCTCAGACACATTGACACAGTGACGCGCAAAATATTGGACACATCATTTTTAAAGAATATAGCATCTATTCTTACTACTAACCTAAAATTTGAATGCTACTATAGTTCACCAAAAACAAAGCACAAGAGCAACTTAAGATAGAGGTTTACTCAAAAGTTATTTCATGAACGTAAAGGTTGCATATTAACAAATAGGTACGATTGGTATCTACATTTTGGTATCGTTTGGCCTGTCCCATAAATTAGTTGTTCTTTAGAAGAAGCGGTCCGAATTGAACGTCCTCTTACCAATGAAATATGAAGTAAATGACGTTCGTCTGTATATGACAATGGTGGATCATTGTTGTAAAGGTATGAACATGGTGAACTAAGGAATGCAACTCATCAGAATATTTTCTAGCGGTAAAGTAACGAGAAGTTTGTGATTTTTTTATCTGCAGAAAAGGGATTGTAGAGTAGGAAATAATTCCTCGACTACAAGGCCGTGTAAATGATTGTGAACCTTGTCGAGGCTGAAAAAGGAAAAATGGACAGCCCAAAATGGTATTTCAGTTTTGGTCTGATCTGGCTTTTGTAAAAATAGAGCATAGCAGGGGAGTCAGATACTTACCTGAGCGACACAGTGAACCAACCATTTTGGTCTGATCTTGTTCTTGTAAAGATAAAGTATAACACGGGGAGTCAGATACTTACTGGAGTGGTACAATGAACCAACCATTTTTGGTCTGATTTGGCTCTTGTAAAGAGAGAGCATTGCAGATGGAGTTATTTCTGGAGTGGTGGATGAAGTCGATTATTTTTCCAGCGTCTTGTGCGATGGATCGTATATATTAATTCCACTTGAAGTTTGAGGCAAATCGTTCTAATAAGACGCCCAAAGCAAAGAGTCTCTTTTAAACTGCAATCATTTATTATTTGGAGTATATTATGTATGGATGTGCGTAATGTAATGGCTATCTGCTGGAATAAGAAATCGGAGAGTCGAGTTGGAATTCCAAATGAATCCGTTGCATCTTACGCGAATATACCCTTGAGAAAGGTATGAACCCATCTCTTCTCTCTTTGGCTCTGGGGTTGAATAGCAGGACAGATTGGTTATCAATCAAGGCTACAAAATTCAGTCTACCGCTGAAAGAAATGACAATTTACTGCGGAAAAAATAATCAATGGATCGAAAGAGATAGGATCGCCCAGGCGTGTATCACACATGGCACTTAACTGACTGACTGATATTATGTATAAAGAAAAATAAAAGCATTAAAAAAATTATACCTTAAATAATTAATTTTAAATTTCTGTCGGTCAGTCAGAGCATGTCATGCATTATGAACGCTAATTTATAATATCCACGTAACCTTTTGAACGTTTATTGAAGATCTGATTTGCATGTAAGAAGATTAAGGAACTTCTAAGAATTTCGTGATGTGACAATCATCTTAGTCGTAGAATGATATATCAAATCCTCGTAGAGTAAGTAAAAAAAGAAAAACAACAGCTAGGTCCATCCATCGGGAATTAATTTAAAAGCAACACAAGCAGAACCTCAGAAAGAATAACATACAGCTGGCAAGGAATGATACAATTATTCAGAAATTTCCTCTGATAGAAAAACGTTTCAGCTGGAGTCCAGGCACGTGGAGTTTCATTTACATTTTTTCCCGTCATTGAAAGGCCTGTTTTGCTCTGGCATAATGTATTTTATTTTAAGAACCTCTTTGATACAAAGTATTCAGGACACGTCGAAAAACAGAAAAGATCTCGCAAAGATCATGCTGTTAATTCAATATGAATTTGAAACCATGTTTTGTGGTTGTTCTGAATAATCTCATCGCAGACGAAGACGAGACTTAAGGCAATAGAAATGTGCTTCAACAAAAGGACGCTAAAAATACCATGTGAGCAACGACGAAGCTTTAAAGAAAATAAAAACAAAAAGGAAACCTAACTTCAAAAAAAAGACAGTTGAAACATCTAAAGCACATAAGTAAAGTGAGCTTAGAAAATTTGACATTGACAGGACATATTAAAGGCAAAAAGAACAGAGGAAATTAACGCATACAGATCCCAACGAGTTTAAGTAAATGGTTACTAACAGCCCATTTCAGCCAGATCTTCCTAAAACACTGGGCGACAAGAGCTCTCTATCGAGCACAATCATGGGCTTTACTGCTGCTTCCCTCCAGTTAAGCCCCATTTCAGCCAGATCTTCCTCTTTACACTGTTAGTTCCTCTCGTTCCCAATGAAACACTAGGCGACAAGATCTCTCCATCGGGCACAATCATGGGCTTATACTGCTGCTTCCCTCCAGTTAAGCCCCATTTCAGCCAGATTTTCCTCTTTACACTGTTAGTTCCTCTCGTTCCCAATGAAACACTGGGCGACAAGAGCTCTCCATCGAGCATAGTCATGGGCATATACTGCTGCTTAACTCCGGTTAAGCCACATTTCAGCCAGATATTCCTCTTTACACTGTTAGTTCCTCTCGTTCCCATTGAAACACTAGGTGACAAGAGCTCTCTATCGAGCACAATCCTGAGCTTATACTGCTGCTTCCCTCCAGTTAAACTCCATTTCAGTCGGATCTTCTTTGTTAATAAATTTATGAGCAGGCTAACATTTCTTCTTATAGATATTTTATCTTAAGTATTTACTATATTCAACAAGGTTCAGAGGTTACTCGAGGTAGTGTTACGTTAAGAGGCTGTGTATAAGGCGAGAAGATAACGGTTAACCCTAGACTTTAACAAGTTAATATTGTAGTGATCGGAAAACCTTTTGAAAGTTGGTTCCACAGAGCAGTGTTTTGCGTTCGGTAGAACTTCTCACCGATGGAGTTGACATATTAGTAGAAAACTGGAAATTAATTGTTTTTAAAGTTCCCATTATTTTTACGTTTCACTATGTATATTATTGCAGTTAAAATTTGATTCTCAAAGAAGGAAAGAAACGAGACAAAATAGAAACGAAATCATTAACAAGGAATACAACGCTAGCAGAAATCACACAAACGGACAATAAACAAACGGCCACATTTTCTTGAAGAAAAGAACAATCAAATACTTACATTAAAATCGACCGCTATTCAAACACATGCCTTTTTTTCTTATCAATTATGTGATACAACATTTAGGGATATAAAGAACGTGCTTATTTAACTGTAATTTGGTACAGTCAGAATATCTCAACAATTTTGAAAACATGTACTAGTGCGGCTGTTCGTATGACTAATATCAGTCAGTTAAATGTCATATGTGATATACGCTTGGGCGATCATATCTCGAAAGAGACATGACTGACTGGGCAGAAGATTATCCTGCAGTAGGTTGCCATTATTTTCTGCAGTAAACTGTTGCCAGCCAAGGCTGTTCTGTTATTTAACCCATAACTAGAGGGAAGAGACGGAATAATACGTTTCCCAAGGGTATTTTCGCGTAAGTGAATGCAAGAAATTCGACTCCCCTATTTCTTGATCAGAGATCCACTGCACCACAACGCCTATCCGAATATAGGACTAATATAATCGCTCTAATTAATGCCATCAGTTCATATATCCATTTTGACGCCAAATTTTATTACTTTCATTACAATTTACATAACATATTTACCTTATATTCTGAATGACTGATCTCTTTCAATGATAACCGGGAATCCAGACCTTTTTAAATTATGAAATTTTATTTTAACGTAGTTTCACAAAGATGCTTTCAAAAAGATAGGTATAAAATTTATCTGATTTTAATACATAGTCTTCTGGTGTCAGTTTAAACTGAGATTTTTATTTTTTCCATAAATTGTGTTCGTTATGCTTTTGTTCGTTATGTTTGTTTGCTTTCAAATGAAAATTCGAAAATTTTTCTTCTTTCAAAAACTATAGTTTATAATTATCGCTTAGATATTTTGAGAGATAAATGGCGTCGGTTTAAATTAAAGCCAGGAGGGTATGAGTTGAATTACACCCAAATACTCACCAACGAAACTTATTAGAACTTTGAAATAGAATCTGTTATATGTGATGAAAACTTAATAAAGATTGTGGAATAACTCTGTACCTTATAACCGTCGTACTTTGTGGCATTTAACCTCAGACAACTTTTAGTTCAAGCTGCCGTTTCACTCATTGTGCCGTTGTGCTGCTTCTTTCAAAATAGAATCGTTTTGTTTACGGTAAGCATTAAGAAAACGACATAAATAGCTAATCCGTTTGAAATGTTTATTCAAAGAAATTTGGTGTGACATTCAGTGATTTATCTTGCTGAAATTTTGAACAAAATCTTTCAATTCAGTCAGTTAAGAGGAAACCAGAAAAATAGAAGGGAAAACTATTGCATTGCAGTGTTCATTAGGCATCAAATGATGAGTTTCCATGGAAACGCTACTTTACTTCATAAAGCGCACGAATTAGAAATCTCTCAAGTCCAAATTGATATAAATAAACTTATTTAGTGAAGTTTTTTCGGTTAAAAGCAATATTTTATTATCAAGAATATAAAATGGATTCATTAATGAATCAACCAGTATTAAATCAAAATAACAATACAATTGTTTTTATATGATAAAAGTATAGGCTTTACGTTTCCTATTCTTAAAACAACTATTTATTTAACGTGGTATATCACAAGTAGGATTTATTAAATACATCAGAGTATTCAACCAGTCGGCAGATCACATTACAAAAGACCCGGAAAGCGATGGGATGATGGATCAAATAATAATCAAAATTGTATTTTAGTACCGATTCGTTTCGAAACCCGGTATCCATACTCAAGGTTTCGATTTTCTTATCACTGGCAGTGAATGTTCCACGACTCCAAAATTTCTCTAATTCATTTTTTATACAAGAAAAAAATGAATATTTCTCGAGATAGAACAAAGAATTCGATTATTAAACACTAAAGTTTTAGCGATTTCTCACGCACAGACGATGCTGAGCATTGAAATTATTTATTAGAGATCAGATAATGTTTATATACGATAACGTGAAAAAAGGACAATAAAAAATTTACTGTTCCTCAACGTTTATTTTTAATTTTACAGTGCTCATTACAAAAGTAGAAATAAATATTATTGTAAGATAATTAATTTAACATTTTCCTGACACAGAATTTTCCATGTTTCAGAATTATATTTTTACTATGACTCCATCTTCAAGCGATCATTTTTGGAGAATAACGGATTTTTATTTCCAAAAATGAGAAGTGTTTTTATTTAAAAATAAAATAAATAGCTTTTGGTTAGGTTCTCAAATTACAAGGTCATGTATTTATTCTTAACGTGCCCGTGCTAAAAGGGTATCAAGTTTTGCGCTATTTTCTCTTTTTATATACAACTACTACAGTCTATTTGTATTCGCACCAACCTTACCTTTTTTGTATTTGATTTTGTTTTTTACTCTTTTTTGTGTTTGAATAAAGCCATAGTTTTATTTATGTATAGTGTGATGTTATTTTAGATTAGTTATTTTATCGATTTTTTATGTATATTAATATTTATATTTATTTTTTCTAAATTTTAATTATCTACTATGAAGCTTAAACCGTGTATACAGAACAGTCATTTTCTTTCTGAAGTTTAGCAAATTTTTATTTTCATACTTCTGATAATATATAATTTTTTATGAAAACACAAAGGGCATGGGTCGTTTAAAAACCTACATGTTCGTGTTTTTGTTATATTTTCTATTTTACTGTGGAGGTTTTATTAGTTTCCAGAAATTTATTAGTTTGCCAGAAATACCTAGCTAATGAAGTCTGGTTTCTGCAGTGGCTATTCTTAAAGGAATAAAGGTGTTACCTCCACCTTAGTTTAAATTTATTCTTTACGCTAGCTATGCAAAAAGTTTTAATATATGGATTCTCTATTGATGAGATAGTGCATTGCTAAATTATACACTCAATGAAGCATTTATCATTTAATAGACAATTTTTCGAAATTCTACAATTACAAAAGTTTTATTCTTATTTACTTTTGTTTTATTATTTTTTGTTCCTGATATGAATGTTTGTTTAGTGCTTTTTCATGTTTTTTATGATTCTTTCCAAATTATCATTACAATAATCTAATTTTAAGGTGTTTTTATTAAAAAACAATTTACTAAGTGTATTATTTTTGAGAAGTGTTTTTCAATTAGTTAGAGAAATTTGTATCCTAAATTACTTTAAACCATTTGGTTAAAAGTAGGTGTATACTAAATGATTTTTCTACTACGGTTTCTTTTAGTATTCTTTCATTGTTACCTTCTCGTAAAGCTGCAAATACGGAATTTTCTAATAGCTTCGTTTTCTTTGATACTAGTCTGGAAAGACCGTCTACATACCCGATTTTGTTTGATGGAAGATACTCTAATTTGAAGTTATCATTTAATAGAATCGTCCTCCATCTTAGTAATCTATTAGCAGTGTAGACAGGTAGACCTTTTTTATCCAAATATTTTCAGTAACGGCTTGTGGTCCGTCTGTAGGGTAAAGAATCTGCTGTAAATATATCTGTGGAATTTCGTAACTGCCAAAATAATCTCCAACGCTTCCTTTTCGATTTGCGAGTCATGTTTTTCGGCTGGTAGTAACGTTTTCGATACATGTGCGATGGGTTTTAGTGTCCCATCCTGCATTTTATGAAATATATATGCACAAACACCATAGGAACTCGCGTCACTCGCGACTATTATTTCCAATTTTGGATCATAATGCGTTAAAAATAAATCGTTGCATTTAATCCTGTCGAGAAGTCAGAAGCATACTCGTATCTCTCCCAATCTCTTTTTCACGTAAACCGTAGGTGCAGTCCATTGACTATATCCTTTGCCAATATACCGGTTTCCATGAGTCTGACCAACTGTTTTTCTATCGTTCTAGTGATGCAAAGGGTACATTTTTCTTCTTGAAAATGGATTGTACATTTTCTTTTAGTTCGATTTTGGCCGCCATTTTTTTACACTTCTGAGGCCGGCTGAAAATATGTCGGGGAAACTCTCCTTTAATTTCTCCTTCAATTTCTCTGCCTCGGTCGATAAACTTTCCACTTTTTGACAGAACGTATTTCTGGTGAAATTTCTGCATTCAATCAGTTTCGAATAAATTTAGAATAAACATCTTTAATTTTTTTGTCATCCCGTCGAACGTTACATTTGTGATAATCTCCCCATCAAATTTGATTTTTCTTCCTGTTACCAACCTGGCTATTTTATCTGCTCTCAACATGGTCGGTTTGTTTAATTTCTTCCATGGACTGAGTGGTGGTTTCTTCTGTTTCATTTGACTTTTTGTAGTAAAGTAATTGGTTTGGTTTGTTTTTTGGGGGTGTGAAAAACGTGTTTAACGTTGTAATTTCCGTATATGAGCAACGCCAGACTCTTTGATATCTTTCGAGTCCTTTTTTACGCTCATACCTGACAGTCCTTAGCTAATTTTTGTAGCGTCAATTGTGATTCACTCTCATGTTTTGTTATAATTCTCCGTCTGATCTCCGCGTCTTTAGTCGAAACCAGGCCTTTACGGATATCAAACATTTAAAATTGTCGGCGCTGATTTCAGATAATTTAAAGTCATCGCAGTGTTTGTTTACTACGGGGGCGAATGCTATATAGTCTTCGCTATTCCACAAAAGATGGAAATGTTTAAATTTAACAAAAAAGGATAGCAAAGTTTTCGGATTGAATAATTTCGTTGAGAGTTTCACGGCTTACCCGAAAGTCAACTCATTCATTTTCCTCGATAGGATGTAGTCTACGAATTTAGTGTGTTCGCTTGACCAGAGTTTCCTAAGTAGTAGACGCACTTTTTTTGCGTCTGACCAATTTCCGCAATTAATCTCATATAAATCTTCATATCTTCTGAAGCAACCCGCGAAGGTTTTGTCTTCGTCTGGTTTATTTTTGAAAATATACAAGATTCATTAGTTACTTATCGAGAAATAGATTTTCTTTTATTTGGCATTGACACCATTTTTTTCAAATGACTGAGTTTTCTGCAAACCGTGAAAATGAAAAATGAAATCCTTTCTTATTTGTAAAAAGTATGTTGTCTGCAAGAGCTTTTTGAAATCCATATTAGAATTTTCTTAATTTGAGTGAACAGTTACAGTTACTCTTATGCAATCAAGAACTGTCAAAATTTTAATTTGCTGAAAAGTATATATTCAGTTATTTCTTTCAGAATTTTTCATGAATAAGTTAGGATTTTTGCGGTAAAACCCAAAAACAGAATTTAATATATAAAATTCAAAGTTTACCTGTGCGTGCTTGTCCACTTGAAACCCTGAAGATCTCTCTGCTTGTGGCAGTGCAAATATTAAGTAAAAATGCCTTCAAAGTTAATTATAAAATAACTCGTATTTGTTTCGTATTTCCAACGTGTTTTTTAGTTTCTTTATTATCAACAAATTATTTTGTTTATAACTGATTTATTTAGTTATTCAAATAAACCCATTTTCTGCGCTTAAAATGGTAACAACCTTAGCATTTAGATCACAATTTAGAAATGAAGAGGTATAAGCAATGTATAAAACAATACTGTTTTTAATAGTATATGTTGAAAATCTAACAAAATTTAATATTCATTTCTGAAATATTTTTAAAATTTTCTTCATAAAATAAATTACTCGATCTGTTTATCTTTATTGGATTTATTTCGTTAAAAAAGGAGCTGTTATTTTTTTATATTATACCAGAAAGACTTTGATACGAAAATTTAGATTTTTAAACGTTTATTTAATACCAAAACATTGCACATATTAATTCATTGTAGTAATGTCGCTAAATTCGTAATGTCTATTTCATCCTTCATCAGAACACGAACATGCAACCATTCGATTACTATGCTGTCACACCTCGTTGCCTATCTATCACATGTGAAATAAGCGACTACGAAAATGCTTGAACCTATCGAACTGCTTTATGATAATTCTTGCTGACATCTTTATGCGCAAATTTCTCAAAGAGACATCAGAGCTATGGAAAGAGACTTGACTCGTACCGAGTGTCATTGCTAGTTGAAAATCATCATAACCCCACTTCGAGGAGTTCAACTATAAATTTAACTTTACTTGAATCTACACTGTTATTTCCCTGAAAATATTAAGATAGATTAAATATTCAGTTTCAGGAGTTCAGATCTTTACAGCTAGGTGTTGGGTATGACGGTAAACTGCGTCCGGCAGCAAGGCCTCTGACTGGGAGGTTGTGAGGAGCATTGAACCACTTCTTATTGCTGTTGTTCCCAGGTCCACAGACCCGAAGTGGTAGGGTCCTAGCTATGGGCAAATAGTTAATCTCCAAAGTGGGGTCAAAACACTATGAAAGAATAAAGACTTTTATAGAAATATATACATAAAAATAGACTTCTATAGAAAAATATACATTTTTGAAGGAAAAATATTATTACCAGTAATACATTTTTTATACAAAACTAGAAGATATCTTCAGTTTTCTAAAGTAAAAAAAATAAATTAAAAAAATGTTTTATCAAAATTTGATTAAATCAACCTTCTCATTATAAACGAACATTACAAAAAAACTAAAAACCCCACTTCTTGGCATTAAATAACCCACAAAAGATTGATATACCGTTAAAAAAAAATAAAGCTCAAACTTTACAGTTAGAAACAAATCATCCTCATCATCTCTGTATTATAAACTAGCAGTATAGTCTGGCGTTGCTCGGGTATAATGAAAGCTTTAAAACTAATCCATGGTCCTGGAGCTCAGACTCTTTGGACGTTGGCACGAAAGACTAAAAAGCAATAGTTGTTTCCAGTTAAAGCGAAACCGTAGACTGAAAGGAAAATGAATGGATGTAAGGCAAATTTTGATTTTCTGGTATCGATATCAAATTTTCTGCACTATTGTAAGAACTGCAACCTTGAAACTTCTGAATATCGTTTCTTATGTCTTTGTCTATGAGTGTATCAAATTTGATTAAAATCAGACCACTCCTTCTATAACCCGATTTTTTTAATTATCAATTTTCGATATTTATCGGAGGCACCTCGACACAAAACCTAGCTAAGAACACTCGCAGACGCTTATAGTACAACTGTGTAAATTTTCAAGATATCGGTTCAGCCGTTTCGGGGTCTATAGGTAACGGACACAGACAAACACACACACACACACACACACAAAGTTCCATTTATAAATAAGTTTAGATGTAAGGTGAAATTTCCATCTAGGGAGCATTTTCCCAAAAAACACTTTAATCTCTACAAGTCAAGGGTAAATGAAATATCTATCAACGTTATCTTCACAAACTTCACTTCCTGTCGCCTCCTTTCATATTATACATCTCATTCATCATAGCAGTTTTAATATCCCCCCATCTTGATTGGTTATTGGCCTTGGGTAAAGTTTACTATTTTTTTTAAATACATTTTTAATGTGTGAAGAGAGAAAACTTTACCCGCATTTGATAGTATGTTGTTTTGTAAGTGCTTCACGAATATAGTCCTGTACCAAAGATATTTTCGTTCCAAAAATGTAGAAGTTCTGTGAATTTCTCATGTAACGGTCAACTAGTCTTGTTAATCCTTTCTATAGAATAATGACCGATAGGTGTTGGCCTTTTCAACAATTAAGTTGAATTAATTCAGTAATTGTTGCAAAGCAGCTACGCCGTTCTCAAAATAAAGCCTATCTAGCTAAGTATATTTATGCAATGTTCTTTCAGGAGATGGGTGATCATAGCTCTCTCCAACGTCCTGTTTTTTTTGTGCCTGTATCTAAATGTTCCCTCTTTGTCATTGCTCTGCCCTTCATTCACGCAACTTTAAGTAGTTTACTCGCTGTTTCCCTTGATTTATTTTGCCTTCACTTTATCCTGTGGGTATTAAATTCTCCAAGCCTTCTTTCATGATTATGTGGTTACCGTGTGAAACTCAGTGTAAAACCTATTCTGGTATAACGGTACACTTGCAAGAATATACTCCGAGTTAAATTCTCTAAGCCTTTTTTCATCATAATGTATCGCAGAATTGTCATCTCTTTCTGATTGCAACTATCAGAGTCGTTTTAGTTCCTATTCTTTTTAAAACTTACTCATTATTCCCATGTGTCCATGATATTTTTAGCATTTGTTAGTTGAAGCGCATCACTGCCTCTTCTTCCTCAGTGAGGAAATTAATAAATAGAATAAATATTTTTCAAGGATTATCACCAATTTTGTATTTCAGAGAGTATAACCTCTGATTTATTAGTCCTGTTCTATAATCACTGAGTTTAACTTACAAACAGATCCATTTGTTATGATTGCTATTGTCACTGTCAATTGCCCCATGGCTGTAATACGAAAAGAAAATATTCTCCAGTAGTATATTTTAGCCTAGTTTTCGTTTAGAGTTCTCTGGTGATAGTGTTTTTGATTTTGATTTTTTTTTTCATTTTGATTTGGACACTTTTAATGTCCTGAAGAGCAAATTCTCTTCAACGAAAACCCTGAACGAAACATTTTTTCAAAAGAACAAAATAATAAAAAGCCGGTTAAACAAAAACCATATCAATCAATGCAATTATTTTGTGCTACTGCTGGTCATCCATATGTTAGCTTACTTTCTTACATTGTTATTCATTACAGAGGCTGACTGCAATTATTCCAACGAAAACTATGACACTCGATGTTCTTCTTTCTCCTCATGTTCCTGTTACCACTGAAGAGTAACAAATGTAAAGATGGCGCCGCAAGTATTTAGCATCCATCGCGCCAATAGTTTCCCGCCAAAAAGCATTTACTTGATTTTTTTTTAATTTTTTTTCTGTCTGTATTTCGCTTTTTCTTGCTCTGGAGATAATTCTTTACTCGCAATAAACGGGTAGACAGTAACGGATAGTGGCGGACAGTAGATTAAATGGTAGCTTTTAAGTAGTATCCACTGAAAGCCAGACAACGGAAGCAGACGCGAATAGATGACCAATATATTGATTAAAGAGGAAATTAGTTTTCTCTTCGATTAGTTTGTCTCCTTTTTGAGCCGTTTTTTTTTTAAACAGGGTGGTTCAATTGGTTTGTCTATCCCTGAGTTTTACTTCTGCCGTTGCCTACTTTATTCCTGATTTTATTTTATAAAGAATTAAACTTTGAAAACTTGATCTCAAGTTATGCAAGGCTCATCACATTGACACAAATATGCCTGTAATGTCAAATGTGCATTGTTGAAAGTGTAATATAGCGACTATTCGGTGATAATATTCTGATTAAGGTAAGAATCACCTTATAAAAAATTACATAATCTCAAGTATAATGAACAAAATTCGAATGAGCTGGAATTGAAGATAGAACTTCTTTTCTAGAACTAACCCTAAGTGTTCGAGTTCACACAAAAATAAATCCTCTATTCTATCAGTTTCTTTTCTCACATTTCCAACCTGCAGATTTTCCTTACATTCATATGGTTCCATAGTAACTACAATAGTAATCTTCTGTCTCTTTGAATCCTGTTCATCTTTTGTCCTTTCCTTACCCCCCTCCTCCCTATTCTCACTGGTCTATTTCACTTTCACTTCCTGTAATTATACTCTGTGCATGAGTGCCATTTCTGCCTTCCTTGGGAAGGGGAAGAAATGGTTTTTCTTTTTAAATACCGCATTTTTTCTTTTATGTATTCTTTGTGCGCTGTAGTGCACTGAATATCGGCTGGGAACCAAATCTATTCACTGGCACCATGGCATGGTTACTCAAAGCACTTATAATTAATTTTAATTATTTTACTTTCTGTGTCTTGCTCTGTTTATAAAGACGTTTCAGTTTATACCAATGTTTTTATTTTGTTTGTTACTATTCTATTCATTTTTGGAAAAGTCCACTAACAAAGTGTAAACGATCTACTGGGACTTTTGCGTCAACTTAATATGTTATCATTTTTTTTTTCTGAAAGAGAAAATAAATGCGGACTACAAATCTATGATGAGCAAGGTGATTTTTTATACTCTGTCTCGGTCACGTGTCGTATATCTTTCAGTCTGTTTATCTATTACCTTATCTCTCTCTCTCACACACACGCACATATATATATATATAAGAATTGAGACGATGACCGAAAGTAGTATGGTTCATCCTCTTCCTCTTTCATGCTATTAGACCCCTCCGTGGAGCATAGAATAACAATCTCACAACGAGAGAGCCATAATCTCACAACGCTATATGTTGCTGTTTGTTTGTTGTTGTTTTTTTTTTTGTTTTTTTGTTTTTTCGGCAAGTAGGCTTTCTTTACGGGGTGAAGTTGCCAGCGCTACGCCTACAATTCGAAGTTGTCCTCCTAGAAAGGTTGCCAATCAAGTCTAAATAATACAGTCTACTCTGATATTTAACCCATAGCTGATCGATGACAAGCGATTGATTCTTACCTTTCCCAAGAACGTGAAAGTAAACTCGGACATAATTTAAATTCGGCATACTGATTTCACTTTTCGCACTGCTAACCACCAAGCTACGTGCATAGGACAGCCATGAACCGAACAATATTATTGTATCTATTCGCCACCCAACAAGGGCAAAATATGACGTAGTCTTTTTAAAGTGAATTAATTCGTATACCTACCCGATATAATACACGACTCAAAATGATAACTTATGATGAGTCCGGTGCAATCACCTTGATTTAATGGAGTGGGTTCCTGGGCCACTGATCATCAGGCACCGAATTTGAATTAATTCTAGTTTTTGGATTACGAATGATTCTGAACACCCAAAAATTGCTAAGAAAACAATATTCTTCTCGTCCTTATGTCTGTCTTCCGGATTGAAAATCGATCAATAAAACTTTCTTCCCCAGCTTTCAGGTTTATCGACTAGTCACTTCAATTATCTGCCTATCAGATCAGTGTACTCCCAACCAATAAATTAGACAAACATATCTATCAAACAGTCTCTCAGCTTTTCATTTTGTTAGCCAGGAACCTTCGGACTTTCCCTTGAAAGTATTAATGACAATATATTTGTTTTTACAACGCCTCTCAGCAAACCAACGATATGGTTTTTAGGTCTGAATATAACTTTCCTCTGATATGTTTATATACATACACTGATATGTTATTAATATGTGTATATGCTGTTTTCCCTAATTTCCTCTATTTTAATCGTTGTGTACACTCTTGTCAGTTTGTGTGTGTGTGTTTTTTGTTGTTTTTTTCATTTCGATATGCCGTCTACAATAATTAAAATTGTTTTGTTCCATCCTCCTTAAATAGATTTTCTCCTTGATCTTTAAACATTAATAAAATCCTATTAAACGTTGATGCTACTCTTCTTCTATTTGCCGTGTCCCTTCAGGACCTTGGCGATCATTTTTCTCCACATTTTCTGTCCTTTGTAGCTCTTAATAAGTTTTCTGTTTAAATAATTTTCAGATCCACTTTTAAAACCTCCCTTTTCTTGAATACTGAAAAAAGTTCGACAACTCCGATTATTAATCCTCCCCCAGTATTAGTTAAGAGTAGACAAATGGATATCTTTTTAGTTGTTGTTGTTTTAGATGGAATTTATTCTTTTGCTTTTCTGTTTAAAGAATTCTTTCTAATAATCTATGGTTTAAATTATTTGTAACATAAGGAATTATTAAGTTTAATACTAAAAAGCTGCACTGCTTACGGACTTTTAAACTAGCTCTAGCGAAGGGCTAATTGGACCTCCGTCCCAAAACTAAAGAAACCTCTCTGGTTCACCTTAGAAAACAACAATGATAATTTTAATGAAATAACTATGTCAGTCCAATGCTAGCCGAAAGTTCATAACATTATCAGGTTGTTAAAATTAAAATGAACCTATAAAACACAATGATATTGCTGCAAGAATAGCAATGTATCCGTTCAGTAATGTAGATTGTTTCCGTCAAACTATTGATAGATGACAACTATGAAGACTTCACATCAATTTTCTAACTCCTCGAAATGTCGTAAAAAATTTTTGAACAATTTTTGTCGAGACTTAAAGTATATATTTTTAAACGTGAAATTTTGACTTTAGAATAACATCGTTTCAATAAAAGAAAACAAACTCAAAACGAAGTATGTCAAAAAATAATAATGGTTGACAATGTACCGCCTAATAACAGTTTAAGATAATATTACTACTAATGCTAAAAAAGAAAATGTGCGGGTGAGGGAAAATTATCGGCGCGTAAAGTTGAATCGACCAACCAAGTTCTAATTCTGCGCAAATGCCCTTGGGAAAGGTATAAATACAACTCTTCTCTACTCCACCAGCTATGGGTTAAATAGAAGGATAGACGATGCTCGCTAGCCTAAGAAAATGAAAACTTTGAATTTCAAACCATGGATAAAGTAATACAGTTCACAGATAAACAAACGGAATTTGTAACGTCATGGTAGCCTAAATCAATTTATTTATGTCAAAACAATTTCAGGCCAACATAAACACAAATAGAAATTCTATGTAACATGAAATACATTTTATTTAGAAAAGTCAGATGGAGTAGAAAATACAAATGCTGACTAATACTAAACTTCTCCTGTTGTCTAACGGTTTGTCAAGTTTAACTTCCAAGCCTTGGTTCGGCTTCAGGCGTAAGTTTCTTCTCTTTGCAATCCAAGCCCATTTTTAAATTTTCTCAGGCCCACTAGCCTAAATCATAAAAGTATATGGAATTTTAAAAAATAAAAATCAATATAATCAAAAGTATGCAATCAAATATGATGACACCAAGCTATCGGAAAAATTAAGAAATCAATTTCGACCAATTTAAAGTACGATCAGCAAAAGTGGTTTGAAACTCTGGAAGATTATTTTTATGTATGATTAGTGCTGTTTACTAATGGCCAAAAACTGATGTATTGAGTAGTTGTAATGAAAAGTAACTAAAACTTAATACAACAAATCAATTTTTACAGCCGTATAAACTTAAATGTAAATAAAAAATCAGTGATCTTCTGATGACATCCATTATATTTTTATTTTATTCTTTTCCAACAATTTTTTTTTTTTTTTTTTTTTTTTAGAAACAAATTCTCGCCATTCACTGGAGAAATAATTTTTAAAGTTCTAATCTTTCAAACTGGTAAGTGATTTCTTTGTTTATTTTGTATTACTAATATTTATTTACCATATGTAAGCACTACATACACAGACCAAAACATCTGAGACAATCCAAAATGAATTTAATCAATTTTATCAGGATACTGAGTAAATACAGTTAAGAATTAATAATAGTACGGTTTATTTTTCTCTTTTTTTATACATGCACTGATATATGGGGGGAATGTATGACAAAGTGTAAAAATGTTTTAATGTGACCCGTTTCATCCTTGAGGACTTCATGAAGTCTGAAAGACGAAATGCGTCACACTAAAGTATTTTTACTCTTTTATTTTGCAATAATGTTTTTCCCAATATAAAAATTTATATATCCGTAACTCTCTTTGTCGGGATTTATTATATAAAAATAAACTTTTGACACAAGGTTGGAGGGGGGGGGCATAAAACTGAGGTTGGTCATCAGTAACTATCTTATACCTAGCTAATCAGAATCACGACCCATTCACCATATAAACGCATCCGACTTCAAGAACCCACCATATACCAAAATTCCTCATACTTTCAGGGAACTTTTTAAAAAAATCCCCATATGAATTTTTAAAAATATCTTCATGTACAATATGCATACAAAAATGTATAAATATTTACACATGATATGTAATGAAAGTGAGTGGGGGTATATGAAACTAAAAATCCAAACGAAAAAATTTCAACCTAATATACAAAAATAAGTAAATTGATGTTAGTTAATCCCGTCCAACCCACAAAAATAGAGAAGCTGCTGTATTTTGTCTTTATGACAAAATCAAGAAGCTCGCTTGCTAAAGGAGATGGGGAGGAGAAAAACTTAAATACGGTTTGGGAAAATAAAAATTCTGACCCAGTCGAGATGAAACAGCGGGATTCAAAAACTGGGGAAAAATGGGAATCTCCACATGAATCATCCGTAACTCTCTTTGTCTCTTGTGTGTGTATGTATGTATGTATATATATATATATATATATATATATATATGTGTGTGTGTGTGTGTGTCAGTTACTGTTGTAGAGCAGCTGGCACCCCTCTAGCTCCCAAATATGGAATGTTCTGTGGTCCGAAAGAGTTATATAAAGAATGGTTAATAGCAGTCAGGAATTCAAACAGTCAATGACAGTTTGAAGAGATCGACTGCATGCGTCAGTAGATCACTTGGTCGGACTCTCTGCCTACGGGCGGAGAGTAATTCGGGAGAGTGGAGTAAGTAAACTCTCTGCCTTCGGGTGGAGAGGAACCCAGGCAGGGGTCATTGAAGGGTAGTGTCTCGTCTGGGGAAAAGCAAACAAGAATTTTTTGCCCGATCTTACGGGTTTAGGTTTTACCCACATTAATTGACTTGTGTCGCATCTACTTCTGGCTACTGTCCACGTAGAAGGGTCGTAAATAATTCGGAGTGTCATTAATGATTATTATCGGACTGTGCTCTCTGCTACTCTAACAACTTAACCTCTCGTCTCTTCTACTTATTGTTGTTCTGTCTTAATTTTGTTTATCTTGTGCATACTCAATATTCATTAGCACAAATATTGTGCTGTAAATACTTCAGCACACATTACCTAGTATCGTACTGCCACCTCGGCGATGCAACAGTTGTTATTTCTAAAATTATTTTCGAGTTACCGATCTTATAACTCATATCAGACAAACAAGAACACCGACGTAAATTTTCTTCAAATCATAAAGCAGAATTAATCAAATATTCCTTTATATATAATTGATTTCAATATGCAGAATGCCTTTGCATAAACTGTATAGATTAATACTCTCACTCATTTTCTTATATTTTTATGTCAATTACGAATAAACAAAATATTTATCCCGTGGCAAGAATAACTTAATATCAGGGCTAACTAATTATATACGGCATTTTATTTTTATAAGATTGTTTTCATTTTTTTACGCATAAGATTTAACTTGGAACAAATATAACTTTAATTTGTCACTAGGTCAATGCAAAAGTTTTCAGCACTTCTAACAAAATCTTCTATTATTATAAAATCTCAGTATCATTATATAGCCTGTGTAAAATTACTTTTAAAAAGCTAAAGTTCGTCATCAGATTTGTCTGTGCTTAGGGATTGCTACAAGAAGACTTAATGCTGTTTTTATATATACTACACATAGATATAAAGCTGATAGAAAATCTTTGGTTATGAATCAACAATAGTTTTCACGTATCATTAAAACTCTCAAACGTAGACTTTATTTCTGCACTATTGTTCACCCAATACAAGGCTGCTTTGTGAAACAGACTCCAGCATGGAATCTTCCCCGAACGCTTCTGAACCTCTTCAGGTCAAGGGTCAATCATTATCTATCCTCTATATCCACATAGTCCTCACTTCCTACACTGAAATTTATACCACGCGCCTCATTCAGTAAACCTTTACTTTGAGTAGCTCATGAGCTTTGAATTTGGTAACCAAGAGTAAAATAAAATATATAACGCAATACCTATTACCTCTATCTTAAATTCTAGCAAACGCGACCGAGCTTTATCCCTCTGACTAGAGAGCTGGCTGTGGCCAGCTGTCGTCAGTAAAGGTGCTAACAGACCAACTTTCCGCTTCTTTCCGCATTGTATAAATTTTTTATTTAGGTAACTCTTTTTGTGCGACAACAGTATTTATATGAAATGGGAGGTCGTAAAAGCCTTCCTTACCTCTTTCTTCGTGGATCTTTTCAAGACTTGATGTTAACTGACATGCACCGGAGGACAAAAAACGGTACCGGTATTGTGTTAGCAAAGTAATATAGAGTAAGCGTGTGTTCAGACATCTCTGTTGTAATCTGGTAGCTCCAGCAAAGTCGTTGGGTAAGTACATGACTTACAAATCATGTTTATTTCAAGACGTTTTTTATGGATGGACTCGTGCTTTGAATTAATCCACCATCAGTCTCATGATCAGAGGTGATCATTTGTCTAGTTCTCTCTATATATGTTTAAAGCCAGCGAAGTATTTATTCATGTGAAGCGTATCTTTGGCAAGTAGACCAGGCGGTTCCCATCCTTCAGCTCGAACCACAGACGATGTCCTCCAACTTGAAAACTTGTTTTGGTCACAGACACATGGCTGTTGATTCCTTTGAGGGAACTCTTCCTACTGGCTTTTGGCCAGTCTAGGAAACGCTATGTTCAGCGCTGCTATGTCATCTCGGCACTAACTGCATACATTGCTATGGAGCCTACTCTGTTTAGTACTTCACAGCTGCTGAGTTTACAAGAATGGTGAGTAGACGTTTTGTGGGTGAGGACTTTTAAATAGTGTATATTTCGTACACCAGTCTGTACACTCATTAAATTTTCTTCAGTACGCAAACCGATAGACGAAATAAACACTCCTTAAAAAAATAAACGAGCGTCTACTCAAATACTGGTATCCACTTAAAATAACATTTTAACTAATTGATATATGCCGGATTAAAAAATTATAAATCTTATATATATAGGCTGTGATGGATAAATTGGCGCGAATTTAATTTCGTGCATAAGATTTGTTTTTTATTTTGTCGACTGCACAGTATAGTAGGGTCAGTTGAGCATCGTCTGTGGGGGAAAAGAGCACGATGACGTAATTTATTCCACCAGAAATTTGGAAACAACGCTGTATTGCTTGGAATTCGCACCGAAAGCTCTAATACAAATATTTCAGAGCGTTTGGGTGTCAATCTGAGGACAGTGCAGAGAATTCAGAAAGAGTTGGCTGAGTCTGATGTGATCACTAGTGATGGCGACATTATGCCTCTATTCATCTTCCCACAGGCTCTCAGAATCAACACGGATGCTTACATATACTGCCTAACGGAGGTAGTGATGCCTTGCATCAGGAGGATGGTTGCTGGAAGACTTTGTCTCACAAGAGGACTCTGCACCGTGCTACACAGGCAAAAGAACCCAGTTATAACTGTCAGACAATTTCTGCGGCCGCATCATCTCTTACACCTAGCCACCTATCTTCCCAGACTGCAACCCTCTTGCGTGGGATGCAGTGGGATGAGCAAGAAACCAATAAATCTCCTTGTAACACCAAAGATGAACTGAGGGCTCCTTTTTGGGGTAATTTACCCATCGCACTAATATATATATATATATATAATTATTTACACGAACGTATGTTTGTGTCTGAACTGACTAAACTATACTTATCACGCATAAATGTGCTTTTTTTGTACACCCTAAAGCTACAACCATAACTGAGTATGCTTATTTGCATTTGTACATATTTGTGATATCTGTGAGAAATAGTTACAATGTTTAATGTTTTATTGCCTGTATTTATATATTCACATTTCGAAGCCATTTCTATTAATGTCTGTTACATAATGCATTAACGCCTTTTCATTACTAGGCAAAGTTTATCTTTGATCATCGCTGAAGATAGTGTGATAAATACCGTTAAAGCTTTCGATGGCACTTCTGAATGTTGGCAGGAATATTGGTACAATGTCTGGTCTGAAATGGAAACACTTTAAAAGGAATAGAGAAAAATATATTAGACTATAAATATATTTGCTAAGCAAAAAAAATATCTCTGAAACGTTTGGGAATATTTAATCTTCCTCCTCTTTTGTATTCGATCAAATGGAACGTCCGAACGAATGTGAGTGTGAATGTTTTATATTAATTTCCAACAGACTTGAAAAGACGATATATGCAATAAAAAAAGGGTTTCAGACTCGACAATATCAAAGAATGATCTGTTTTCTGAGACTTATGTGTAATCTTCCTATACATTAAAAAAAAATGGAAAAACAGAAGTGACCAAGGGAAGACATAGTTCCGAATTGTAAACGAGTCTCATCTGATTCTTAGTTTATCATCGTTCTGATTATGTATGTTATTGTGAAGAATAGGAGGTGCGTTATGTTTTTAAATACTCTCGTCCTTCGAAGTTGTGTTTTATTATGCATCACTGCTGGAAGCATTTTGGGCCGCAAAAGTTGTTTCTAAGAAGATATTTTACCATTGATCTGTCCTAAGTTTCTCATGCCTAGTTTGAAATCAAAATGTGCCCGTCTCCGAAACTGGTTGCTAACGAGAGATACCACTCTGTCCAGCTATTTTACCCATAAAAAGTGGAGCTGATTTCTATTTCCAAAGGCATTTGTGCTAAATGCACACAAATCTTTGATCGAAACCCAAACTCTGTCTTCCATTTTCCTCTTGGCAAGCTTTAAGCGTTGTGGCATATTTAAATACTCATATCTGCCTTTTTTATGATATCTTTCAGCAATTTACTTGATGATTAAAACGGTTTAATTTTAACATTAGCGTAATGAACATATTTAAAAATTATTTTGCAAATATTCTAGTCTTGATTTCTTTTTAAATCTAGTTTATCCCATGCAAGGCAATAAAGACACAAGGAGGCGTTGAATTAGATAAAAGGAACAATGCTCTTCTTTAGATATCACGTTTAGCAATCAGGAGGGCATTAGGTAGATTGATGTTGCATTTAAATGTTTGAAGATTAAAACTGGTTGAAAAGAATGGAGCCGGAAGGGAGCTTCACAAGTGACATGTGTGAGAAAAGAAACTCTCTATAGGTGAGACCTTGTCGCCAGTCTCGTACTTTTCTTAAATTCGTGAAGTCTAGGTTCCATAACGAATATCTCCTCAGAACAATTACCATGAAAGTATTTATAGAGAAGGCAAAGGGAGGAAACTTTATGGTGGAACCAGGGATTGAAGCCGAGACGCCAGGTCATGACCAATCATATTGCTGATTCTTTTTTGGATTTTATCAAGAATCCCCAGATAAATTGTAGGCGCACCGGACCGTATGTGACAGTAATATTCTAAGCATGAGCGAATGGTAGATTTATAGATAAGCAAGACAGATCATTAAGATCAAAAACTGTCTAGCGCGATACATTGAAACAACTTTTTTAGCAGCTGACTTGGCAACGGGTTCAACATAGTCTTTTCACTTCATGTCAGCCGAAAACGTTAGCCTGAGAATGCTCAACGACTATCTTGGAGGTTAGCATCAGCCATGCTGATCGAAGGCAGAATGGAGTTTCTCAAATGATTGATAGAGCAGTTTAGTTTCAGAGGCATTAGAATTAATAAGTCATTCTTTGCTGTCAGTTGACAACAGACTGAAGGTCGTTCTTACATCATCTGCTAATTTGAACTTATCGAGTTCATAGGACTCACTATCGAGACAGGAGTAAATGTTTGTGTTATCAGCATAAATATCTGATGCTATCGGTAAAGTCGTTAATGGAAATTAAAAACAAAGTATTCTGGCTGATTAGGGGAACTAACCTGAATGCATCTGTATAGCAGATTCTATTTATAGCCAATAATAGAATAGCTTAAAATTCCACACAAATTTATTTTTGGCAAATAACCTTTCATTTATAATAATTACAGACTTGAATAATCTGTGGTGTATATTTTAGTCGTTGTGTATTTATGTTTTGTTCTCGATTGAACTCTGAGGAGCAATAACCAGTTACTGTCTTTGTTACTATTTGGCTATATTTTCGATTCATCAATTTACGATAAGTAATATTTTTTTCTTATCTTTACTCTTTCCACTTCGTTTCACTATACTTGTATATATTATGCGAATATATGCTTTTAAAACGCTATGTTTTTTTTCTCTTTTTTGTTTTGTTTTTTTGTTTTGTTTTTTTGTTTTGTTTTGGTTTTTTGTGTTTTTGTTTTGTGTTTTGTTTTGTTTTTGTTTTTTTTTTGTTTTTGTGTTTTTTTTGTTTTTGTTTTGTTTTTTGTTTTTTTGTGTCAAGCCATACTGACGAACTTGTTTTTAAATCTTACAATTTTTTTAAACGAAACAGAATTCATGGAAAAATACATTTCTTTTTTCCTCTGTCAAGTTTCTGTAGTGCAATAGCATTTTGATGACAGCTGCTTCGACGGCTACAATAGCTATGGGAAATTTGTCTGCATAAATGTTCACACTTACTCTGATTTTTTGATGACCATGATACATCTTCAATATTTGTCTATATTTCTGAGATGAAGTATTGTAATTTTTTATTGTTCGGACTGTTAGCCTGATCTTTTTAGTCATATTAAAGACGTTTCTGCCATTATACGCTCCGATCTCCTTCAGGTAATTCTATTTCCATGAGTCATGTCTCTTTCAGATACTTCAGTATCAGTTATCTCCCTTTAACTAAATTCTCTTAATTTTTTGTTCACCTCTGCTGTAGCCAGATATTGAACTCGCAACTCTTTGTGTCAAGTCACTGGATCCAAGCAACATTTTCATCCACTGGGCCACATGTTTTGAGTTGAGGGGAGATATTTAGACATCTGGAAGAGGTATGACTCATGGAAGTAGAATAATCTACCCCGATTCATGAAATAAAGGTTTCAGTTTGAAATTCCAATCACGCGTACAACGACCGAAACCTCGTGAACATGTCAACAAAGATTAGGACAACAGCCCAAACAATGTAAATAATACATCTTTCACAAAGATATCTATCGATGAGAAAAGGTGTGAAGGAGAAGTGTATTCGAAGCTTTTCCTGTCGAGTGAAGATAAAGTTTCGGTTTACGGCCACATCACCTTGAAATGCCGGATTCCGTAGGATCACGAATTTAAGCAACGTTAGTGCTTGGATGGGTGAACAATTGGGAATACCAGATGGTGTAAGCTTGGATGTGCGGGTAGTGTAATAGATAATGAGGTACGACATTGTTAATCGGAGAGACGAGTTCTAATTTTAACCGGGTTCGTTATATTCACTTGCGCGTAAATACACTTGAAAAAGATATGAATCCGCCTCTTCTCCCGAGCTATCTCCCCCACTAAAAAATTTCTTGCAATCTAAAAATATGTCTGGCTTTAAACAACCTATAAAAGGCTGATATCCGTAGAAAACGAATAAATCAACAAACAACCTCAACTGGGACTCAATCTCTGTTTTCTGTACCCGTAATTGTTGTTTTACCCGACAT
Source organism: Ascarosepion bandense (assembly GCA_037127315.1). Classification (NCBI taxonomy): domain Eukaryota; kingdom Metazoa; phylum Mollusca; class Cephalopoda; order Sepiida; family Sepiidae; genus Ascarosepion; species Ascarosepion bandense. The sequence continues at coordinate 2,778,906 of JBBBDQ010001192.1, forward strand.
CTCTTTTGATGGGGAACGATGCTATCTTTTCATAAGGATAAACTTCTTTTGAGGTTAGTTTCCTGCAAACGTAAATTATTAAAAAAATATAAGCAGCACAACCGTCGAATGTCTCATCTCAGTCATACATGTTGGGCACTTTGCGAACAACGTTAATAAAGTGCACTTCTCTATTATGGATTTGAATATTAGCGCAAAGTTGAGTTCATCCTCAAACGATAGACTCCTCACTGAAAACCGTTTCACAATCATATGCACACAGCTAATAGAAGCTATGGCTAAAAGGTATTTATATATTCATTTTCATTATAAGGTAAATTTTCATCAGGTAAACTAACGTATATCTTGGATATATGCTATTGCGATAATTCTGTTCAAATGAAAAATTGTATACACAAAAGATGTATACAGTTTAAAACTTGTTAGACATTTCTCTGAACATTTAGAAAATTCAAAATAGTTAAAATAGACAACCAGTGTGTTTTTATAATTATAACTAATTATTCTTCTTTTTTTTATGGACGACTTTCCATATTACCTTAAATAAAAAGTTTGGAAAGAAATTCCTATTACAGATAAAAAGAGCGATATCTGTGAACTTGAGGAAGTAACAATTATTTTTCTAAAATATTTTTTAAGAGAAAGATTATAAATTTCAGCCAAATGTCATGTTTACTGTCTGGTCAAATAATACTGAATATTTCCTGTATAAAAACAGTGACTCTAACCACTATCATTATATTTAGAGGGTACACGTGTTTGACTAGAAATCTTTTTTTATAACATTTACATTAATCTCTAACCATGAAGAAAATGAGCTTCCCGACAGAAATCTAAATTATCCTCTTTTTCCATTTAAGAAACTCACTTTTAAGCTAAATATTCTTACGAGTAGGTCACTGAAAGTCATCAAGGCAAATCAAGTTATAATTAGGCCTTTTAAGAATTGTACATCTTCCATTGGAACCTTACAAAATCCATGTCTGTTAACTTGATTTTCGCATCCAAAATGTAGACAGGGTAACTTTTAAAGCAACCAATAGATTTTTTTATTCTAGTAAACCAAATTTATTACGTGCTTTTTTTTTTTTTTTTACTAAACCTGTGTACTTATCTATTTTATGACATAATTAAATAACCTGGAAAAGATCAATGTGTCGTAAGCAAACGGAACTTTCTCTTAAACTGGCGCCTCACTAAAACCAGGGAACCCAGTCTACTCTCCTATTTCCCATGGCTGGCGGGAAACAACCCTTTTTTGCAGATTCTTAGTGAAAATGTAATGAAACAGCCTCGATTACAATTTGAAATCGGCATGCCAATTTTACTTTTCGTGCTGATAATTGTTACACTACCGATTTTCTAATCATAATAAAGACAACCTCATGATCGCTATATGACCCCAACCTTCACCCGAGAAGTGCATTTTCTGCTATAAAAAGTATATTTTAGAGGGTGAGGATTGAAACAGGCATGTTTATTTATAAGTAGACGCATTTATTCTTCTTGAGTTTTATTCGACACATGCGCATGCACGTCCTTATATCGTTGAGAAGGCAAGTGTATTTGTGTTTGTACGTCGATATTTGTAGAATGCGAATTCATACAAAATAAAACTGATGGAATGGTAATATACAGTTGTGAATACTTGTAACCGCACTACAGCGCCAAAAGTATATCATTTGTGAATAGAATTCGGGTTTTTGTCGGTTTAATTCCTTCGTTTTCTCGAAGCAAAATAAACTTTGGCATAGTACATGGATTTATATGCATATGCACACAATATACCTAAATTTAAACTCTAGAAGATCTATTTCCTAACAAGTTTTGTATGCAAACGACTATCACTTTCATGGAAGAACAATCTGCTTTCGTCACTGAAAACGAGAGAGAAGCACTATATCTCCCAAATTACATTCATATGACCGCTGAAGACGTGAACGTCGAATTGCTAATAAAATTCTGCATACAAACTATATGTAACTTTAATTTTACTGCAATTAAATGATTCCCAGCTGCCTATCTTGGCAATTTGGTGGAGTGGGGCACATTTGCTTTGGCCTCTGCTGTAGACACCGTCATAGCCATCCATCTTCATGGATACCAACAAACTAATCTGTTTTAAATGGCTCTAACTGAACGAAAAAAAAACACGTATGCGTCTCTGTGGTATGGTACCTACTTGCACTGAACTGTACCGTACCGAACCATGTGTCATCGTCAAAAACTCTAAGTGTTACTACGTCTCGAGATGACAAAAGACTAGAAATTTTATCTACTAGAATATTTTTTGCAATACTGACACGAGTTGAAATCCTCATAGTATTTAGTATCGTTAAGTTATCGCTAACATTTTTGTCAAGATTTACAAACTCTACATAACGTTGAATTTGAATAAGTTGATTTCTTTGGAAAATACTTTGATAAAAACACTACTTTGCGGTTTAATAATTCATTTAATTTAATTTTATACGATTTCATGGTAAACAATAATTTTTATCTTGATTTCAATTGATCAAAATATCGCGGACGGATGGATAGACAGAAGTCACAGAATTTTATATATAGACTAACACTTAGCATGTACGTAGTGTAACAAAGATAGAAATTTTGGTATCTGTATAGTATATGGCTTATCTTTTGAATGTGGCCTAAGAAATTCTGTCGCTGGTATAGTATGTGGCCTATTTAAAAAGCATTTTATAAGAAAGTATTATAACTGTATGTTTAGGAGAAGGGAAAATAATTAGTTTCAATGAATAGCCGAATACTTATATCCATAAATAGACTCTTACTAAGATAGGATACATTAAAACCGAGTATACTATAACGGCACCGACATTTTAATCGTCCTTCAAAATGCTCCAATTTATCGTTAATATATTTGTTAATCGTCTGCTTCTCTCATAAAATAGTTATTAGTTGAACCTTCTGTTAGATCCAAGTTCGTTCAAATTTTTAGAGCATGCTGCTCCTCAATTCTAGGCGTACGAACGCCTTTGGATATATGTTTGTATTAGTTACGGTTAGCACTGTGCTACCACCACTTCATTTTACACGATAATACCATGAGAAATCTTATCGTTTGAACAATAGTAATAGATCGACATCAATACATGATCATTCCGTTTAAATCAACTGCTCAATAAAAATAAGTTTGACTCCATTCGGCAGAAAAAGACAGCGGTTGCTAATCTTCCGCAATCGACTGATATTGACAAGAGGAGAACGGATTATTTCTGTACAAGATCTTTTGTCGCATTTTAATTACAGTTTTGAGGTTAACCAAAATTTGATTCCAAGTACCAGGCCATAAAATTTTGTCAGTTAATTATGTTTTTTTTTTTTGTTTTTTTTTTTATACCGTGGACTTTATTAACCATTCGTCTGGCATTTTGTTAAGCCAACATTTCACATTCATTTTTATTCAGATTATGACCTCCGGCAAAGTTAATATTTACTGGTTGCTTTGCTGTGATTTGTTTAATCAATTCCAAGTCGATCACTTTTGCTTTGTCAATATTTGGCATTCTTCCTCCTCTAATTCTCATTAACGTCATAAGTGATGCCCATTATTCGGTCTTAATACGATTATCATAAAGAATTTCTTATTGATATTTTCTGAGCTTAATATTGCAAAACAATCGATGAGAAATAGTGACAGGGAGATTATGTGCCTCTTTTCCAAGTGACGTGATCTTTCTGCCTTGTAATTTGGTAGCGAAAAAACTGGCCTCGACTTGGTCTATAACATTGACAGTACGCAACAGTTTCAATAACGAGCTTGTTTTTTGTTCATCTTACAAGCGCTTATTCTTTTCCATATTCTAAATCATTTTTGATAGCCGAATTAACATTCTACCTCTTTCCACTTCGATTACCGTATCATTGAAGTAATAATATCTGACAAATTATTTTACGAGTTATTATATCTCCTCCTTTTTTGTTTCCTTTTTTCTACTTAACTCTTAAAAATGTATGTCGTGGACATACAAGGTGGAAAAAATATTGACTCTCAGCGTTTAGCTGTGTGATCACTCGCCACCGAAGGTAATGTGGTGTTTGGAGAGAGTAAATATATTGTTCTTCTTTATTCCCTCAAGGTTCATTCAGTCAGTTAAGTGCCATACGTGATACACGCTTGGGCGATCATGTCTCGATAGAGACATGACTGACTGAGCAGGAAATTATCGCACAGTAGGTTGCCATTGCTTTCTGCGGTAGACTGGTTGCCGACCAAGGCTATAGAACCCAATCCGTCCTGTTATTTGACCCATAGCTGGAGGGAAGAGACGGATTAATACCTTTCCCAAGGTTATTTATGCGTATATGATTGCAACGAATTCAACTGGAATTCGAACTCGGCTCTCCGATTTCTCGTTCCGAGTCGATATCCACTGGATCACAACGCACATACAAGCACTAATAAGTCTGTGATATACTGTTATGATGGGCCTTGTTTGATTCCTGTTTTTTTTTTTTGTTTTTTTGTTTTTTGTTAGTAAAATATGCATATGCCCATAATCAAAAAGTGGGACGTATATATATATATATATATATATATATATATAGATAGATAGATATATATATATCAAGAATTTATTTAGCAGAAGGATTCGTTTGTATGTGTTCGATAGATATATGAAACTTCTTGTCATGAGGTGGTTAAATGTTTCTGTTCTTTATGTTTGTCATAGTGAATGAACAAATTATTTGCAAGTAATAAGTCTGTCATTAAAAGGTTACATTAAACATGAGAAAGTGATATTTGTTTAACACTTATTTGTAGTCTTCCTTCCTGGAGCCACTGAAACCCATGTGCTCTTTTGGTGAGAGGGTAGATGAAAAAGAGAATGACTCTAAATTTTCCGCCAGTAGGGCGATTTCTTTTATTCAAAGGGAATCATGTTAAATTAGTTTATTATTTCTCGTGATCGCGAGATCATGACAATACCAACACCTTAAGAAAATGGAAGAAATGACTAGAATACTGCAAAGAGATGAACACCAGAAATAAGCGTGAAAACTTTTCATATGCAAAACATATAGATATATCTAAGACATAGTAAACATACAGTACAAATATATGAGTAAAAAGCTGTCCTTCACAACGCAATTTAGATGCATTAAAAAAAAGGCAAATAGTATGTTGAGTGAACAAAAAGAGACATCATACAATCTGTTGTATGATTTCACTTCTACATTTTCGTCCATGAAAAGCTATGCAGCAACTGAATATTCTCAAAGCGCTGTCACTTAATTCTCAAAGGCCCCTTAAGATATCAGTACATTCTTGCAGTCAAAACGGAGAAAGTTTCTTTCGGTATCCCTACAGTTATTCTAACTATAATATCGGACGTAGTGAGTACTCTATCAGAATAGATGTGAATGTTTATGAAAGAATCGGTTTCGTTTAGGCAATAATTAGTTTGATCAGATATTATAGTTTTCTGACCTACGGGGATTATATAGAACTACCATCTGGCTATGTTAATGATCATTGTCGAGAGACAGAAACAAAATTACAATCATTAATTTATTCTCTCTCTGGGTAATCAACTATATATCTGTTTATAATTATCTATCTCCGGATGTTATTTGTTCCCCAGAAATTGCTTGTTCATCAAAAGAATAAGAACTAATTGAATAGTCTACACATCAAATAAAGCAAATAACTATGACTAACTTATTTGACAAATATAGGAAAATTTTCGATTCAATCAATGTGCAAATTGCACTTAATTTTACGTTTGATTTGCTTCTACAATTCGCGTTGCTATCAAAGCAAAAACTACCATAACTGATCCGCTAATTTTTCTTTATGACCAAACTCATAACTGATTACTTTTCATCCCAAGTTTTGTCTGTTTTTCACAGACGGTGCCCAACTAACCCTACTACACTGTACAGTCGACAACCAAAAAGCGCCTATCCGTGAAATTAAAAATATAAAATGGCGACAATTTACCTATATATATATATATATATATATATATATATATGATAGATTTTGGTGTCAGGATTGTTGCTTTTTTAGTAGTTTTGTTGATAAAAGGCACTTTAGAAATCAGGGTTTTATCGCAAAGTACTCGATATCGAAGTGGAGATAGAGCGTTGCAAATTTAGGTGTAAAGAATTTTTAACTTTAAATGAGTATGTACATGTCGACTTCAAAGTTTCGCGAGCACACCCTTGTCCTCATTCATCGGGGTTGTTTTGTCTCTGTCTCTTTTTCTATTTATAAGGAGTCTGACGTAATTTTATATATTTTGGGTGCGAATCTCGCTTGCGATTGGTTGATCATCTTTTCCTTTATTTTTAATGTGTATGTGCTTGAATTTTTTAATGCTTTATTTATTGATTTTAATGTACATGTGAGTGAGTGTCCATTGAATTGTTTTGTATTGAAAAAAAAAAAATATATATATATATATATATATATAGTCATCCGCAGACAGATCTGTTTCGCTGTATCACAGCTCATCAGTACGGTTAGACATCCGATTGCTTTTAGCCAGGATTGAAACCCGACTGAATAAACGTCATTCGGCGATTCTACCTCTGAGCTATGGGCGCTCGGTAGAAGAAGGCAGACTTTTAGCGTGTTATGCACAAGGTACACACGCCAGTAGCTGAGCGTGTTCTAATTCATTACTGAATGAACGATACGTAGATGCTAGAGTAGCTGCTTTTTTTTCAAAGCCTACCATTCTCCCAGAGATCTCAGATATTCTTTCCATTTCTCTGTATCTGTCTCCCTCTACACACTGTTTGGTTGAAAGCTATTCAGCACCCACTTGCATGTACTCACTCTCTCACTCACTCACTCTCTCTCACTCACACACACACACACACACACACATGTATAAATAACTGCGTGCGAGTGAAATGTTTAGGTCTCAGCAAGACCATCCTTTTTCGTACCTCGTGGACTGGTTCTATAGAATCACAAAGAATTGTTCCAGTTTTCAGCAACAACTAAAATGGATATAATATGTAACTCGAAGAGAAAATAATGACAAAATCAAGATTCTGCTACTTCACACTCCTTCGAGCAAAAGACAAGGAAGGAAGGAAGGCCCCTTCAATATTAGAGCGATATCAATCAATGAACTTCAGAAACTCAATTTCCTGAAAAATTTGTTGTAATATAAATATTTTATAAATTTCAACCAACAGCAGTACTGGCTGCTTGGTAAATGAACGCCGAATGTTTCCTTATAGGGAAACGGCTAACCTTGCCATCCACCTTGGAGATGAGAACAGATATCATTCATAGTCTGTTTTCCCAATTTTTATATTTGCTTAACATTTACTTTATAACTACAATTCAAGAATATTTACTGTCAGTCAGTTAGTTAAGTGCCATACGTGATACACGCTTGGGCGATCATGTCTCAAAAAAGACATGACTGACTGGGCAGAAGATTATCCCGCAGTAGGTTGCCATTGCTTTTTGTGGTAGACTGGTTGCCGACCAAGCCTATAGAACCCAATCTGTCCTGCTATTTAACCCATAACTGGAAGGAAGAGACGGATTAATACCTTTCCCAAGGGTATTTGCGCGTAAGTGAATACACTGGATTCAACTGGAATTCGAACTCGGCTCCCCGGTTTCTCGTTCCGAGCCGATATCCACTGTACCACAAAAATGATTCTTAATATTAATGACGTCTGTGTATTTTATATATTTTTGTTTTTCCTATATATATATATATATTATTTGGCTAATGAATAAGATGGAATTTATCTTAGTGACGCATTTCCTTCCGAGAAAAAAATTTCTTCAGACAAACAACCTGTCACAAACATGTTTTTTTTCTATTATGTTATTCACTAACTTACATGTGTGTGTTTATATATATTCTGACAATGTTAAGTGTTAATGTGATCATTAAATAACATGTTAGATATTTTTCATGAGTCTTATTTTTGCAATTCAAAACGAGAAAGAAATAAATTGCATATTTCAATAATTCATAACTAAATATCTTATTTGCGTTTAAGTACTTCTGTGTCTACACTGACGAAAATTAAAATAGCAGTAGTATGGAGAACGTTTCGAATTATAACCTGAATGCAATTACGTAACAAATACAAAATATTCAATATCATCAGCCACTTTCTAAAATTGCATGTCATACTATGACTCCGTTTTAGACGATGATATCTACATTATCGCTATTTCCATAGTAGATGTTCGAACGAATTCCACCAGGTTAGACCTTCGCAGCCATGCCACGTACACTGCGTCAAATTATCCTTATTCGTAGTGTATAACCATTCAAAGGGCTTCTTCCTCAGAACAGTCACTTTATGGAAAAGACGCCCGAGAGAATACTTTCCCGATCACTTTAATCTTTAGCTCTTCAAGCCGAGGTATAACTGTTATCTGTTCAACATATCCTCATAATATGCTCTTCGCACTTCATTTACGCCCTCCCAACTTCATTCAGTAATACTTCACTTTGAGTGGCCCTTGGGCCTTATATTGGGTGAAAAATATATGTTCAATATAGTAAAATAGCCCAGTATAAGTAAGTGGTGTGCTAGGGAGACTCACACGTACATTTTTTTTTCAATGACAGCTGTTTTGCAGCTGTAAGGTTGTGGGCCTTTTGGGAACTAGCTGCTCATTTTGGAAAATTGCTGTGCATGTAGGTCGTGATATGTCGTTCGTGCTTTGATGACGGCGACAGTGCTTAAATGAATATTACAACACTTGTAGACCAGATTCTGAACGGACACGTAGGATATGCGCTCACATAAGATCGATGCATTTTATAAGCAACAATTTCAGAATGCACAATGTTTACAGAAGAAATGTTGCTTTCAGATGTGTCAACATGGATAGTCGAGATTCACTTGCTTTCAATCAAGATAACGGCACGTATAATTCTAGCCAGACTTACGCCAAATCAATGTATACATCTCCAGTGGTCGCGTAATTGATGAAATGAAAGCCGATTTTGTCTTCTGCAAGTCACTTTCGCCTTTCTTTCTGAAGAGAAATTTGAATAGGAGCATGTCGGTTCAGAATATTGCTCAATTCTTTCCAATGCCATCCTTGCATCAGGAAAAAGATGTCTAGTTTCAGCAGGTTATTGTCTATCCTGGTGAACGTGTTCAGCTCAATGTTCGACAAGTTTGCCAGCCAAAACGATCGCCAAATCTGTCACCATTATGTAAGATGTAATGAGACGATGCTTGACTTGATCGGTTAATTCTCCTTCAATTCTTGTTGTGTTCCGTTAAAAGTCCCAAAATGCATGTAATCAGGTATCGCAGGAGGGTAATTCGCTATCTATGCGATCGCATGCTACTAGAGTACAAGGCATGAATACTGTTGAAGCCTTATTTTCGAAGCTGTGCATTTATGGATCTGCAATGCAATCGTTTGCTGGAAATCTTACCTGTACGTTTCATTTTGAGTAAATTAAAACGCATATTTAGAATGTTTGAATTATATTTTCCGTACCTGTATTTGAGATAAATATTATCTTTAATTTAAAAGAACACAAAATATCTTTTTTTTTTATTCTTGTAATGTTTCTTTTTTCTTTTATTTTAATAAAATATATAGCACAATGGTTCCGAAACTGGTGCTACTGGTCCTCCTTCCCTCCACCCCCCGTACTCTCTCCGAGCACTCTCCACACAAAACGAGTACATACATCGTTCTTGTTATTATGCATGTATCGTTCTTGTAAATTCATGACAATAACTAGAATATATATCATTGGAATAGCGAAAGTTGCCTTCTAAAACTAATTACAATATTAAAAAACATGTAAGTTTTGTTAAAAACAGTGTTGAGATGCTATGCATTATCAATCATCCTAAATGATAGTGAATACAGGATATTTTCTAACAGATGAAAAGGAGACTTAAGAAAATTGATTTGATCTTACAGAAGGATGCTGAGAATACCATGTATGAAGTGTGTAAGCAACGAGAAATCTTTAATGAAAAGGGGAGGAAAAAGAATATTTGTAATAAGAATCAGAATTCAAATACTTCTGACACATAATGAGGAAGGAGGGCTGGCAAAATTTAACACTCATTGGGCATATTAATGGCAATATATAGGTGCAGAGGAAAACAGCAAGTAACCTATCAAACGAGCTCGTGTAAATGCATGACAGAGCAAGAAGTGAGAGGGATAGTAAAAATACAATCATCGCTATGAGTTATAAAGAAAATTGTTGCGAGCCATGATGGCCTAGGCCCTGAAAGGATAAAACACACAAAAGAAAAATCAAAAACAAGAACCTTAATCATACATGCCTAAATCCTTGCCCGTGGCAGATTTGAAAATATTATTATCACCATTTCCGAAAGTGTTTGCTATCTGAATTGGTGTATGGCCAGTATCATATCAGGTCTCAAAAATACAAACTAATGTTTTAAGTTTAAGTTCAGTCTGTCCTCAAAATATACAAAATTTAGAGGGAGGGAGAATCCTCCATATCCTCATAAGATCAAAATTCAAAGAAAGACCTGAAAGCACATACCTCAATTTTATATAATCCTGAAGTAAAAAAATGATTATTTTACTTCTGAATAATTTATTCTAGTATTCTTATCAGACATTATATCTGCATTCTATTACATTTGTCCTTTACTAAGAAAGATTTGTCTCAGAAGAATACATAACGGAATTTTAACTTCCATTTTAACTTAGGAAGCGATGATGTATTGCAATTATCTGAAACATGTTACAAAAAATATCCGCTTAGTCGAAGCAGTTGTGCAAAGAAAATCAACTTTTCAAGTCAGATTGTTCTTTTTATGCAAATCCGTTTAAAAGGAACGACCACTTACAGAGAACAAAATTCATGGACTCTAGGTGTTCCGCTTGGGTTGGTAAAATCAAAATAATTTCGTTATTCTCTTCTGCATTCAAACACAGATAATTAGCTAACTTTTACCAATATGTTCGGAGAATAAACGCGTGACTGAGCAGATTCATCCCTTGAGTCGAAACTATTTTACAAGTATGATGCAAATTGTTTTAAGTGACTTTTACGAAAGAATGTTTGCTTGCTTGCTTACTTTCAAAATTAGATTTCGAAAATTCTTGCTTTTCATCTAATTTCTATTGGCGCCAGAAGCAAACTCAATGCTGCTACAAAATTACTCTGCCTTTTTTTTTTTTTTTTTTCACCGATATTTTTTCTGTTGCAGAATTAAAATATAAAATACTGGTATGTGACATATTTTCTTGTTTTTGCTTAAGGCATTCCTACCGGAGTCAAGGTTACCTTGCTTTAGCTTATAATGATGTGCAGGGAACCCCATCGTAAAAACCCTCACATTGAAGTAGTTTAAAAATCTGATATTATCAAGAAGTCTCCACAATAATTCCAATATAGAAATATATAATGTATGAGAAAGCTGCTAGATGTCACATCAAAATTACATTAATCATATTTTTTGTGTCAGAGAACTGTATCAATTTGCTTAGCAAGCCACAGCTAATCTGAGGCCAGTATATAACACACATTAAAAAGAATAATTCTGGCCTCCTATGCCCACATTTGGAACTGGTTTGCATTCTAGAGAGCGCCTGTCCACATGTGGTTTTTTAATCTTGTTAGGGAATTTAATTTTCATTTTGCTCGATAGGTTTGGCCAACTTTAATTTAATATTTAGTATAAAAATGTCCTTTACACTTTCTTTTAATTAGTGTAGATAGACCCTCCTATCACCCGGTTCATACTCATCCCTCTTCTATTGAACAGGAGTAGAGACTCATATCTTGTTCCCAGTTTAGGAAGGGGTTTTCGGTTCTTTTCCTGTCCTCAGATCATAATATTGGTGTTCTCTCAAATTTTCTGTGATGAGGCAACGTCCCTTCATAATGAGGGTACCAGGTTGGAAGTTTCCTTGGTTGTTACTTCTAACTGGTAATTAGGAACCCTAGCTATTGCGTAGCTTCTAGAGTGATGCTCTGATCAACAGTTACAAAATATCGAGGTTTTTTCAGTTTCATTACGCGCATGGATAGGTGTCCCTGCAAGCGCTTCCAGTGGGCAACCCTGGGGCTACACTGCAGTCTGTGTCGGTTTTTTCTTACACATGTCGCAGTTGGTGACCGTCTGCCATCGCTATTGTTACCAGAACAACCCAAAATGAATATTCACATCCAAAGATAGAAAACTAAACCAGCCAAACAAAAATCACCTAAACCCCTCAACATTTATTTTTCTAAAATCCGTGGTATACATACCAACTTCGCAGCGTGAAGTATTTCCTCCACGAAAGGTCCTCAGACATTCCAGCTCAATGCGAACCCAACCTTAACCCTAAAATCCCCTCCTTTCTTCTTTCGATTTCGGATTTCTTGAGAAAGGACCCCAATGTCCACATGCATGGACTGGGTGTTTATGTTAGCGAATATCTTCCTCTGGCTAGGATGATTTTTCTTGAATCTTCTAACTTTCATACATGTTGTCTCTGTCTAATAACGTCAGCTATCTTTTCTTTCTCTACCATTCCCCTTCATCTCCTGGACGTTGCCTGCTAGACAGTATCTCTGATAATATAGATAAAGCCACTTCTTTTTACCCGTTTGCTAATATATTTGTATTCGATGTCTTCAATACCCACCATGCCAGGTGGCTAAAAACTCTGTTACTGATCTTGCTGGTATCCATACTCTAAACTTTGCAATCACTCAGTCTCTCACGCAAATGGTGGATTTTCCCACGCGCTTTCCCGGTATCCCTGAAGCTCACGCTTCCTTGCTAGATCTCTGCTCACTCCTACGTCTGACTCCTGTCATGCCATGCAACTCTGCTCCCTTGGCAACTCTGATCATGCTGTAGTTTAATACCTCTATCCTCTCCCTCTCTCCCTAGGAACCTTCTCCCAGCAGAATATATTACTGCTACCAAACAGTGGACTGGAAGTCGTTCTGCGATATCCTTTGTGACGTTCCTTGGTATAAAGTGTTTAGTCTCCCCGCTGAAGACTGCACCTCTGAGGTCTCCTCCTGAGAGAAAGCTAGCATCAATGCTTTCGTCTCATCCGGCAAGTTCTGACTTAAACCTTATTCATCCCCATGGTTCTCTCCTGCTTGCTCGGCCGCTATTGCCCACAGGAATCACTTCTTCCGGCTTTACCGGAGCGACGCGTTTGACTATATATAGGCACCTTTTTGTCTCTCCCCATAATGAGTGCAAGGGGATCCTAAATGATGCTAAGCTGTTGTTTACTGATAGAATGAAGCAGTGCACAGAAGCCCGCAAGTTTGGTTCCAAAGACTACTGGCGGCTCTTCAAAGCACGTTAAACAATAGTAAACCGTCTATCCTTCCTTTATTCAACAAATTTGGGATCCTCACAGCCACAGCTGACAAGACTGAGCGCTTTGCTCGCAAATTTTCCTCCAACTCTACATTTGACTCGTCTGGAGTACCCACTTCTGACTTTCCACCTCGAACTGAGGCTCAGTTGAGTGACATATACCAAAGCCCCACTCTGGTATCTAACATAATTTCTAAGCATGACCCTCATAAGGAAAGCGAAGATGACGGAATCCCAGTCGCTTAGATAATCAGTTTTAATAAAGAAAATTTGCATTCCGACAGGAACCAATGTTCTTTTTACAATCTGGAAAACCACTTTCAATCTGTGCCTTTCCTATTAGGCTGTAAGAAGCAATTACAGCAAATCATAACTCAGTTACCCTACAATTGAAAGGAACATCTTATTTATGAAGACTTTCGATATCTCGGCAGGTATTTATTAATTTCACTGTTTAAAAGCCGATGCCACCACACACATACAACACAACAACCCTTTAAAAGTTAATTCTATCCTACACTACAAAAGTTCACTTCTACGACCATATAAAAAATATTTAGACACAAATTCACGAAGTCTCCATGGTCTCTCTTATCACGTCAACAATGTTGGACTTTTATATGCCAACCCTTGAAAACAAAATAGATATACAAAAAATGACAATACAAAATCTGAGCGTTTAACGTTGTTTTCTCTACGTTATTTCAATATATAAATACAGTTTACTAAATAGAATGTCTGCACTTGCCTTAATTAAGTTCTTCAGGGAACGAAACGTGTTGGCATAAAATGTTTTACCTTTTGTCATTTTTTTAATTAATATTGTCATTACAGATACGTTTTATTAATATGTGAAATTTACACACGCAATGTTGATTATATAGATATACCTAAGATACTAAAAGAACGTGCCATATATTAAAACAACTTCAAAGATTAACAAAAGCTGGCCAATACAAAGCTGTAGCCTATCTTTTTAATACCTTTATTTTATTTTCTATAGATATGTACGGAAACAGTTACTAAATTAGCCAACTTTCCGTGGATATATATATATTGTGTGTGTGTGTGTGTGTGTTCTTGCGAACACACACACGCGCTTTTTTATTGTACATGATTACTTTTTATATAATTGACTTAAGTTAATTATACAGAACTGCTTTGAAAATCTTAATACCTCTAGTTATTAGGTTTCTTTCGTTTTATTTTACTTTCCTGCTTCTATACACCATTAATCAAAGATGAAAACTTGAGTGAAAAGAATTTTTTTCTTTTGTCTTTGTTTTTATGCTCTTTTATCTAATTACTTTGAACTTCAAAATATATTTCCTAACTTTTGAATTTGGACAATTTTAGGTCTACTAGACGTCTGGGTTGAAAAAGTTAAACAATACCAATGAATGAATAAAGAAAATCAATTCTTTCGGCCCAGCAGAATCAATTTAAAATGACAAGTCTTTTTAAAATAATCTTAAGTTTAATGTAGCCGCAATTTCATTCATCGACCGTTTAATGACCCGATGCTTTTCATTATAAATTGTTTTCTATTCGTAATTCATTTTTGTTTTGTATTACACGGCGTTATGCTTATTGCCTGTCGCCTGCTTTGTCAAAGAGTTGTCTTGGAATTGTCATTGAAAATTATAGTGTTTTGGTTTCAACTCTTTTCTGACGATGAACAAGGAAAGAATAGACGGAATGAGGTTTGTCGTCAAAAATGGCGTAAGCTGTAGAGCGGATCAGACAGACTGCCTTCATTGCCAGTTACTGGGTGCACATAAGTGCACAGAGTATTTAGCACGCGCTTTCACCCCTCTGCGCCTTCAGTAAACTCAGTATTTATCGGCCTCTCCACTGAGATTGAATGCGGCACAAGGCCATTTTTATTGTGGGATATCCGAGCACTTAAGCTTGGCCAAAAATATCCCGTAGACCCTGCATAAGGTAGAAACATGTCTATTTTTTCCCAGGCGAGACTATGCCCTTTGACTGAGCCTCGTTTTGGTTCCTCTCTGACAAAGCCGAGCTCTATCAGTAAACTGAGCGATTCTCTTTTTCTAGTGACTGTCTTTTCGACTGACTGAGTGTGACTCACTGTGCGATTGTCTGATACATTATAGATCTTTTTTTTTATAGACCATTCTTTGAAAGGCCAAGAACACACTCGGACAGACGCACGATTCTCTGCCATTCTGAAGATGAGATTTTAACCTCGAAATATTAATGTTTAATAAATAGGTAATACCCAAACACTTCTTTACCTTCCTTTATTTTACTCAACGCATTGTGACAGCCTTCACGACATAATCATATATCTTTTCTTAATTTTGGCATTTTCAGCGATAAGCCACATTCAATTTTAATTAAATTTTAAAATAAATAAAAGTTGAAATTTAAAATCATTATAGTTTCAATCACCGCACGAGAAACGTAAATCTATCGTAAAGGTTATGAGCTATGATAACTACCAACAGAGAAAACAATAGCTATCATCGACTATCAGAACTATTGACTTGATTTTTTACGGCTTATCAATATTTTCTAGCTGAAATGCAGAACAGTTGTCTTTCAGTCATGTTGAAAGAAAACTTCGACCCTTCTAATTTTAAAACAAAAAAATGCATTTTTTTCAACGACATTTACTCGGCCAATATTCTAAAACAGAAGCCATTAAAAACTAATCTAGATTTTTTGCTAAGCCGATGGCTAATTCCCTCTCGATCTCTTCTATTTAAACATAACTTAGTTTTCAAATGCTAATTTTTTAAGGAATATATTTCCTGGTTGAAAGATTGGGGCAACACCGGGTTCCTATCTTTTTCTTAAGCCATTAACTGTCACATACTAAAATTAGTATTTAAGTCATTCCTCGGACAGCGAGTTAAATTATCAGTTCAAACTGCAATGATTGATCTTAATTTATTTTAAAATCATGAAATATTAGGCTTTCTTTGCATTTAAGTTATTTGCTGCGTATTGTTTTTATTACTTCAATTCACGATGTTTTGTATAACTTAAATATTTCCGGGTTTTTTTTTAATCGAAATCAGAATCTAACAATAATTCAAATGTGATTTATTCCATTACTAATCATTTTGCGTCAAGTAGTTTCTATGTTATCGGATTTGATTTTCTTGAACTGGGTGTATATACTTAAGAATATTTAGAGTTTAAAACCAATTTTTTTAAAATTAACTTCAAACGTTGTGAGCACTGTTTTATTATGGATTTAATATCTGTAAAATAACTTGCACTTCACAAAGGATAAGTGTCTTTTCCGCAAATAAAATTATAATGTCTGAATGTAATGTGGTTTTTTTCGTGAGTCCTTTTCATATGCTAACAGTCATACTTTAGAAATACGGAAAAATAGCAAAAGTTACGATAAATTTTCTCTTACTTGCCATAAATGACTTGAGTAAAACTATATTGCCAAGTTTATTCTTGTTATAGAAAATACATAAACAAGAATAATGTCACAGTACACTAACCAAAAGATGGAGAATAAAAAAAGCTTCGACCTAAGAAGGCCAGCCTGGATGAATGAATAGAAAAGTGTGACTCAATATTTAAATGTATGTGAATGTCTAATTACGATTTCAAGCAGGAAATAATGAAGATTAAACTGTGAAAAAAATCTCGGAGAAACTAAATTAAACGTTGAGGAGAATAAAGAAAGAAAAAACGGATTGAAAATAATAATTAGAAGCCATAAAATGAGTTTGGAGAATTCTCTTGGAAAATTTAAAACTTAATAAAACAGAAGTCATTAAGATTTAGTAAGATGATATCTTCAACATATCTAATTGGCTCCAGGGTAGTATGAAAAGATTCATAGTCTTCTAAAATTTCCCAAATTCCAAAGAATTTTATCTATGCTTATTTAAAATTCTGACAAACAGCACAAACGTTTAAATCGTTACCAAAATTTCAACTCCAGAAACTTCATGACAAACCACACGTGTCTGGACAAAGATAAGTTGTTAATATTTTATCAAAAAACATAATATATCAATGTCAAAATGTTTGTTGTATAAGAAACCTGCCACATGAAAGCGAGGACGTTGAGCGTTCAGATAGTGCAGGGGAGACCAAATCAAAAGATAGGTAAGTCAAATTTAATTATCTCTCTCCATTCTACTGCTACTGCTTCCATCACCAAAAAATTTACAGATAAGACGGTGAGTGTCAAAGCTGAGGTCTCTCAAATTAGTACGAACTTCCGCTAGAGTAATTTTCCTCTCAAAAGATCACCAATTTAGCTCCATTGAAAGATTAATGATAATGTAATCTTTTCATACTTTTGTCATGAACAGGGTTTGTGCTGTGAAATTGGGTTTCAGTAGCAACAAAATAATACCACGGCTACGAGGATTTAACAGCTGGAATATTGGCCGAATCACAATGGCCAATGGACAAAATCTCTGTTTACTTCGAGCTTGATGATTTCGACATGCAATGACCGTAAAGATAAAAAAAATTAATGAATACATCTTTTGGTAGCGTTGGGACGGGGATCGACAGATCGATGAGATGAACCAAGACATTGAAGCATGGTCAAGCCGGTCATAAAATGTTGAATCTGTTAGTTTCCACTATGATAATGAATGTCTTAAGGGTTAGGCTAAATCTAGTGTAGTCTAGAAACTTAAGTGGCCTGATGTAAGGGGCAATGTGGTCGCAGATATTGTCTAATAGCTATGAGTGGATTCTCCTTCTTGTGTGGAATGATGCAGAGTCCTGTTGCCAGACATAGCGTCTTCCAGCAGCCACCGTCTTGGCTCAGGGTAGCACTACATAATCAAACCATTTGATGTAGGCCTCCGTGTTGAGTTTGAGCCCTTCACCAACAAATTCAGGAATTCTTATCAGAACGATCAGAATGAGTTTCCCAAGCTGCTGTACCTTCGTAATCATCATTAGATCCATCCGACTCTTCCCAAATTCTCTGCCCTGTCTTCAGATTGACTATAAACACGCGGAATTTTGTGTGTTCGGAGCTTCCGGTGCGAATGTCAAATATTACAGCATGCCGTTTCCAAATTTCTGGCGGAGTGAATTATGTCATGGTTCTCTTTATCTTACATACGGTGCCCAACTGAACCTACTATACTGTGCAGGTAACAAAATCAAAAACAATACGCACGCGCAAAATTAAAAATATAACATGGCAACAATTTATATATCGCACACTCAACAAGTAATATAGCAATTTACACATCAACCCATTAGTTTGTTGGAGACAAATTAAAAGGCCCTATATTGACAATGTATTCTTATTTCAGACTTTTGTCAGTATTAGCCAATCTTCAAGCAAAGCTGTAAAAATCTAACAACTTAGCTGGAACACAGCTAAAAGAATAAATAAGACTTGCCGTTCGAGAGGAAGATTGAAATGTTTTGATTCGTTAAAATCAAATCGTTGTTAAAAATTAACCCCAAATTAACATTACATTGAGTTTCTCGTCAGCAGAAAAAAAATGCAACTTAAATTGTTTTTCCTTTCACGTACACGTATTGTTTAACATTTTGTTGGATATTAACGATTAGGTTCATAATAGTTTTATAAATCACTCCTTATGTATAATAATGATATAATATTCCAATCGACAGATACCAATTCTCAGTAACACCGTTTTGAAAAACGGATCCTGAAAGTCCGATATAAAAATTTGAAGAAAAAAGGTGAAATCACTGTTATCACTTGATGGCATATATGTTCGCCATGATATGACAAACGGAGGTTTCGCTAAGGAGGCTAAAATTCTCTATATTATGCTAATGCTTTAAAATTAATATTTTAAATTTATTTTAATTCTTTCCATTTAGTTGTAAGCTGCCAATAAATTTGCTAATCTTTATATCTTGAAATATACTTATTTTCTGTTTGAATTTCTAAGATTATGCCCTATTCAAACTGATGTGCTCATCTGTTTTTCGTCATAAAGTTTCTAACATCGCATTCTCTAGCTTTCTTCAGGTTACTTTTGTAATCGGTAAGGTTCTGAGAGTTTCGAACCAAAACATTTGTTTAATTCACTAAGATAGATTGTTCTAATTCTTTTGACGATGTCCTGTATAAATTAATAATTAAAATAAGTTACAAGTTTGAATAAATCAATGTATTATAATCAGTTTAAGAGCATCAATAATATAAAATGGTTCATTTTCATAGGATGGTACACTTCTTTGACAAATGATCTTCTTTCTTTGCGGTTGAGAATTCTTGCTTTATTCTTCCTAGTATGAGTAGAGAGAGAGAATAAAAACTAACGAAAAAGGAAGTCTGTTCTTCAGGCAAACAAGAAAATCATTTCGTTCATCTTTAATCGCAGGAAAATCTAGAACAGCAAGATCAAATCGGTATTTGTTTCTCTATCTCTTGATTCCTTTACTTCTTAGTTGCATGTTATTCTTTTACGTGGCCCGCTGGTCGCTCTAAATGCGTTTTTATCTTGATGTATACTTAAATCTCATAGCCATATTACTTGCTCTGCTCTCATTTGACCACGTTTAAAACTGATGAGCTCTTTTGAACAAAATATTCTGAAAAACTGTGATCAAACGACTTTGAACATATATATCTTATGCTATGATTTGTTTTGTTGCCAATTATAGCGACAAATCCTGGTTGTATTTTGTCGGTACCACTTGTACATCATTGTCAACTATTAGTGTCCAGATGTTATGCTTCAAGGGGATTAACACCATTGTTGATATCAATTTCATATTGTCTCATTGTAATGTAGTTCATATATTTTCTGATTATGTGGGATCTGTTTGTTAAAAAGATTACCTCGTGGTATTTTTAGGTGTTTTGAATTGTAGAGTTTTCACTTGCTCTCTATACCGACTTCATCTCAATGTCACGATTGTAAAGAAATGACTTAAAAATTTTGCAGAATATTGAGAGTTTTTTTCAACAAAAGGTTTTATGAAAAATCTTTTTTATTATCACATTTTAAAATCAGTGCTGTCATAAATAAGAAAGGGAATCAAGTATTTCAACAGAAAATATTCATGTTCAAACAGAAATTAAACGATCAAAATAAATGGGTATTTGCGATTATTGTTAAGGCTCGTTTATTTGGGAAACACCAGCAACAATCGATAATGCACTATTATCATAAAACTTATTTAAATATATACAAGGCAGATTTTGTTTGCATCCACGTACTCCCCACACACCCACCAACACATACAAAAACACATCGCCTGACGAAGACGAAAAGGTCGAAACAATGTTAGCGTAATCGACTGATCTTTTTAACTTAAATATCCAAAATTTCTACATGTTAAAACTTCATTTTTCTTCAAACATATATTGCTCACTTTTTAAAATAACTGCTCACTGGCCTGATTTAAATATCTGGCTTATAACTGTTTAGTATATATATTTGTACTACAAAAAATCTACTTATATATAAGTAGATTTTTTGTAATACAGAACTTGAATATTGCTTTAAAAGTGATAATTTTTATATTACAGTGCATAATGAGGATAAAATTTAAGACAGAAAACAACCGGTTTCGCTCTCACTCATTAAAGTTTTAATTGAGAGAACTTACTGTAAAATATAATAGGTGTGAGAAATTAATTTATCAATGATGAGAAAGAGGAATAAAATACTATTTTTAAGAATACAAAAGTTTTCTTGAAACTTATTTTCGTTTTAATTGAAAGCTAAATTATTAAATTTACTATTTCCAGTAAGCCAAATACTCTGGTGTATTTCAAACAAAAATTATATTGATTAGAATCTAAAAATTTTTTTTTCTTTTTTTTTTTTGCCATTTTTGAGCGATCGACTCATTTCTAAACAAAAGTTAATTCTCGGTTTTAATCATCTGATTTATACAATTATTACTTATTTGTAGCATGAAATTTAGAATAAAATTATTTCTTAATCACAAAATTAAACTTTCTGACCTGTCCGATGTATTTGAAATGTGTTGACAGCACAACAGATACGAGATAAGTGTATGGCGTTCAAATATGACATACTTGCGTAATTTTTTCCATTAAGAGGAAGAAACCGTGAAATACACGACCTTATAATGTACGCATAAAAATTATCATACAAAAAAACGAAAATTATTTTAAAAATACGATATCTTGATTTGTATTAAAATTTTCAATTTCCGATTAGTAAATATAGTCTTCACTTTATAACCTACCAATCTAAAGTCTACAAGTCTTAGAAAAGAAATAATTTTAAAATATTTTTGAAATATTACAATTAAAAAAACAAATGAAAACAATTCTTTCTAAATTTCATTATTAATCGAAAACAATTTTTTCTTCAGACCATAACGTCTGAAATTTATATTATTTATTAAAGTAATTAAAAGCTCATCTAATTAAATGTTAAAGTTTTATTGCATTTTTTTACTTTATTATTCGGAGCAGATTTTCGGTAAAAGAGACTAAATGGTTTTTTTTTAAATAATACATGATTTACATTTTCCAATGAGTCCTACGTTTAAGCAATAAAACAAATTTTGCCTACAGAATTTAATTTCTTGAAATTTTACGAATTTGTGGATGGAGTAACAGATGTAAAAAGTAATTACCAATATTTTTTTAATGATAGCTTCAAAAGACATTTTATTAACTTTTATTAATTTGAAAACAAGTTCTGAAAAGTTCATGAAAATTGATTTTTGCAAGAATTTCCAAATTAATGTGTTTGTCACCGGAAAAAAGTAAGTTCTGTAATACTATGTTTTCCATTATAAATTCTCGTAACGATTTAGCTCCGCGCTAACGAAAATTAAAAGCAAGTTTGTTTTTTTTACCAAAATTTCGAACGTGTTAGAAAAGATTTTTAAAAAAAATACTTTGAGTTTTCGTCTTTAGCAATAACATAAACATTTTGATGGAAAAAGTTCGTTTTTATTAAGTTTGAGGCCTTTTTTCATACTATGCCCTTTTTCAGTGTTTTAGTAGAGGTACCTAAATTAATACTCCCTATAGAAATATGGCAATATTGTTATGCAAACAAATATTCTATTTTCGTTTGCAGCATTTTTCCAAGTTATCACGATGGCAAACTGTTAAAAAGTTAGTGTATCACCCGGGCGTCTAGCTGTTACACTAAAAACACAAGCAATGACAATTTCTGCCATTGCAGAAGACGTTTAGATCTAAGAATTTTATCTCTCGAATATTAAAGTATTTTGATGACACTGGTTCCTTTGAGACGCTTAAAACAGCGGGGTGACCACATAAAACGACTCCTCAGCAAAACGAGGCGGTCTGAAAAAAATGTTTATGCTTGATAGTTTTAATACAGCAACCTGAATTGCACGTCAAGTAGCCGAAGAATTTGCCATGAAAATATCTCGGGAGACAGTGTGGCGCCGTTTATGTGAATCAGAGATTTATGTACCTCCTCCTACCGTCAAAAGTCCTCATCAGCAAGTGGAATCATGAAGTTAAACTAGCCATTGAAAACGAGACTGTTCGACCGATGAAAATTGTGCAGGAGTTTTATCCGATAATGAAAATAAGTTTAATATGGCTACCTCTGAAAGGAAGCAAAACGTCGAACAGTGAGCAATTGCTTCCCAAATGTATGGGAAAATCCGTTAAATTAGGAGGTGGTAGCCGCTTTACATCTCTGATATTCTCTGGCGCTAGTAATTGGCAACATATTTGCTTGCCTGGCAGAATAAATGCTGCAATGTATAAGAATATTCAGCTTTATATTCTATCTTCTGTGAGATGATCTCATGATAATGGATTCATATTTATGCAAGATAATACCTTCTATTTATACTTCAAAAAACGATAAAAATGAGGCTGAAAACATCGATGGTTTGGAAAAAAGTTCCGATCGCATTACAGTTGAGAATCACACCTGTACAATGTGACAAATTAGAGAATTTTAGGGTCGTAGATGTGTAAAAGTATATTTACCTCGTTTCTCCACTGAGACGTGATGGAACACAAGAATGGGTTTATTGTGGGGAACCCGAATGCGTACGCTCGGGTCAGGATCAAAAATTGCCCAGACCTCGCATTCGTCGGCTGCGTTGGCCTCTGTCGAACCACTCTGGTAGAATGGGGTGGTCCGGTCTCAAGCATGTGTTCTCCGGGACTGAGAACTTAACACTGTTTATTTGTCTCAGAAACGTATCTATCCTTAAACAGAGACACAACTGAGCCGCACTCTGCCCGAGGACACACACACACACACACACACACACACACACACACACACACACACACACACACAATGAAGAGGTGATTATGATGGTCCCTACCAGGCAGGCAGATATGCAAAAGTATTTTAAAGAAATGATCACGTAATTCTTTAAGTGTAAGTGATTTTCATGTAATTTTTTAAATCTGTTTTCTTTTCCAGTGTTTTATATTTCTATTTGTATTGATATTCTTATTTGTTCTGATTGTGGATTTTACTTGCAAGAAAAATCTCTTGTATTAGAGACGAAATTTATTTTTTTCTTTCGATATGTATCTGCCATTCCCTTCCCTAGATGAATGACCCCCCCCCCACACACACACACAGTCTCTCCAGCCAGTGTGACATACATAGAGTAATTTTGAACGAAATTTAAACATTCGCTCGATTTGGGTTTTTTACCAAAAAAATAAGTGAACCTTCTCCGTCAAAATGGATCATCCCTCTCTAATTCTGGGCTGTGAATTTTTTTCTCTCTTCTAAGGTAAGATCTCCTACCATCTTGACCTTGTCCAGTTTGAATTGGCGTTAGAATTCATTTTTGTTTAAACTCTTTAAATGTAAGCGATTTTCATGTAATTTTTTCATCTGTTGTTTTTTTTTTTTTTACTGTTTCATATTTCTATTTGTATTGATATTAAAGTAATGTTTGTTCTCACGTGGATTTTTTAACTTGCAAAAAAATCCCTTGTATTAGGTACGAAATGTATTCTTTTTTATCTGCTATTCCTTTCCCTAGATAAATAACTCCACGCACACAGTCTCTCCAGCCAATGTTACATATATAGGGTAGTTTCAAACAAGATTTCATCATTTTGGTTGTCTGTCGAAATGGATCATCATTTTTACTTTACTGACCTCTCAAATTCAGAGGTGTTTGCTTCTTTTTTTATGTTACTACTGGTCCAACTTCTCTACTGAACTAGTAAGTGATCTTCTGACTTAACTAAGTTAAAACTTAGTAAATTTAACTTTAATTTTTTTTTCACAAATTGGAGAAGATTGACCCTACTATCGCCCGGTTTATACTCCTTCCACTTTTATTAAGCAGGCGTAGAGGCTCATCACTTGTTCTCTGTTTAAGTAGTGTTTCTGGGTTCTCTTTCTCTCCTCAAACTTCAACATTGGTGCTCCCATAATTTTTCTGTGCTGTGTGTGGTCGGTAGCAACGTCTCTTCATTGTGGAGGTACCGGGTTAGTGGTTTTTGGTTGCTGCTTTGAACTAGTAGTTAGGAGCCTTAAATTTTGTGTAGCGCCGAGAGCGGCTGCTCTGATCAACAATTGCATAATATCGGAGTTCTTGCAGTGCCATGACGCGCAGGGATAGGTGTCCTTGCAAGTGCTTCCGGTGGGTAACCCCGAGGCCACAGTATGCTGCAGTTTGCACCATCTCCCTACCTGCACATGTCGCAGTCTATGACTCTCTACTACTCTCTTCTCAACAACACAGAAATGAACAATCACCTCTCAAGAAACAAATCAAACCAGTCAAACCAAAATCACCTAAAACACTTAACATTTTCTTCACAAATATCCGTGCTATGCGTACCAACCTCTGCAGCGTGAAATATTTCCTTCACGAAAAGTTCTGACATCCTAGCGCTTTGCGAAATCAGTCTTAACCCCTGCTCTGACCTCTCGATTCCTGGCTACCTTCCTCTCTTGAAGAAGAACTCCACTGTCTATATGCACAATCTGGGGGGTTATGTCAGTGAACACCTCCCTCTAGCTAGGATGGCTTCTCTGGAATCCCCTGACCACTCATACATGTGTCTCCGTCTTTTACTTTTAAAATCGGTTAGTTATCTCTTCGTTCTGTACCGTTCTCCTTCCTCTCCCGATTGTTCCCTGCTAGACAGTAACTCTGACAATACAGATAAAGCTACTTCCTCCCACCCATTCGCTAACATATTTGTGTTCGGTGATTTTAATGTCCACCATGTCAAGTGGCTGAAAAACTGTCACCGATCCCTCCAGCATCGATGCCATGAACTTTGCAATCTCTTACGCAAGTGGTGGATTTCCTAACGTGCTTCCCAAGTATCCCTACAGGACACTCTTCTCTGCTAGATCTCTGCTTCAACTCTATCCCTCACTCCTGCCAAGCCTTGTAGCTTTGCCCTCTTGGAAACTCCGATGATGCTGTCGTTTCCATTAATATCTGTCTGCACCCCCACTCTCCCAGGTAACCTCTTCCCAACAGAATTTCTTACTGCTACCCAAGAGCAGACTGGAATTCTTTTCACGATTTTCTATGTGACGTCCCTTGGGAAAACGTGTGCGACATAATTATTGCAAAAAATATTAATTAATAAAGCACTGTTAAAGAGCAAAGACACGCCATATCTGGCAGTAAAGAGAAATAACGGAGCCGACGATGCCTTGCTATTGTCTTTCTCTCTTTCTCCATGAGTGTGACAGGAGAGAAATACACACACACACACGCACAACGGTCTTTATTATAACAGAGAGGGTAACTAGCATAAATATTTTTACCCCTTGTTTGTATTTATTTATTTATTTAATTTTTACTTATTACTTTACCTTATTTCGTTATTTTATAATTGTTATTTATTTATTAATGCCTTTCTTATCCCGAAAATAATAATAAAGACGGAAGCTGATGATGGTTCGCCTGAAATAGGCCTATACTTCCAATTTACCATGAAATAACGTGTCTGCCTAAATTTTTTCTTATATATATAAGAAAAAATAATTTTGTTCTAATGAGAGAAATTGGTATAGAATAAAAAGTGTGGGAGACCGTAAACGTTTTGTTTAAAGTGTATATTGTTTGTTGTTGTAATCATACATGTTATGATACTTTAAGTGTCCATAATGGTATTTGTGACGCTACACATGTTTCGAGTCTAAAGTTGACTCTCTTCAGGTGAATAAACTTGTTGCTTTACGTATCGAGTTCCTTATATATATATATATATATATATATATATAAATATATATATATATATATATAATGTCTTAAATAATACTGATTTAAACATCATAATACTAAAAAAGGGAAAATATCTAGAGAACCTTTCGTCCAGCCCTTTGTCAGAAATCAATCGTTGCCAAAATATTAACAACGAAATATGCTTCTAGGAAGATAAATGTTGGAACAAACTGGCGCACAATTAAAATATAAAATCGTTTTTAATCATATTTTTAAAAAAATCATTTCAATTTGTAAAATTGAAAACGAATAAAGCTGGTAATAAAACCTGAAAGATTGATTTGATTTTCTAAATTTTTTCAGTTACGTAACAACAGATGAAACTTGAACTCGGTATCTTGTGAGTCAGTCACACACAAGTGGTTATGTGACACTCTTTAGCCGAAACTATACAACAGGTATTTTACATAATAGTAACTGTCGCTGCGACAGACACAGACTAAAAATGCGTTAATATGCTGAAAATGGTCTACCGCTGCCATAACTTGGCTAGATTTACCAAGTCTCCACTTTCCAGCCTTGATAAGGTTTCTAAGCGTTTACACGGTTTGTTTGTTTGTTTTTTTGTTTTTGTTTTTTTTTGGGGGGGGTCTTTTTGGGAAGTAGGGGTTTTGGGGGGTTGTTTTTTCTTTTTTTTTTTTTTGGAGGGGGTGTTAAAGGGACGTTTCCATTTTGTAGCGTTTTTCCAGAAATGCACGTCATGAGCTTTTCGCTATTCTATCGCTATTTTCATAGCGAATGTTCCGATGAGTTCCAATTTTTTAGTTTCATCAGTTCAGACCTTTACATCTAGAAACTTCCATGCTACTTCCACAGCATTATATCACTTTCATTTTTTCCGTATTCTAAATATATAAAGTAAATGCCACTCAGCTCTTTCTCCCAGGAACTGCTACTTTATGGAATAGACTCTCTGTAGATGCTTTCCTCGTCTCTATAATCTTGACCTTTTCAAGTCAAGAGTCAGTCGTTATCTGTCATAATCTTGACTTTCTACCACTTCTTCTCTCAGATCACGTACGTCATTCATC
The DNA here is from genome assembly GCA_037127315.1 of Ascarosepion bandense. Lineage (NCBI taxonomy): Eukaryota > Metazoa > Mollusca > Cephalopoda > Sepiida > Sepiidae > Ascarosepion > Ascarosepion bandense. The sequence continues at coordinate 2,806,412 of JBBBDQ010001192.1, forward strand.
ATAAATATTTCAAAAGTAACCCTCTAGCTTGAGTGAGTTTTGAACCTCGTATTAGGTGAAGTTTAGTATAAAAAAAAGATTCTTGATATGAATGGGATAGAAACTATAAGGCCGAGATTGAAACAAACAAAATTATACGTAGACTTGTATGTAAGAATAGACACAGAAAGTCTGAACTGACAAAGATAGCAAAATAACTCAATTTTCCACCCAACAAATCAAACGCAATTAAGATTTCTTTTTTTGTGTTACTTCGACCATCGCGATAAATAAATTCGAATCAAAAGATTTTGTTTTCGAAACATTTAGGACGTTTTTTGTTTGTTTTTTGTTTTGTTTTCTTTTTAAGGAAACTTTATCTTATGCTTTTCTCTTTCTGTTTACCGATCTGGAACTGTTTCGCGGGATAATGACGGGAATTATCATTTGTTTTTTTTCTTTTTGCTCAATTAATTTGTGAATCAAACTACAAGAAGCAATCGAACACGTTGTATTCGCTGAATCTTCTGATCAAGTGCTGATTATTTTTTGCAGTGCAACTGTTCGAGAAAATTAATGAGAAAATGACGTTAAGAATTAACCGTAAGTTAAAAATCATCTCAGCTTTCTATCGATTTATAACGATAAGATTCTGTCCTAATTTATGAGATCGGGAGTTATCGTTATTTACATGCGGGCTTATGTCCTTGCTTGTCTTCAACTGTGTTGATATTATAACAACTTTTCAGCCGTTATGCTCTCCGGCTTTTAGCAGGCCCTTGTCGATCCGGGTAAACTTCAGAGAATTTCGAATTAAATATATACCTAACTTTAATCAGATAATCATATTACTCTAGGCAAGACGATAATCTCATTAAGATATAAGGGATTACTATGGTGGAGAAGTGAGAAAGAGAATGAGAAAACTTTAGTTAGGAGAAAGAACAATAAATGAACAGATTTCAGGAAAACAGATGAGGACAATAGACGTTGCATTTAAATATTTGAATATTTTAAGAATAGGCATAGAAGAAAAGGAGACGGAAAAGTTCCCACATGAGAAGTGTGACAAAAAAACATAGTAAAAATAGAACTTACGGTTGAATCTGGATATTTCAGCAGTAAAATGAGACCAAATTAACGCGGTCGCAGTAACAAGGATAACTCATGAGAACAACTGCCATAAAAATATTTATAGAAAATACAGCAGCCACGACAGCGCGGTGGGATAGGAACTGAAGTCGAGATACCAGATCAAGACCGATAACATTACAGATACTTCTTTGGATTTTGTCGATAATCTAGAGATATATATCACAAGTCATACTCAGTAGCACAAAACAATCTAATACCATAGATTAAATAAAGAATTCAGTTTGAAATTCCTTGACGGTTAACCGGATTGATAAGCACCTGATGAAAGCCAAAGGGCAAAAGGGCCGAAATATTGTGTTAATAACAACGAAGGTGAAGTAAATAATGTCCGTAAGTGTATATATATTTTTTTGTGTGCAATGACTTTATTCTTCAGTGATATTTACATTAGTTTGATCGCAAAACTTACCATTGACAATGGAGATTAAGTTGAAATTCAATATTCGTTTTGTAAAACTTTCTCATCCACCTCTGTATATACGTGCGTATGTTTATTAATATCTAATTTATTGCTTTTTTATAGCTTATCCTTTAAAAATGTGGGTAATTTATGGCTTTCTATGTATTCATTTTTATATTATCAGTAAACTGCTATGGATTCTTGGAAAAGAGATTGGAGCAGTTTACTGTTGCCTTCTCTACAGTTTGAAATTCAAACTTGTACTTCTCTTCGACTGGTTGCCTTCGAAGTCTAGACGGTCCCAGCCTACCCTGCAATTTCACTCATGAATGAGGAGAGGTGATTTATATCTTTCTCAAGTGCATTAGTGCGAGAGTGAACGCAACAGACGAAGCTGAAATTTGAACGCCGTTCGTCGATTCTTATTTTCTATGTACATGAATACATGAATATATGTATATATGAATATATACATGAATAACAAATTTAATTCGTTAGCACCTGTATCCAAGTGCTCACTTTTAGAGTCCTCGAGACTTTTAATAAAAAGTTGTTTTTTTTTTTGCATAAGTATGTGTGTATGTGTGTATGTGCGCACGCGCTGATTCTTTTTTATGTATGTATGTGGTCAAGCGATTATACGTTTGCGTTCCGTCTGTTAGGCCAGAGTTTGACTATCGCCAGGGTCGATTTGCCATGAAGGAGACTTCTTGATCATGTCTGCCTGGGTAGACGATTCCAGTGTGTGGTATTGTTGGAAAATGTCTGAACACCGTACAACAGCTGTTCAGCTTTGCTTAAAAGCAAAGCTGAACAGGTGAATCTCCTCAGAAACCGTCAATGATTGTGCTAACACGGTGACAAGTCATTTTAACCGAGGATTTAATTGTTCTGGGCTTGTTTAACTACTGATCATATTATGCGTCCTATTTCTCCCAGTAACTGCTAACTAATATGTGCTAAAAAATGTTACAGGAGTGGATGTTGAAAAAAAGGTATGTCTGAGCAAGTGTCTACAGCAGGGATTAACTGGTTCTTCTTGCAGATGAGCATACTCGGAAACTTGCATTCAGGCATTACGTGTCTGTGTGTGTGTGTGTGTGTGTGTGTGTGTGTGTGTGTGTATATATATATACTAATCTTCGCCATTACATTCACTTCCGCGCAAATATCCTTGGGATATGTATGAATTCATCTCCAGGGTTATAACTTTATCAATGTCTCTGTGTATTTTTGAATGGATGTCTTTGCACGTGTCATTTGATAAGTATTATAAATTGTTGGTTCTATCTTTGTACCTAACGATACTTTTAATTTCATTTATTCAATACAGACAATCCTAAGGCTTATTCTTAACCGCGACCTATTGCTGTTCAATCAATCTTAGGAGAAAGGTTATACAAATCTAATGAAATCTAGAAACAACTTCAGTCTTAAATTCTGACGACTTTGTCTCGTTACAAAACAGAAATCTAGAATATTGCAGTTTCCTCTTCAGATTAAATTTTGTTCGAATTCTTATTGACAATAACGGCGCATACAATTCTCCAAGGAAATTGTTTTATTGATAAAACTTGTTTCGGAATTCATGAGTGTGTTAAAACATATAAATAACTTATTAACTGTTTTGCTTTTTAATGAGAGAAAGGCGATTTGTTAAAAATCTACAAAGAATTCTTCAGATTTAAATTTTGTTTTTCTTTTTAAGATTAATGAGATGTTAGAACAATTGTCTTACTAAATCTTCCCATCCTCAGGACCAATACTGTAGCTATCGTTTTTGTTAACCAATAATCTTTATCACAATAATCTTCGCTAACAGCTTCGTTATCATCAACTCGTCTTCATTCTTCTCTTAGAGACCCGTTTATCTCTCCCTCATTGTTTAAATTCCCTCTCATGCCAAATATTAATGATAATCATGATCGGAGATCAGGCTCTTCAGCTCTCCAACATTTTTATGAATATTCTAAACTAAACTTCTCCTCAGGCGTCCCATTCTTCCGGCTTAATGTTATATCTGGTATGATCACTGAAGTTAATCAACAACATAGAGCCTGGTCAGATGGGTGACAGCTTAGGAATACCAGGTGCTGTAAACTTGAATGCGCGAGTGGTGTTCGGAGTTGGAAGTCGGAGAGCCGAGTTCAAATTTGAGTCGCGTTCGTTATATTCACTTACACGCAAATACTTTGGGAAATGTATGAATTAACACTTCTTCCCAACTATGGGCTAATTATTAAAACTTATATCAATATACCATTATTATCTCAAAAAATATTTTCAATCTAAAAATATTTCTTAGCTTTAAATAACCCGCAAAGTGTATATAAGCCGTAGAAAACGTATCTATCTATCTATCTATCTATCTATCTATCTATCTATCTATCAAGGGTAACTAAGTGCTGTAAACTTGGATGAACGGGCAGCGTAATTAATGATAAAGGCTTGTAATTGAATATCAGAGAACCAGGTTCTAATCCCAGTCTTATTCGTTCTATTCACTTACGTGCAAATGCCCTTGGAAAAGGTATGAATCCACCTCTTCTCCCTCCAAGCACGGATTAAAAAGTAGGACTTATATAAGTAAATCATTATTATCTTTTTTTAAAAAATCATAAAATCGGAAAATATTTTCTGCTTTAAATAACCTGCGAAAGGTTCATAACCCGTAAAAAAGAAAATCAATATATTTGTCTATATTTCTGAAATGAGGTATTGTAATTATTTACATTGTTCGAATTGTTGTCCTCGCCTTTGTTGCCATATTCACGACATTTCTTCAAGAAGACATGGCCCAGTTGATAAAAGCCTCGGTTGAATCCAATGAATTAACAGAGTTGTAAGTTCGATGCCTGGCTACAGCAGAGGTGAACAAAAACTTCGAGAGCTAAGTTAAAGAGAAATAACTGATGCTAAGACGTCATGAAAAGGAATGGCTTGTAGAACTAGAACAATCTACTCCGGTGAACAAAATAAAGTGTTCAGTTCAAAATTCCAATCACCGAAAGAAAGTCGAAGCATACAACGGCTGCAACATCGTGAATATGGCAACAAAGATGTGGACAACAGTCCGAACAATAGTGTAAATAAAAAAGTTCGATTCCTCTAGAGTGTCCGGATTTTTGCGGATGTCTTCAGTGATTGTTAGTCTGATTTTTACTTTCATCCATTACATTTGTCGCACATCTCTGACAAGGTCTTATTTCTATTTCCAACTTTCTCTTTCACTTTGTCAAATCCACCAGAAATGTCCCCAGAGGCCGGATGTGACACAAGGTTGCTTATTTAATGTGGAAACTCCGAAAGTTCGAGCAAAACTTTCCCGTAGACCTTGCTCAGGGCAGGTTTGGGCATTTTTTTCTTTGCTTACTTATTTAAGTCTAGTTTCCTGGTTAAGATAAGATCTTTCCGTCCTCAAATTTATATTGAATGACTACAGGAAGATTTCATTGGAAACCAAGAAAAGATTACTATAATGCTATGTGGTATCTGTCCTTCTATATGGCAGCGAATGCTGGACAATTTTCTCAAAAAAAAAAGAAACTCTGAAAAAGAAACTCGAAGCAACAGAAATCAGGAAGAGACAGCTGAATTTTCTGGGATACATAATGAGGAAGGAGGGCTTACTTACGGAACGGATACAGGGGAAAGCAATGCGAGACATACGTGTTGGGCTTGAGTAAATGGATGACGGGGCAGGGCTTGGGAAAGATACTAAGAGGAAAAGTGTTAAGAACGACAAGAGTTAGGGGTTCATGATCGCCTACGTCCATAAAGACGAAGAATCTGCTATTTGATGTTTTGACTAAAGTGAAGCTATTGCATAATTCCCAAATGTGTATTATCCTTATACCCTACCTGCACCTGTTTCGGCATTCACCGTGGTCGGGTAGAACCGGCTTCCTCCTATGGAGAAAGATTCGTTGGGATTTGATTAAGGGCAGGGTCCCAATTCCACCCTTTAAAGACAGGCACTTTAATTATCCTGCAACAGGTTGCCAATACCTGCTGCGGTAGACTGGTTGCCAGCCAATGCTATAGAACCCAATCTGTTCTGTTATTTAACCTATAACTGGAGGGAGGGGACGGATTAATACCTTTTTCAAGGATATTAGCACGGAAGTGAATGCAAGGCATTAAGCTGAAATTCGAACCAGGCTCCCCGATTTCTCTTTCCGAGTCGATATCCAGTGCACCACAATGCATATCCGTCAAGATTATCCTCATGTAGTCATGTTTCTTAGAGTAGTTGCTGTTTCGGGTGTGTCTGTTTTCCGTTGTTTTTTTGTTTTTTGTTTTTTCTATTTTACTTTGGTGTTTATTGTTATTCTGTTTTAAATGTCCACATGTTTCATTTTTCTTGTGAAAGGCTTTAAAAGAGTTCAGAGATCAATCAAAGGAGAAACTGAAAACATTGCCAAGAAGATTCAACTGACTTTAAGAATATCACACAAAGAGATTTGAGATAGTTAATTATTACTGAGATAATGAGCGAATAGTTAAAAACATAAGAAGCAAAAAAAGTCACCTGATTAACAAGAGAATTTTGTACTGAATATGTAAAGAAAGAGTTTTAAAAAAATGATACAGCGGTTTACGGCCATATCACGTCGAAACATCGGTTCCTGTACGATCTCCGGAGTTAAACAACGAGAGACCTGATCAGTACCCGGATGGATGACCGCTTGGCATAATCAGGTGTTGTAGGCTTGGATGTGCGGATGATGTAATGGATAATATCCCAGAATTATAAATAAAGCATTTCCAATTCCCGTTAGGTGTGTTATATTCGCGTAGATACCCTTAGAAAAGATATGAACACACCTCTTCTCCTCCAGCTAATTAGTAAGATTTGTATCACAAAACCATTATTATCTACCCCCACCACCGTCAAAAAATTCAGTTTGAAAATATTTTCTAGTTTGAAATAACCTGAAGTGTATTAAGACGTAGAAAACAAAGCAATGAATCAATCAAAAGATACAGCGTATCAAGAATATGAATAAGACGTGAAAGTCACCAAATTACCACCTTTTAAGCAAATATCACAAAGCGAAATCTTTAAAATTTATTGTAAAATAATGTTTCACCCTGCATGCCTGAATGTTATAAGACAACTCATTAAAAAAAATTACCTTAGAGCATTCTAACCCTGACACAATACAGTGTGTTGTTGAACGGGCAGACTGAAATTGTCACATGACCACACAAGTTTACAATATGAGAAGAGCGAGTTTTGTTTAACGGCATATCAATCTCTGTGGGTTATTTAATGCCAAAAAGTTAGGTTTTAAGGTATTTTTTAATGTTCGGTTATAGTGAGAAGGTTGATTTAGTCAGATTTTAATGAAAATATTTTTGTTTTTATCTTCTTTTAATTTAGAAAACCAAAAATGTCTTCTAGTTTTGTATTCAATTCTGAGAATATTTTTTTCCTTCATAAACGTGTTATGGTAATAATTTTTTCTTCAAAAATGTATATTTTTCGTATATATTTCTATTAAAGTGTATTTTTATACTTTCATAGTGTTTTGACCTGAGTTTGGGGGTCCAACTATTTGCCCATACTTGGAACCCTAACAGGTGCTACTACTCCGGGTCAGGGTGAACCTGAGAACAACATCAATTAAGAGGTAGTTCCATGCTTCTCACAACCTCCCAATCAAAGGCCTTGCTGCCAGATGCAGTTTTACAATGTGAGAATGAAGAATATAACGTTTGAAGGTAGGTCAAAAATTTTCCGCACTTTCGCAATAACATGTTTAGTTTTGTCACGCTGTCTTCTTCTCATGCGTGCTTATAGATGGTACTATTGTGGTCACGGGATCGAAGTTTGAGCTTGATCGTGAAAGTTTCCTTGCCGCTTTTACAGTGTAAACACGGTTCCTTCACTGGTAGTGTGCATCAAGGAGGAACAAAGAGCAAGTCAGTCAGTTAATACACGCTTGTGCGATTATTTCTCTTTCGATCCATGACTGACTAGTGAGAAGATTTTCTCGCAGTAGGTTGCCATTTCTTTCTGCGAGAGACTGGTTGCTAACCAAGGTTATAAAACTCAATCTGTCTTGCTATTTAACTCATAGCCAGAGGAAAAAGATATCTATTCGTAATTTCCCCAAGAGTATTTGCGCGTAAGTGAATGCAACGAATTTAAAAAACACCGCAAGGATAAGTTTAGAGTTCTTTGTCCTAGATTATGTTATAGATGATTATTATTCGTACACCAAACGTTAATTTTATTTGTATTTGCGTAAATTCTACAATACTCAAGTATGATTACTTAAAAGACATTTTTCCAGTTAAATCTCCATTTCATCTTGAGGGTCGGCTTCCCATGTCGACCAACCATAGGTTAATAGGATTTCGCCATAAAGCTTATATTCCTATGATCCAGTTTAAAGAAAATCCACTTTAGCCTTTCGGCTTGTATATCTTTATATATTGTCACAGAAATCACAAAACATTAAGAAAAAACTCATAAATAAGATAAATAAACCTTGCGTAATTTTTTCCTTATAGAAACTCCTCTATTTAAAAAAAAAATTGAATCAACAGAAACAAACTTTTTCAGTCTGTGTATTTGTATCTTACTGTCTGGCTGTTTTCTTGGGTTATGAGAGACTCTGGATACGAACGTATAGTCGATGACGAACAGCAGGATCAGCGCAACGTCGACTGCTTTCTTGGGAATCTTTACGAAAGCTCTAGTTTCTTCAACATTCAAAACAAAAACTGAATTCTGTTTATCCATATTTAGAGAAATGCTTCATATGTAACCCCTATACTTGTTCTGCTTCGTGAAATATCGACAAGAGAACAAGTAATGTATTCGATCCTTACTGGAAGCTCCATAAATTTAGCCCTGTGTCGAAAGTTCATTAAATTTACCTTCCTTCCGTGCTTGGCCTTTATCTTCACATGCATCCGTGCAGATGTGTGCAAAATCAAACACACAAATCAAATTTATCGGTGCATGAATTAAGAGTTTGGCTGGTATCGTTCTTTTTTAGTAGATTATTACATTTTAATCTAGCATTATTTGTTGGTTTGCTTGCCATTTGTTTTATTTGTCGTTTGTTATTTCCGTCATTATGTATAATGTAAAGCTTTTTTTTCATATTTCAAAACAAAAGTTAGGATGCATTTTAAACACAAGAACTAAACAGTCACTTTTCACAGGCCAGTGCGTCACCAAATTCCGAATGGTAGAAGTAACGTTACATCAACGGTTCAAACGAACTAATGAATAACAATTAGTTTAAAATACTTACCAGACACTGAATTTAATACATTACTTACACATATGTGGAAATGGTTACATTATTAGAATGAGTCACTGAAACAAAGCCAAATTTGAAAACGATACAGAACTTTGTAAAGCAGGCTTTTTTATTTTACCATAAGAGTTCTATAAATATAAGCACGAAGTTGTATTAAAGAATTTCTGAAAATGTAACCATGAAAACATTACCTGATATACAGTTTCGAGTAACTGCTTTTAAATTAAAAAAAATAAGTACATTAAAACTTGTATAATTTAAAATTGTGATTCTCGATTTAATCCAAATTTTAAATTAAGATAAATGACATATCAGTGAACATAAAAGATTTTCTATACATTAAATATATACTAAATATAGAATAATAAAGATTTTAACAAGAAACACATATTTCAGTAGCCAAACTGTTTAGGTTTTTTCCATCAGGAGATTTTAAGCGTTTAAATATAATTTAATAAAATGAGATCATAAATTAGTTTACTATCGCTTATAAGCAAATAAAATTTGCATATTTAAATTGAAAAGCACTAAGTTGTTGTTCTTTGTAAGGAAGGCAAGTTCAAATGAAAGTTGCTCTACTCTATAAATATGTGGTGTTGAAGAAGACAAATTACCTACAGTATTTTGAAGAGCATGAAGGTTGTTCAGAGAGACCAAAATGTGGTCGTTCACGCAAATTTTTCTCAACGAAACGAAATGAAAATCGACACTGAATCGAAGAAATACTAGAGAAAACCGGTCATTCGAAACGAGTTAAATTTGATGAATGTTTCAAATGTATATACTGTTGTCTACGATTAAATAATTTCTATGGTTGAATTTCGGTTAGAAAATCAAAATTAGCAGAAAAGCAAATGAAATGCAAAAAAAAAAAAGAAAGATATGTGACGCCCTTCGAAAAGCGTTTAGATACTTTCAAACTAGGTTTTCTCAAATATTGAATTAAATATTTTGCTCATACGGGTCATTATCTGAAAAAGTTCCTTAATTCACGACTTGGCTAAAACTGCTAAAAGACAAAGTGGCAATTATATTAGGAAAAATAATTCGAGGAGATCAAAGTTTTTATTTAATGAAATCGTAAATTCAAAAGGCTATCAACACACCCTGTCCTCAGACCTCAAATGTAACCACTATATTGAATCCATAGCAAAATCTACTGCTAAGAAGGTTGGGTCACTATGTCGATCCAGGATGTTTTTTCCGCCTGAATCCATCCTGCATATATACAAGTCAACCATCCGTCTGTGCAAGGAGTACTGCTGCTATTTATGGTCAGGCGCCCCGGCCATTTTTCTCAGTGTTCTTGACAGGCTCCAAAGGAGAGTCTGTAACGTGTTAGGTACTGATCTGGCGGCTCGACTGCTGCCACTTCCCCACCGTCGAAATGTGGTCTCCCTTTGTCTGTTCTATAAATACTTTCATGGCTTTTGCTCGGACGAACTTAAGTCACTGGTGCCTCCTCAACAGGTGTTTACTCGTGCAACCAGACTGGCAACTGGGTTCCACCCATTCACAGACAGGTTAGCTAAATGCAGACGACAATTCCACTCCTGCAGCTTCTTCTTTCGCACTTCCCGCCTGTGGAACTCGCTCCCATATTCTTGCTTTCCTGACGGCTACAACCTCCAGAAATTTAAATGCAAAGTCAATACTCATCTACTAACCGCTGGACTCTAGTTCTCTCCCCACCCCCGTATAACCTTCCCTTTCTCTCCACCTATGTATCTGTCATCGCACCTGCATTCTCAGCTTTCTATTGCTCCTTTCTAACTAGTTTGTACTCCTCACTCTTTTCTAATTAAACTTTTTACAGTTATGTAGCCCCCTGCACATCAGTGGCATTTCTGCTTTGCTCGGGGTGAAATGATAAAAAAAAACATTTACTTATGAAAGTAAATCCAAATGTATGAAAATTCGAACACTTTTAACATGGTGGTGCGCAACTCTCATAGTTCGAAGTCGACTACAAATTATTTAAAAGAAAAGGATATTATAGAAATTGTTGGAATGTAATAAAAAGTAAAGTGAAAAAATAAATTATCAGCTTTGGGAAACTATGAATACTGACTCAGCAAATTAATGTCTTTTTTTATTTCTGTTTCTCACTACTGAAAAGAATTTTGTCCGTTTTAAGTAATAAAGGATCAACTTTGAATTCGAGATAATTTTTATAATTATACGTATTACTTTTTGAAAATTTCTCTAATTTTATTTATAATTTATACAAACTTCGTAGAATATTGGCTTGATAAAATGTTTGTAGCTTTTGCTGAGATGTTTAGATTTTAATGCCACGCATGTTCAGGATGTTTGTGATCGTATGCTCATGTCTTTTCTTTCTTATCTTACCAAGCATTCTTGAAAAGGAGGGCGAAGTAATTTACAGTTGCCTGCTCCATTAATTTTAATTTTCTTTCTCCTAGACGTGTTGTCACCAAAGGCTAAAGTGGTCACCTCGGCGTGGTGTAATGGTTAGCAAGCCTGTCTTGCTAGAACGTTTTACAATTGAATCGGGAGTTTTATCCTCACTGGGTACCCCATACTTATGCCACATCAAAGCGGCGCTTAGAAAATCAACTAAAGGCTAGAGACTCCAGTCTATTTAAGCCAGTGCTGTCGGAATAAAGAAACCGGTAGTCATTCCCAGGGTCATTATGCGAAACTGAATGCAATAGACTAGACCGGAAAATGAACTCTGCTCGTCGACTCTACATTTTGAGCCTATATCCTTTACACAGCCCGTACATTCCATAAACTCTTTATTACCTATTTTATATTTTGAAAAATATCCGATTAATATATCCTTTAAGTTGTTGTCTAACTTCTGGATTAAATATAGAATCACAATTTTATATTATATAAGTTTTAAAGGCACTTGACTCTATGAGCCTAAATCATTTGCGCGAGACTGTAGCACCTAGTTTCTACTGCCTCCTTCCTCGATCCTTGCTTTTGCTTGCGTACTGGTTCCCCAAAAATACTGCTTTTATTAACAAGATTAATTAGTTATATTCCTTTAACTCAACTCTCTGTTATGTCTTCATCACTGTTGTAGCCAGGTATTGAACTCACAACTCTAGGTCTAACCAACGCTTTTACCCACTGGACCATATGTCCTTGAGAAGAATAGACAAATATTTAAAAAAATAAAACCTATACTATATTTGGTTCGTACACGCTCTTCAAAAGTTTTGAAGTCGCCGTCTTCTATGTGCCGTGTCTCTTCAGGACGTAGACGATCATAGCTGTCCCCAGTTTTCTATCTTTTATAGGTTCAGTAAATTTTCCCTTTTCTCTATCTCTCCTAATCTCTGCTCTGTTAACCGTTTACACAAGCGCATTAGGTGGGTTATTCACTGTCACTGTCCCTCTTGCGTTTTACATACTATGTCACTATCCAATTTTTTAAGCCAGTTGAAATTTCTAACGAACATTAGGTGGGGGAAAAAGTCCTTATGTTCGCTAGAAATTTCAACACGACTTTCTTTTTTGTTAAGTGCAGTGTTACCCGGATATAAGAGAGTTGTTGGTATAGGATAAACATTCTCTTATATCGGGGTTTATCTTATATTATTCTCTTATATCCGAGTTACACTGTATAAACCTCTTTTTTGCTTCCATTTTCTCTCATATTCATTTCATGGTATTCTCTTCGTTCTTCTGTAGGACCACATTTCTGTTAGTATACCGTAAATATGTAACGTTGATGCAATGTGCAATCTTTGTATCAAAATATGTAGGTGTAGTAAAATACCCGTTCAAGAACACCTAGAACAGATAGTAAAGGAAAGTGTTGTGAAGAAACTTTGCCGCAAAGTTGTTGTGACCTGTTTGGCCGGAAGTAAGACACGGAACACAGAAGATAGGTTCAAAACAGTGTATTAGTATAACAAGAACTTAGATACAATTAAGTGTTAATTAATAAGTAAAGAAAAATAAGTCCGAACGGTACAGTTACGCTGCTTATTGCCTGAATCATAGCTGGCTTTAACTACCACTAACTAACTACCGGAAGTCACGCAGGTAATTATATATAATAAGAGGAAGAGTAGGAGGGCACCATAACAGAAAGAGGAAAGGAGGACTAACCATCAATTGTAAAAAGACAGAATATATAGTTTTCAGCAAAAGAAAAGCCAAGAATGTGACTTATAGCAGAGGTCAAAAGCAAACAAATACAGAAATTTGAATATGAAGGAAGTGTTTTATCCTACGACAGAAAATGTGAGATCGAAATTTGAGGGTTTATTTGTTATAGTGAAAAATACCTTCCAAAATCTAAACAAAAAATGTACTAACAAATTTTAATTAGAAACAGCGTATATTGGACAATTTCTTCACACATGAAGAGATCTGAGGCAATTGCGTTCTACAGTAGGATGCTGAGAGTACCAGAGACAGAATATGTGAGCAACGAGGCAGTTTTAAGGAAAATGAAAACAAAACGAATAATTATACATCAATTCAGAAAGCTAGTATTGAAATTTCTCGGATGCATGATGAGAAAAAGAATTTGACACTCACAGGACATTTTGAAGGCAAATGGGACAGTCATGCAGCAAGTAACTTGTGGAAATATTTGGTAAAAGGAGGAGTGTAAACGATAGGAAAAAGACAAAAATTACCCCTATCTACAGAGGACAGGATGTTGTAGAAATATCACCTCTCTCATGTCCTGAAGGGATATGGCGCATAAAACAAGAATCTACTTAGATGCTTCTATACTGATGCACTGAATAGCCTTCTTACACAATAGGCAAATGTGTTTATATATATATATATATATATATATATATATATATATATATATATATATATAGGTGTTTCTTGAAAACAAAAACCTTATGTCAACCACAACTTCTACGTAGTACAGCTTATCTTCAAAGTAAATGAAAATAAAAAAAAATATAATTCATTCTCTTGTCACTGTTACCAACAGAATGACAGCCGAACAGAGGAAAAAAAATTACATTTTTTTTTTAATTCTTTTGACAGCGTGCTGATTTCAGCAAGAATTCCCAAAGCAAGTGTGTAAACATCACAAAACAGTTGAACTCTGCAAAAAACTTTTCAGGTACAGTTGCCAAAGGAGAAGTTGTTTCTAACTTGTCATTTTTACCTGTCAAATTCTGAAACAAGTTTTGTTTTGTATCTGGAGAAACTCACAACCTATTGCGAGATTGTAAATGTCAATATGTTTTTTTTAATAATTTATTAAAATTAATTATTCTTTAACCTCTGCTCGTCGCCATTAGAGCAAATTTAGAACGTGTTCTCCTACAAAAGCAGAAATATCTATATACCGTTTATAGATTTAAAAACTTTCTTTAATAATTCTAATGAATAATTCTCAAGGAGAACGCCGATTACTGCATTTACATTCAATAGTTCTTTCTTCTTGTTTCAGCAGTAAGAGACATAATATTTGTATATGTAAAATTATTTTAATAAAACATGAAAAATCTAATTGCGCCATTTTCAACATGGCGGAAGTAATTACATTTCCGCCTAATGTGTGTGTGTGGCGTCATATTACCTGAGTTGATCTGGGTTATTTCTTTTCAGTTTTTATCAGCAGTTTCTAGGTGTTCATCTGGCAAAAGGATATAATTAATGGGGTTTTTTTTAGTAAGAAGAACTAAGACTAACATACTACCCACTACTTTATAACAAAAAAAAGTATTCGGCAATTCTGAACGTTTCCAGAACCGGTTGCGCAGCTATGATATTATGATATTAGAAACCAATCAGAAGTGGTCCTTACTTCACATGCGGGAATACTCTCCAAGGTTGGGAGTTCCTAGTTGGCAATTATGACATTGAGTAAACATATGTATTGTATGACCGTTGCATTCATGTATTGTATGACCGTTGCATTCACAGTGAATAGGCACCAATAAGTTTTACTTGAAATTTGAAGCATCGGTACCAAAATTTTATATTGGATTCTTTTATTGAATCAGTCTTGAAAGCCTTTTTTAAAATAATTCAAATAGTTTCTGAATTTAGACATTCAGAAACTATTTGAATTATTTTAAAAAAGGCTTTCAAGACTGATTCAATAAAAGAATCCAATATAAATTTTGGTACCGATGCTTCAAATTTGAGTGGGAATCTGTAGAAACTGATGTATGTTCCGGAAGGCCTACAACAATCAGAACATCAGAAAATTCGGAATACATATTGATGGCAATTAAATGAAATAGACGTGACAGTACCAGATTTAGAAGATAATCTAATGGTTCTGTGTACCACCTAGAAAGTAATCTAACCGTTTTTTAAATCTATAATACGCATCCTTTATTTCTCTGTCGAAATTTTGACAAAACGTCACACCATTTGATTCAACCAGCACTGAATACTACAATCCAGATTTGTCTACCTGTGATTTTTACTTTTTCCGAAGCTAAATTTGCCACTAAAAGAAAAAAAGATTTCAGATTGTGGATGAAATTAAAGAGTAACGAAACGATATATGTCGTTCTTGAAATAAAACTTTACCAAATATTTTGAAGATTGGAAGAGTCGATATTATTAGGTAGGAAGAATATTTGAAGAGAACTAAGGCGCCATTTTCTTTGGTTGGCTACTTTATCTTTGATATTAAATGGCTCTATTGTTTAGAGACAGACCACATAGAAGCAACGTTCAGAGTTTTTGATTTTTAAGTAACAAACATTTAGGATGATACTTCTGCCGCACAAATGAAAGCTTTATTTACCAGTTTTAGCTTAAGTTTGTTCAGTCATAATAATTGCCGGCCATTATAATCGTGCGTTTGCAACTATGCTGAATGGGTCTTAGCTACAAATTTTGGGAGAGAGGGCATAATCAGGCGTGATCATCATTATCAAAGTCAGAGCACTCAAACCTTCAGTCACGATGACTTGTGATTTCATGCTAGCACAACCATTGACAGCCTCCGAACAGTTTCCTCTACCCAATTTGGCCCACAACATATCAATAATTTTCAGGCACTTTACACAAATTCCACACGCTGAAGTCGCCCCTATAAGTCAATGATTTCAAGAAATCACCCCTCTGACAAATCGACCACGGTGAGATTCGAACTTGGGTCTCATAATCAGAAAGCGAATGATCTAACTACTAGGCTACTTTACTCTTTACTCTCAATAATTGGACAGTAAATAAGGTTCGAACTCATTTTACAACCAGCGTAAGGAATGGTTTAATTGTTCAATCTTTGCAAGGCAGTCTATTCTGCAGATATTACAGACGAAACTGGAATATGATGTAACATTCTCAGTTTATATATTTATATCTATCTACCACCAGACGGCGTCCCATAGCCAGCTCACCATATCTGATGCCTTCTGGTATACGGCCGTCATTTATTCAATGAACTTTATAACAACCATCAAAGTTGACAGAAGGTTCTTGCTCCAACACATCGGTGTTTCAAAGAATAGCAACACCACGCAAATTAATTTCTCGGTATTTACTAAGCCTGGCGCAAGGTCAATATATTAGGCATACTCTGAGGATAAACTTATATAATATGGCGTTTAAAAATGTATCATCTGATCAAATTTGAATTTCTTTTTTTTTTTAATCATCTCACCCCAAGCAAGGCATTCCACTGCCACTATTGCGCATGGGGCTACATAGGGGAAGGTAAAGAGAAGGAGTGGTTAGACATAGGGAATGTCAGGAGGAAGTTGACAGATGAGTAAGGATACCGAGGATGAGGGTTGGGCAGATGGGAAGAGTGTTTGATAGAATGGGAGCAGGTTAGTGTGTTAGGAGGTGTCTATTGACCTTACATTTAAACTCCTGGAGATTGTAGCCGTCGGGGAAGCAATCGTTTGGAAGAGAATTCCACAGTCGGGAAGTGCGAGGTAAGAAACTGTTGTAGAAGTTACGGCTGCATTTTATCGGTTTCACTGTAAAAGGGTGGGATCTAGTTGCTAATCTAGTATCTCGTTCAAATATGTATTTAGGGGGCACTAGTGATCTAAGTTCATCGGAGCAGAAGCCGTGAAAGTATTTATAGAAGAGACACAGGGAAGCCACGTCGCGCCGGTGGGAGAGAGACTGCAGGCGGTCTGCCAAGTCAGTATCTATCACATTACAGACCCTCCTCTGAACCTTATCGAGAAGCCCGAGGAGAACAACAGGGGCACCCGACCAGATATGGCAGCAGTATTCAATGCACGGGCGGATGGTAGATTTATCGTAGTTTTGTTATCTACCAGTCTGCGTAATATTTTCGTTCATGTACACATATTCAAAGTATACTGCTTCGAGTTCACAAATTACCTTACTGTCCATAAATTTATTAATAATTCTAAGTGTATAGCAAAATTATATGTGAGTTGATGGCACTAACACTAAAGTCAAAATTTCTTCAGTATTTGTTGTTACTTACCAAAGAGTCGCAGGATAACGGTCCGGTGACAACTGATGCTCATAAATGGATTTTTCAAGGCCATGATTATTCATGGGAATAGTAGTGGGGTGGTTTTCCATTGCCGTTATTTATCGAGACACCGCCACTGTTAGCTAGCTTTTGACTCCTCGAGGGTTCTTCTGTCCTTTTGTAGTTCTTATTTTTCGTCCTACCGGGTTGCTAGCATCCCGCCTCATTCACCAGACCTTGGAGTGGAGTAGCCGGTTTGGTCGCCGATAGTCTCACAGCGAATTGTTGTAACAGCACATATACACAATGACAAAAAATATTTTGTATACCTATCTCTGTCGTTCGGAAGGGGTATTAGATTAATCTCTCGTTAGCTGTAGTGATTTATGGGTTTGTTTTAGTGTGGTGGTTGGGAACGAGAGGATGTGATTATTAAGTTACGACTTAAATCTGAGTAGCCACTTTTTTTTTCGTACTATAACTACAAGGATTCAAAAATTAAAAAAAGGCCATTACCCGAACACGTTGGATTTACCTTCAAATTAGAATATTTATCTGAGTAAAGAGAAATTTCAATTGACAAAAATAAAACAAAATAAGGTAAAAGTTTTGCTATTTTTTTCTTACGTTAATTGTTTTCCAGGGCGTGAACAATCTACCCTAAGAACAACAAGAAGAAATATAGCTTTCATATTGAAATTTCGGTGGGAATTTGGAAACCAAGACTTTATACATACAGGTACTCCTTTACTAACCCCAATTTAAGGTATGTGCGTTGTGGTACAGTGGATATCGGCTCGGAACGAGAAACCGGGGAGCCGAGTTCGAATTCCAGTTGAATCCCTCGCACTCACTTACGCGCAAATACCGTTGGGAAAGGTATTAATCCGTCTCTTCCTTCCAGTTATGGGTTAAATAACAGGACAGATTGGGTTCTATAGCCTTGACCGACAACCAGTCTACCACAGAAAGCAATGGCAACCTACTGCGTGATAATCTTCTGCCCAGACAGTCATGTCTCTTTCGAGACATGATCGCCCAAGCGTGTATCACGTATGGCACTTAACTGACTGACATCCCTCTCCCGAAAATACTGGGAATTGAAAGAGAATGACCTAAATCCACGCATAAAGTGAAAGCTGATACGTACGACACGTATTCCTAATAGTTTAGGTGATAGATGTCATCTATGTTTAACAGAAAAAAATAAGATTTCGAAATTTCAATATCAGAATATATTCTGAATAAACTTAAAGAAATCATTAGAATGCGTCATCACCGGAGAAAATTTAAATTTCAATAATTATCTCCTTCTTCCATTTATTCACAATAGAATGTGGCCTTTAAATAAACTAGATTTTAAAAATTTGGTGAATCGGTAACCTTTTCCTCCTGCCTACCACTACTAACCCAATGGTCAAGCTACATGCCTCCCACTACCAAAAGGGAATTTGCTACTAAGATTACCCTGGCTTAACCCTATAGTAACCAAAATTTCTCACCCTTTCCTTTACTATCCCCTGCTTCCGGCATAAGAATGTTTCCCCGTATTTTGATTAAACGGAGTTGACAATGCATGTCATGAACGGACATATTGGAATAGCTATCCCCCCCTTCTAAATATGATTTGAATTTATACATAAATACACATACACGCACACATACATATACTAGCTGTATAGCCCGACATTGCTCGGGTGTAATGAAAGCTTTAAAACTAATCCATGGTCCTGGAGCTCAGACTCTTTGGACGTTGGCACGAAAGACTAAAAAGCAATAGTTGTTTCCAGTTAAAGCGAAACCATAGACTGAAAGAAAAATGAATGGATGTAAGTCAAATTTTGCTTTCCTGGTATCGATATCAAATAAGCTTTTTTCGTCGTAAACTGAATTTTGAAGGTTAAATAAGTCCTCTGAGTAAATGGTATCATGGCTGAGACTAAGAACTACAATTATACCTACTTAGAGCCAAACCCGAAGCAAAAACTAAAATAAAAGGGCTGAAAAAATACAAACATACAGGCAGATAAACACACACACACACACACACACACACACATCTTGCTTTATATATATATATATATATATATATATATATATATAATCAATTTTCTACACTATTGTAAGAACTGCAACCTTGAAACTTCTGAATATCGTTTCTTATATCTTTGTCTATTAGTGTATCAAATTTGATTAAAATCGGACCACTCGTTATATAACCCGATTTTTTTCGATTATCGATTTTCGACATTTATCGGGGGTACCTCGACACAAAACCTAGCTAAGAACACTCGCAAACGCTTATAGTACAACTGTAAATTTGGCTTACGGCCTATCACGTTGAATACACCGGTTCTCGCTCGATCATCGAAGTTAAACAACGTTGAGCCTGGTCAGTACTGAGATGAGTGACCTCTTGGGAATATCAGGTGCTGTAAGCGTATAGTGACGGATGTGCGTTGTGGTGCAATAGATATCGGCTCGGAAAGAGAAATCGGTGAGCCGAGGTCGAATTCCAGTTGAATACCCTGCATTCACTTAAGCACTGGTACCCTTGGGAAAGGTACTAATCCGTCCCTTCCCTCCAGTTATGGGTTAAATAACAAGGGTAGGACTTGGGGACCCTACCCTTAAAAACTAATCCCAATGAATCTTGATACTAGAAAAGAAAAACGTTGTAAAAATAAAATAACCTTAACCAAAAATCATTGTTTATGACATTAAATGATCAGATAAGGATTGATAGATCGTTAAACCTCGAAACAAACAAACAACTGTAAATTTTCAAGAAAATCGGTTCACCCGTTTTGGAGTCTATAGGTAACGGACACACACACAAGTTTGTATATATATATATATATATATATACTGACCAGAGACAGAGAAAGTCAATCAAACATAGACTGTAGGAAGGATCACTCAGCTCAAAGAGGTCATTCAGGCGAGAGGATCTATTCCGTAGCATTACCGGTTGATTGTATTACGTAAACCTTATAGCAGATAATGTTACTTATAGTGAGCAAGTGGAGAGACACGCAATCGTATTCATTACGATATCAAAAGAATGATGTCATGTATTCAATCTGATTACATTATACACATAAAATTCACGTCAATGCAATTAATTATGCTTCCTGATCTTCATTTTATTTTCTGACAACAAGAGAGTGTATGTGTGTTTTTAATTAAGAATAAGCTTATTGTTATTCTCTCGCCTACCATTTTTACGAGGATGACTTAGCAGATTCCTGAGCATATCTGTCAAACACGGGAATTGAGTGCAATCTTCTGGAAGATATTTTTATATCCACTATACCCAGAAATCCTTAACATTTTGTTTGATACTGAATCAAAGAAATCAGTCACCTCTTGTTATTACTTGCTTTTTAGTATATTATAAAATATAATTGCTCAAATTTTAATATTAATTATTACAATAAAATTAATTTCTTTTTGAAAGATATTGATTTATTTATAAAAATTGTTTTGCTTTTTCGCCAAAAATTGACGGCAGCATTTTTTTTAATTTGCATTTTCATTAATTATATTTTCTACATGAATACTATAGGAAATTTATCTATCCAATTAATTCTACTGCCGAGTGTAAGAAAGAATTACGCTTGTTGAATTATAAAAAGTAAAATAATAATCAAATACATGTATGAAACAAAAGAAAACAATATATTAACAATCTGACTTCGCCTACTTGCTAATTAGGTATTCACTTATTGGCGCTGAGCTCCTTGATAAGAAGGGAACATCAGGTTAAGCAACTGATAAACATACAAAATCACATTACGTTTTAGAAGAGATTAAGGAACGAAAATTGTTTGCTCATCCTTACTTATATAAATGAGAAAATCAGTTTAGTTTCTCCTTTTTATCGACCATTAGACTTTTTATCAGTCAAGAGTCAAAAAATAACTTCCATATTTGTTCTTTTATTTCTTTTTTGTAAAACTTTTGGATAAAAAAATGCTCTCTTATTTTTACGAACTAGGATCTGATACAATACGACATGGAGCAACCTAGAATTAATTTCTACTGTAACAAGTGGTATAAAGTAAAGTGATTTTGTACATATACAAACTGCTCAACGGTAATTGTCAATCAGACTAGCTCGCTCATCATTGCCCCACATCTAGATGCCACTCCAGATATTTATAGGGATTTATTAAGTGTAGCTTAGCTTTTGCACAAAGCCAAAAGTATGGAGCACCGAGTGCGGATTAAACTCACTACTCGGTCGTAACCGATTAAGCGAGATAAGCTTGCTAACTATTAATACTACTTTGAAGTTTTCATATTTATTAAGTGCTGCTTAGTTTTGGCGCAAGCATGACATCTGGTAAGAATTGAACTCACTACACATTCGTAACGACGAATTAGATTACTTCACGCCACATTACCCAACGGTGAGGTTCCCTTCCAAACTTTTGCCAGTGAGAAACGAACTCACAGTTGATCTCGCGAGACAAGCTTATTCACCATTATACCACGTCAAAACCCACCAGATGAAGTAATTAATATATTTCAATTTAAAAAAAAGAATTCTAGATATTTACCGACTAATTAATGATTGCGGGGGGTATTACTAACAATAATTTTGTTTAGTTTTTGTATACAGTATTATTCATTGTGTAAATGCTCATCGGGGCTCTCAATTTTAAAATTGTTTCCCCCCACCCCACCCCCACAGACAAATTGTACATATGAGTTTAGTTAGATTTTAGCATAGTACTTTAGGCATTATGGTGTTTATAGTAAGAATGGTAAGTAGGAATGTAATGTTTTGATAGAATGGATATTGTATAGTCTGCTTGGGTCAGCGAATGATGCTAGCTAAGTTAATGGCAGAAAGATGAAGACCAGCCTTCTTCCATCCACTCTTTTGGCCTTGTGCCACATTTTTTGTACATACAATTTTTTTATCATCATATCACCCCAAGCAAGGCATTTTACTGCCACTGTTTTGCAGGGGGTTACATAGGAAAGTTATGAGAAAGAGTGACAGGCTATAGGGGGTGTGAGGAGGTGGGTAATAAAAAATGAGAATACTGATGAGAGCAGAGTGGACGGAGAAAGGAGCATGAGAGATAGGATGCAGGTTAGTGAGATAGGAGATGACTATTGACTTTACATTTAAATTCTTGGAGATTGTAGCTGTCGGGAAAGCAAGTAAATGGAAGGGAATTCTGCAGGCGGGAAGTGCGAGAAAAGAAGCTAATAGAGTAGAATTTACGTTTACATTTTATTGGTTTCAATAGGGTGGGACCTAGTTGCTAATCTTGTGGCTCGAGTAAATTCATATATAGAGGGCACCAGTGAACTAAGTTCATTGGAGCAGAAGCCGTGAAAGTATTTGTAGAAGAGACACAGGGAAGCCACATTGCACCGGTGAGAAAGTGACTATATCTGAACTGCCAAGTCGGGATCGATCACATTACAGATTCTCCATTATTACCAACTAATTCATTTACTACATGGATAAGGATGACAGATTCTCGAAATCACTTTTTTAAATCGTGTTTTGTTTAAATCGGTCACTTTTCAGTACAACTTCATAATTCAACCATGTTTTTAAAAAAAACCTCAATTAAGGACTTCCTCAAAGATTCGTGAAAAATATTTTTAGTAGCTTTACATTTTTGCTATCATTTTTCAACGTGCTGATCTTGGAAAAAAATGGTTTTAAAGCAAAAATTGAAATACTATTTCTCTCTTTAAAATGTTATAACTAAGATTTGTGTTTCCTTAGGGTGAAGGAACTAGACTATTCTTGTTGGAGTGCAGCTGTATGAGTCTACAAAGCCATGTAATTATCAACAAAATATATTAAATAATTTTTGAGGATTTTTCGTTATTTTATTTCAATTCCAACACTAAATGGTTTTTTTTTTATCTTTTACTCTAGTTGCTCCAAAAATAGAACCAGAGATTTGCCTAACAATTTGGGCGTAAAGTGATTTCAAATATTTTCACCGATGAAATTCTTGAAAAGTTCTATTTTCGATGCAAACACACTTGTGAATTCTACGATTAGAGAGGTAAGCTAATTCCTATTCTTTTTCTTTAACTCCTAAATTTTATTCAACACCAAGTTACCTTGAACAAGTTAATTTAACTTGTTTCAAATTCTTCCAAGATATTCATAAGGCATTTTAAATCAAATATAAGTAAAAAAAAAAGATCCAAAAGTTTCGGTTTTCTTTGTCTGCCATATTTTCCTATATATCTTAGTGAAACTCAAAGAACAGCCGATAATCGCGAGAATTGTGCGGATCTACAAAGGTCGATACGAATTATATAATTAAAAACCTGACTGTTTATCTTTTAAAAAAAGTTTCGTTTGCTATATTCGGCATTCTTGTTTTCATACTAAAAATAAAACTAACGATTTCCACTCTTTAAATTAAGACAGTTGTTGACTTTTTTCTTGTATGATGAAGTATTTTGTTAATCCAGCACCCTTTAAATTTGAATGTAACACATTTTTTTTTATTTTTAAGAAATATTTATTTACATAATATACAAAAGCATCGTAGTAAGTAGGTTTTGTTTTTCGTATTTTTCAGGGTGTTTTTTTTTTTGTCAGATTGTTATTTTTTTTCTTCCTTGAAAAATACTATTGGTCACTAAAGATATTTTAATCGTGTACTGCTATTGGTTAGATAACGGATTTTTATTCCTTTATGTCTATCTTGCATTATTTCCTCTGCTAATTACAGAATATCGAACAAAGAGTTGAATCTAGTTCTACCAGGTGTCTATAAACTTGGCTCTTATACTTTTCGAACACTATGACGTTGACTAAACGCCATGGTATGGTATCTGATCGTGCACTATCTAATTCCTTTAAGTATCCTAATGAAGGTATTAGTCACAAAGTTGATAATGGTAAAGAATTCTGCAATTGAAGATGATATACGTATGAAGTAGTTGTTTTTTGAAAGATCTAAGAAATCGAACAATTGCTGTGTACTCCTGCAAAACGACTGTTATAGTTTCTGTGACAATCTTTCTTTCACTTTTACAGAGGGCTCGCACGATATAGCCAAATGGATATTTGTGGGTTTTTTAAATCTTCTGGGTGGCTTTTCAGATCAATTATGGAAATGTATTAATGTTATTTGTACTTAATGTTAACAAAATCTTCGTATTTATAACCCATTTCCTAGTGTATAAGACGACTTCATGTATAGTGGGAAGCCTGAATTTTTTGCATGATTTTAACCACTTCAAATTACTTGTGAATCGTGAGAACCTTTTTTTTTTTTTTGCGTAAAAGCTGATCATCGCACTAGACAAGATTATATGATAATTAAAAACAATTCAGTTGTACGACTAGAAATTCTTGGAAAGAGATTAAATTTTGTATTTACATTTCTCTTGGAAATATTCAGTACCAGAAATGGTTTCGGCGTCCTCAAAAGAAATAAACAGATTTAGTTCATTATTTTCTGATAAATACAATGAAAGTATTTTTGAAAATTGATATTCGGTACAAAAAGTGAGTCATGATCGGATTGAGGGCAATTTAAATATCTTTCCGATAAAAATTTCTTCAAATTTTGCAAATTTAAATTGCTTCATTTAGAAACTTGCCCTAAAAATTGTATCTGCGGCATTTTTGTTAGCGTTATTCAGTTATTTTGGAGAAAGAAAAATATCAAAATATGATGAACAATTGTGCTAATTTAACTGAAATGTGTTGTAAGACCTCAGAATCTACCTGATAGGCATTTTTAATAGTCACAAGTTAAACTTGTCTGCTATCTACAACATTCATTTAACCAAAATTTCAATGAAGTCCCAGTAAGTATCTATAACTGATCATCTTCTAAGATAAACGATTAAAAATGAGCGGGTTTTGATAAACTCCAAGCGATTATATAATTCGAAAACTACTTGGAATTAGGAAAAATTTCGACCAGTTCTGAAATTCTTAAACTGTCTACTTTCAAACCAGATATGGCACATAACACTTGGGGAAATGTTCCTAAAATGTCAAATATCCACCTGCGGACTCACTGTTTCACGATGTACTCAATGAATCTGGTATCGTTCAAATATCTACAGAAATCATTCTAACGCACAATGTTGGTAAATATTGTCGTTTCCTGAAAAAAAAACATTGGTGTTCATTAACCGAGCAACTAAAACTACTTCTGGTTGAAATTTACAAAATCTATTAATCCTTTGTTACATATTGGTTACAATTGTAACCAATATGCAACAAAGGTTAGAGAAAGGTTACAATTGTAACCAATATGCAACAATTTTTTTTTTTTATAAGCGTTTCACCCCGAGCAAGGCATGTCACTGCCACTACTGTGCAGGGTCCTACGTAGAGTGGAGAAAGGCTGATTAAATATAGGAAATAACAAAGGGTGGGTGATAGGCGGGTGAGGATACCGAGAATGAGGGTTGGGTAGATGAGAGTGTTGTGAGAATAGTTGGGAGTTAGTGTGATAGGAGGTGTCTATTGACCCTACATTTAAACACCTGGAGATTGTAACTGTCGGGAAAGCAGACTTGTGGAAGGGAGTTCCACAGGCGGGAAGCGCGAGAAAAGAAGCTGTTGGAGTAGAATTTACGGTTACATCTTATTTGTTTAACTGTAAAAGGGTGGGACCGAGTTGCTAATCTAGTATCTCGTGTAAATTCGTGCTTAGGCGGCACCAGTGATCTAAGCTCATCGGAGCAGAAGCCATGAAAGTACTTGTAGAAGAGGCACAGGGAAGCTACATCACGCCGGTGTGAGAGCGGCTGCAGCCGGTCTGCCAAGTCAGTATCAACCACGTTACAGATCCTCCTTTGTATTTTGTCAAGAAGCCCAAGGAGAGCAGCAGGGGCACCCGCCCAGATATGGCAGCAATATTCAATACACGGGCGGATGGTAGATTTGTACATGTGCAGAATAGTTTCAGGTGGGAAAAATTTCCGGGCCCTGCACAGGGAGCCCACTTTCATAGCAGCAGATTTGGCAATGGATTCAATATAGTCATTCCATTTGAGGTCCGCCGAGAGTGTAAGGCCAAGGAGGCGTAGTATTTTACTCTCTGGGAGGCTAGCCTGTCCCATGCTAATGGGAGGTAGATGCGATTGTCTATGGTGGTTAGTTGATAACAGCTTTGTTTTGGAGGCATTGAAATTTACCAACCATTTCCTACCCCAGGTCACTACGGATTGGAGGTCCCTTTCAAGTGCGGCAGCGAGGTTCACTTTGTCGTCCAGACCTGGTTTCTGATCGATGCGGGAGTAGATTGTTGTGTCGTCGGCATACATGCCAACTTGGGATCTAATGGTGTCGGGGAGATCATTAATGTAGATCAGAAAGAGCGTGGGACCTAGGATAGAACCTTGAGGGACGCCCGCGTTCGTCTGGTAGTTTTGAGAGGCATGCCCATTTAATACCACCTTTAATGTGCGGTTAGAGAGGAAAGGCTGGATGAGGTCAAACAGATGTCCAGTTATCCCATAGCTCCTCAGTTTGCACAAGAGGCCAGCATGCCAGACCCTGTCGAATGCTTTGGAGATATCCAAGGCAACGGTTCGGGCTTCACCATTCTTGTCGAGTGCCTGGTATATGTACTCGGTAATGGTCGTTAGCATATCAGCAGTAGACCTGGTGAAGCGAAACCCATACTGTTTGTCAGAGAGAAGTTCTGCGTTGATAATGGCTTCGAAAACTTTGCCAAAGATTGGAAGGAGACTAATAGGACGGTAATTGGCGGGGTCTGAGGGTTCGCCAGAATTCTTAAATATAGGTACTACGCAGGAGGACTTCCAACAGGCAGGAAAGCAGGAAGCAGATAGGCAGAGGTTATAGAGTTTAGAGAGGACAGAGGAGAGTTCTGGGGCACATTTCTTCAGTACTATGACTGGGATTCCGTCACCGCCGCTCGCTTTGTGTGGGTCAAGTTGCGCAATTATCTTGGCGACCAGCGAGGGTGAAATGTGGACGTTATTTAGTTGAGCCTTAGTTCTGCGTGGGAAGTCTGGTGTAGGTATTCCTAACGAGTCCAGTGGCGAATTGGTTGAGAATCTACGGGCAAAGCATTCAGCCTTGTCGGCTGGGGAGGTGAGAACTTCAAATTCATTGATTAGTGGGGGTATTGAAGTCTTGTTCCTGCTGAGCACGCTTTTGCAGAGACGCCAGTAATCTTTGGAGCCAAACTTAGAGGATGCTATGCGTTGCCTAATTCTGGTAGCAAACGCCCTCTTGGCTTCGTTCAGTACTTTTTTACACTTGTTCCGTGCTGAGGTGAAAAGGCGCCTGTTTTGGTTCGACGAGCAGCTTCGATAGAGCCGGAAGAAATGGTTCCGGTAGGCAATAGCGGCCGAGCAAGCGGGTGAGAACCAGGGGGACGAATTTGGTTTTATTTGGAATTTTCTGGCAGGGATAAAAGCATCGATGCCAGCCTTAACCCAAGAGGAGACTTCGGAGGCACAGTCTTTGACAGGAAGATCAAAGACGTTGTTCCAGGGGACGTCGCAGAGGAAGTCCCTGAACGAGTCCCAGTCGGCTCTTTAAGGTTACAACTGTAACCAATATGCAACAAAGGGTTAAAACATTTTTTCTAGAAGATCAATTCCTCAAATTATCGTTCTTTCTAATACTTATCAGTTGATGAATATCATACTTTCTTTGGGCAAGTTGTGTGAGTGCAAATATTCGTGGTTATTTAAGCTCATCTCTTATACCCTTCACGAGTGTGCAAAGTAATGTAGCTTTGTGCCTTACTAATGTAAGCTTCGTAGACGTTTATGGTTTGTTAGATGAACGCCCATTTTTAACGACGTCGGTGGTCGGTTTTTCAACCTAGGTAAAATCCAGGCTGTTCCATGCTAATTTTTGTATTTGACGACATGCAGAGGTATCCCCACTGATTCTAAACAGCAGAAATAGCAGTAAGAGGTTAAATTAATTCAGACCTTATATTTGTAAGTAGCAAAATATGTGTATGTAGAAAATAAAGTCTGTGTTCCTTTCCTTTTTTTATAGCCGGCGAGATGAAAAAGAAGGTAAAGCAACAAAGGAAAATGATACTTATCGGATGTTAGTTTTTAGGAGTCAGTTGAAGATTTGTGGTTGTTGTTTTTGACGGCGAGTGAGTCAAAACGAAGAAAAGAAATTTGGAGGAAGAAGAAGAACGAATGTATGTCGACGAGAATGTCAGTTTCGGCGTTTTGAAATTTCTTCCTTACATTGTGACGACGTCCTTTATCAGATTCCTGCTCTCATCAAACTGTCTTTGGCCGGTCAAGAGACGTGGATAAGTACTTAGATTAGGTCACGTGGTCGGCTTGAACTGCATACCTATTTTCTAGGTGTTAAGACAATTTTAGAGGGGGTCATAGTTCAGTTTGTTATTTCCTATCCAATCAGAATCCAGAATTTTAATTTTCACATCGACTCGTGGAATTTGCCTTGGTCTGGTTTTCCCAAAAATGTTTTCAGTCATTCTGATACGATTTTGTGGGTGTGTAATTTTACATTTTGCGTTTCGGTTAATTGTTGGATGTTATAGGAATTGTGTCCTATATTTTTACCTCGGCTTGAACCCTGGTGAAAAAAAAACAGGACATTATCACACAAAACAGTTTCGATAAGTATTGTGTAAGAATTTATTTTTCTATTATCAATAAATTTGAAAACAAAAATGAAAGTTGTGACGTAATTCTTAATTCCCTACTCTATCATCCGGGTTATATTTTTATTATCTAAACTTATAAATGGAACTTTGTGTGTGTGTGTGTGTGTGTGTGTGTCCGTTAACTATAGACTCCAAAACGGCTGAACCGATTTTCTTGAAATTTTACACAGTTGTACTATAAACGTCTGCGAGTGTTCTTAGCTAGGTTTTGTGTCGAGGTACCCCCGATAAATGTCGAAAATCGATAATCGAAAAAAATCGGGTTATAGAACGAGTGGTCCGATTTTAATCAAATTTGATATACTCATAGACAAAGACATAAGAAACAATATTCAGAAGTTTCAAGGTTGCAGTTCTTACAATAGTGCAGAAAATCGATAATATATATATAAGGCAAGATGTTTGTGTTTGTGTGTATGTCTGTTTATCTGTCCGTATGTCCTTTATACAAATCCACAATTTTTATCCGATTCTCACCAAACTTCACACAAATATTCTTAGGCTGAGTCTGAGCTCCAGGACCATGGATTAGTTTTAAAACTTTCATTACACCCGAGCAACGCCGAGCTATACTGCTAGTTTATAATATAGCTGATTGGAGTGGAGCAATTATATAACTGATAATATTGAGATGGTGCAATTTTCGGCCAAGTCCGTACAAATACTTTTAGGGAAGGACATGAACCCATTTATTCTCCATTTCCACAGGGATAAGTTAAAGGTAGATCAGAACTAAAATATTTCTATAGCTACAAGGATTTGCCATCACAATATACATATTAAGACAAACAGAAACATCCTTGATAATGGCTAACAGTTTAGCAGGAAGTGTTCGGTTCCAAAGATCATTTCAACAGTTCTTATTCACTGGACAAAAAGATTTCTCTTGTACGCATACAAGAAAAATATTATTAACAAAAATTAATTGCAGTACCTTGTTATTTTCAATAACATATGCGCGTCTACCGGTCTGCGCATTCGATAGGCCTAATACAGATAAGAAGGCCGGTAGACGTAATTCAAACTATTCAATAAAACCTGTATAAAAGATTTGCTACCCAAATACACGCACGAACACATACACTTTACAGATCTCTACTCTGCCTATAACACTTTAGTGCGTTAAGTAATATTGTATTTGAAGTTCTGTAAAATTATTCCTAATCCTCATTTTTTTATCCGCTGCTGATAACTTTAATATTACAGTTATTGTTTGTGTGTCTACGCGCTAATATTCAGTTTCCTGTACAGATTCTTCCTGCTATCTATTACAAGGGCCAAATCCGGCCAAAAATGGATTACTGCTATCGTATTTGGGCTAGAGCTGCCCAGTATTCACTGTCCAGTCTTTGTGGTCCAAAAATTGTTACGTGGTCTTGTGAGTGATTAAATATTTTCCATTTACGACCCCTTTCCCAATGACGGAACTTTTCAAGTCTCTCGCTACCCTATCACTATTTCTATGGAAAATGTTCAAACGAGCTACATTCTTTAGTTCTACCAGTTCTAATCATCACCTATAGGATTTTCTGTGCCATGAACACTATAGTGAACTACCCTCATTCCCTTCTTATTCTATTAGTGAGAAATAGGTTCCACTCGAATCGACTCCAAAGAGGATGCTTTCCCGCCTACTACAATCTGTACCTATTCAAGTTAACTGTTATTTAGCATACTCTCATAAACTGCGCCTCTTACCTATGTTCTTACCATTAACACAATAGTCCTTCAGTAAACCCTCTGTTTTAAATTACTGTTAGGTCTTGTACATTAGTAAAAAAACAAATCTTTTTATTCTTCACGTGAAAATATTCAACCTGATATTTCCACTGGAACAACTAGTACATATTCACTATGCATCAAGTTATAAATATATGAGTATGTGTTTAACGTAACACAGGACAATCATAAAGAACATTTAAGGTATAGAATCTTGTCGTCATACATTGAAGAATCTAATATTATTTGCTTCCATAGGCAAATAACAATGTCAGTGATTGGATAGAGTATTAATTAATCATACCCGTGGATAACTGAAGTCGTTTTCTCTACAGACAATCTTGGTAACCAAGTTTTCCATTAACGTAAAGAATGTTTTAGTCAACTGGGACGCATTGTACAATAATTATATGCGAACTAGCCAAAATCGGTTTTCAGATAACTGTCGGGCAATATTAGGTCTCTGATAGGATCTAGATGTCTTATAAATATTTACGAACACAGAGGAGCAAAAGGAAAGAATTGGAAATCCTGTGTTAATTTTCAAAGTATGTGGCCTGATCAAAATGTATTGGGACTTTTCCTGTGGTAACGACGCAGAGGGAAGGTACAAGTTACGCGCTGAACCTGAACCCCTGTCATGCATGCACGTTGCTATAATGTTCTCGCTCACTTCTGTTGTTTATAGCACTATGTGGAAAGAATGTGCGTCAATATACTATAGAGTTTTTATTAGTGACTATAGTCTGTGCAGCAGTTTTTGGCGAAGCATAACATTCCCCAGGTTTGACAACTATATACCCCGGATTTTGCCTCTTATGACTTTTTACTCTTTTCAAAAAAATCGAATCCTACTTGAAAAGAACCAAGATTCAAGACGCTGGCTATCACAGAGAATGCAACGAGGCTGCTTCTCTCTGTCCTCTACCAAAAATAAATTCATGAATGTCTCCACTAATACAAATGACTGGCTTCAGAAGAGCTCTACTTGGAAGGATATTAAATGCCAAACTGATGTTTTCTTTTTAGAGCACCATTCCCGATACTTTTTGACCAAACCTTGTATGTATGCCTGGCTGGTAAATCAGTTCCAAATTCTGCCTTTGTTGTTGTTATTAATCTAATCCTTAGCAAAATTATAAAACATATCTGATCTTCAACGAGAGGGACAGATTGAGATACGAGATATAAATTTGAGACGTCAAACTTCAGTAAGTACAGAAATGTAACTACCTGAGAAGTGTTATGATGGAAAATGTGATACATAAATTTGAAGGTACATTGGAATAGTGAAAGATGTTTTCCACAAAACTAAGTACTAAGAAATCGAGTGAAAATACATATATGTAGGCAGGGAGAGAGAAATGTGACCAATTGTTTTTTGGTTTTTTTTTTTTGTTTTTTTTTTGGTTTTTTTTTTTGAAAGTGCTTATTTCTTACTTATAATTCACTCATCCGATACGGCAGTGAATGCCGGGTAATTTCCTAACAGATAAAGAAGAGGCTTGAAATGTTAGAATACAATAGGTGGAACATGCTAGCAACAAGAAATTCTTAAGTAAAAAAGGAACAAAAAATGTTACCTCCAATTAAGATCAGAAAGAGCTGAAGTTTCTGGGATACTTAAGGAGAAAGGAGATGCCTGGAAAATATGACACTCACAAGACATATTGAAGGTAAAAAAACAGTAACTTACTAACGTGCTTTTGTAAGTAAATGGCAGAACAGGAACTGGGGAGGAGTAAGTTAACAAATATTGCTTACAGCTTCAAAAGAGAAGTTGTGAAAGGGCCATGATTGCCCAAGTATTAAAAAGGCGTAGCAAATAAAAGAAAATTCTTCATCGTACTGGCGCCAGTTGAAATCTTGCAAATAGTTCTGTTACCATAAAAACCTAGTTCTGCTTCTTTTAAAGTTGAGCCTTTGATCTGTAGGCTTTGTACGCCCACTCTATATAGAATGAATTTTGCGATAATAAATATTTGTTCTTAGGTATGATTTCCGCTCAAATTAAATTTAATAATCGAATATATAACCATGAATTAATCAATGTTTTCTTTCAAACTTTCGATGGTAGAAAAGATAATATAATATTTCATGGCTATTAGCTTAAAAAATAGCCAATTACCAATTTTTGTTTTAATGCTCTTGGTGAGTTTGTCTACCATTATTGGTACTTACTTGAGAAACCCATCTTTTTCTGCAAACCTGTCTTCTGTTGACCTCTTATAATTAACTCTCACTTCGTTGTATCAGATATCTGAGCTCATATTTGCAGTTCGGAAAATTCAAATATCCAAGATTGTGATTGTCGGAACTTTTTTGTCCATTCCTGTTATTGCTGAATCTTTCTTTTTCATTTTTTTTTTTCATGCTTTTCTTTTCTTTTTTTCATAGAGAAAACATTTTTTACTGTAGTTTTCTTTTCTACTCTTTCAGTTTCAATCTTCGAATTTCTGAAACGTAATAGATTTGCGCAGAAAGTTGCTCCTAAAATTTTCCACATAAGAAACACACAAGTTGTTAGGCCTTTTGTTAGTATTTTTTTCTCAATGTATTTTTGCCTTAGACTCATTTTGACTTCCAACTCCGCAATCTTTCCAGGGTGATTAAATTCGTTCATACGAAAGTCAACCCAAATCCAGTTACCAACTGTTTGCCGTATATACGTGTAGGTGCTGAATATGTTAATCACCTGTCACTTTGATCCTACAAAGCGAAATCTCATAAAGTCATCATGTTCCTCTACGCTGTTCCCAAAGTTGAAAAGAAATGCTCATTCACTGAAACTTGTATTCTTCAGTCTATTTCTTTGGTACAGAAAGAGCCAACATTTTTATATTCCGGCTTCTCTGACTATCTCATGGATAACCAACTTTGGAAGATAAAGTTCTACAATTTGCTCACAAAGTTTGCGTCGTCTATTTGGATTCCATGAGCTGGAAGCATCCGTCGTCAACAATCTTCTAAATATTCAAAATTCAGTGAAGAAATTGATGGCAAGTAGTGTACTGTTTGTGGTTTTCCAAATGTATTGTCAAACGCCACAGGCGCATTCAAACACTTGATAAATTGATAGCTGTTCGTTGAAGGAGACTAGGAAATTGGTGTAAGAATGTCTTCCTGCACAACAACGCTATCATGTACATTGGAACAAAAGAGTGGGTCCGGTGATATGGATGTAATGTTTTACATCATCCACACAATAGTCTTGACTCCTTCAAATAATCATTTATCTCGGGAGTGATTCTACGAACATGATGCGGTTTCAAATGCGTAAGAGTAAATCTAGTAACTTGACACTACGTCCTTCTAGGAGGTAATTTATGCGTCCACATACCGATTGGGCAAGTACACTTATCTCGATACCAGCAACGTAGGAAAATGTATTATAAAGGTATTAATGCTTATCATTAAACCTGTTACATTAGTAAATGTTTGCACCTTAATTTTCGGACATTCCTTTGTAAATGTGGTGAGATGGGTTATATTGTAACCCTATTTATGGTACCGAGAAAGGGAGAAGAGAAGGAGAAGAGACAATAATCGAATATTTTTTTATTTTTTCTTCATCTGCTAGAAGCTGGGTGAAGAATATGGTAAGAAGACCACCCAAGAAAAATAGATAAATAAAATTACGGCCACCAAAAACAAAAACCACTCGAGATAGTTTCTTTATGACTCTTGAGTGCTGGCTAAAAATTCGGTTAGAAGGATAAAAATTCTGTATGATTTATCACAAATTCGTAATAGCCAAGTGAGTTTCTTGGTTATTGTGAAAATTTAACTATCATTGATCAAATGACATCTGTCTAAAATTTGATTTAAAACAGAACTTTTCCCTTGCATGGAAATTGTTGAAAGAATTTTGTGACTCTTAAAGACGGGTCACCCCTGGTCAGAAAGACACGGAACCTTCAGGAATAAATTTTCTTTGTTTTGGGGGGAAATTTGCAAGGCTGATAGTCAAGAGAAACATACGGCTTTCCTTTTCGACCGAAATTGGATAATTTCTTACGACGGTTGTATACGAAGCAAGAAAACCTAGATAATTAAAAACGTCTCAAATAAAAGGATTGTCTCCTTTTTGTAATTTGTCATTTTTCTCATCTGTGTTTTATCATTTCAATTCTTTTGCCAACACAGAAAAGGTTTGATAAGAAATAAACTTTTGAGCGATAACTAAAATTTGACAGTTTGGGCTGGACCACGCTCTTTGGGTGGTTATGGTAAGGGGCACCTACACAAAGCAGGAAGGAGACGGGGTTGATCAAATGACCAATGAGGAAAAGGCCCGAGTGGAATTTTGGGAAAATCGGATAAAGATTCCATGCCCCTCAAGCATTAATAAGAAGTACTCACACAGGAGAGAAGAAGACGAGGTAGATCAAGTGGCCAAAAGGAAGATCCCTGATTGATCATTTGGAAATGCTAGCATACCCAGAGTGCGTCACAACCACTCCCGATGGATGCGTGTCTCAATATAAGCAATAGTCGGTCGGTTTTCAGACAGTATAGTTGGTTCGAGAGTGAGAGCTGAGTTGGACCGGTACGGGTCGAGTTAACACGAGAGACGCGTTGTCACGTGACTGCCTGCCTCAGAAGAACCTCCGACTTTAGCCTGGTATCAAACCAACCAACTTGGATAGAAGCCGTTGATTGGAATTATAGTTGTCTGCATGCAAGAATACAGAACGTGTATATATATATATATATATATACCTTATTTTTAATTTCACAAAGATTTCATTTTCTTATTGTGGCTCTCAGCTCTGTATGGATTATCGATGCAGTGGATTTCGGCAACTTTCAGCCCAAACCGGCTTTGTGATCAATCGAACACGACGTGGGACAGAACCGAGTTCGGCCGCGGAGATTTTGGGTGTCGACGCGAAGGATCAGTGGAAGTTCACAACACAGTATTTCGACAGAAATTAATTTCGGAAAGATAAAATAGACTTAAAGAAAAATGATCTGCAGTTGTATATAACCTCACTTAGTTAATTTTATGTGATTTAAGGATTTTGAATTTTGCAGAACATTTTTTTACAATTCCATTTCGTATATCTCTTTGAATAAATCCCTAGTTGTCTGTAACGTGCCAAGATTTATTCAAAAGCCAATTATTTTTTATTTTCACCAAGTCTGTTAGTATTATGTCTGAATTTTTTGTTCGTCTTAAATCTGTTCAAACGAATAACGATCATCTACATGAAATAAAAAAAATCAATTGGTCCCATTTCTCTCGCCCTGCCTACACATATGTATATGTAATTTTGAATATATGCTTCATGTATCTGAATATGATTATACGAACACAGAAATTTTATCTGAATAGATAGAACTGTTAAAACAATTCATGAATTATCACCCAAATCCACACACTTACGTCTGTGTACGTAAAACATATAACTAAGTTCACGATGAAAGTAATGCCGCTTATAACGTTGGTCCATTGCTTGAAAGGCCAACTAGATATGTTTAAGTATATTTTTTTAATTGATTTCTCCTAATAGAGAATAAGGATTAACTGGGAATAACGTTACTGGAATAATTTCCTAAATTTCTAGCACTTTGTCTTAGACGTATGGAACCTCAGTGAGGTATTATCTGCCATTTCGATTTTTAACATAGAGGGTCGACAATTAGTCTTGTATATTCAGTACTATAGATCACTGTAGAAAAAGTAGCCTAAAATATGTTACTCACAAATCGTTTGCGGCGTGCATAGACAGTTGTTTTTTAGTTAACAATCAGTATTGAAACTGTATTGAAGCTGCTATGACTGGTAGAAGAAAATAGAACTAATATGTCATTGCTCCATCGGCTAATCTGAATGCATTGAGTATCTTTAATGTACCAATGAGATTCATCACACTGGGTGGTATTATTATTCATTGACTAGATTTTGAAGAAATATTTTTTCGAAGTTTTTATACTTTGGCACTATATTTCTTTCGCAGGTGTAAATATTTGGAATGCTTTTTTTGAATGTATAAAATGTTTTTTGCATAACAGTTTAATACTGTACATTCTAAAATTTTAGAAATTCGCTACATAACTTAGCATTGCATGTAAACATTTTAACATGATTTAATGTTCTATGAGCTGTGACTCTTCAGGATGTCATGTATCCTGACTTCTCCATTCTCATTCCATGTGCTATGCCACTTCTCAAGGACACATGGCCCAGTAGATGTAGACATTGGCTTGTTCCAGTAAATTGGCCCAAAGGGTTGTGAGTTCAATACCAGGCTACAGCAGTGATGAACAAATACCTTAAAGAGTTAATTTAAAGGGAGATAACTACATGGCTACCAGAAGTGACATCGCACATGGAATAGGAATAATAATTATATATCATTTGGCAAAGGTTTCTATGTGCTTGCATATTCGTGCATCACGACCAAACGGTAATTTTTTAAATCATTTCACTCCAAGCAAAGCATTCCGCTGCCACTATTACGCATGGGGTTATATAGGGGAAGGTAAAGAGAAAGAGTGGTTAGATATAGGAAATGTCAGAAGGAGGGTGATAGATGGGTAAGGATACTGAGGCTGAGGGTTGGGTAGATGGGAAGAGTGTTTGAAAGAATGGATGCGAGTTAGTGTGTTAGGTGTCTATTGACCTTACATTTAAACTCCTAGAGATTGTAGCCGCCGGGGAAGCAATCCTGTGGAAGAGAATTCCACAGTCGGGAAGTGCGAGAAAAGAAGCTGTTGGAGTAGAAATTGTGGTTACATTTTATCGGTTTCACTGTAAAAGGGTGGAACCTAGTTGCTAATCCAGTATCTCGTGCAAATTCGTACCTAGGTGTCACCAGTGATCTAAGTTCATCGGAGCAGAAGCCGTAAAAGTATTTATAGAAAAGACACAGGGAAGCCACGTTGCGCCGGTGAGAGAGAGTTTGCAGGCGGTCTGCCAAGTCGGTATCGATCACATTACAGACCCTCCACTGTACCTTGTCGAGAAGCCCGAGGAGAATAGCAGGGGCACCCGACCAGATGTGGCAGCAGTATTCAATGCACGGGCGGATGGTAGATTTATATATGTGCAGGATAGATTCAGACGGAAAAAACTTCCGGGCCCTACACAGAGAACCGACTTTCATAGCAGCGGATTTAGCAATGGATTCGATATGGTCATTCCACTTGAGGTCCGCTGATAGTGTGAGACCAAGGAGGTGTAGTGTTTTACTCTCTGGGAGGCAAGCCTGGTCCATGCTAATGGGAGGTAGGAGCGATTGTCTATGATGGTTAATTGATAGCAGCTTCGTTTTAGATGCATTAAAATTTACGAGCCATTTCTTACCCCAGTCCACTACGTACTGGAGGTCCTTTTCAAGCTCGATGTTCCCAGGACTTGATTTGCATGTCATTTATATAAATAACAAGCACTCCTATAATAATATAGAATATTTTGAGTTGACCTCCGATGATATGTAAGGTCACCGAGTTCATCAAATAATAAATCATGTCACTTTAACCAGGTGTATCAATTTTTAATAAAATGTAGTGACTATTTTACAAAGTATAAAAATGTTTTGGAACTTCCAAAATGGCAGAGTAGATAGTTCAATTCAGCAACACTTTCTTATATGTAAATAGTCTAAATATTCTTTTCATCGTGTATGTTGAGTAAGAGAAAATCCGGGTAACGCTGGTATCCTTACTAATATATGTGTGCCTGTACAGTTATATTAGTAGACAGATAAACTCGTGTGACTCATTTATTTCAGTTGTGTTAACGTCTCTATATGTGTCCTCTGTATTCAAGAATTGTCTTTCATGTCTTCAGTGGCACATATTTTTGCAAACTTTAGTCTGCATATTTACTGATAGACGTTAGTTTTACTTTATTTTTTATAGTCCAGTTAACATTAAGGTAGCATAATACGAGGTTGGAATCAGTTGGTTGTCTTTGTTCATACATGGTCATGTACTGATCATGTGTTTTCTGTTGTTTCTTTTCTCGTATTTTCATATGGCTGTGTGAACATTGTTGTCTATTTGTGGACATTTTCTTAGTTTTGCAAGCAATTGTCCGTCATAGTATTTAAATAGTATAAAAAAAAACTAAAATATATCTTTCGTCTGGAAAATGACAATCACGATTAAGATCTGTTATAATGCATCTTCTACTTCACCTTTATGAACTCCACTTGAAAGTACATTGGCGTTATTTTTTTCTGTTAAATATTATATAAAAGTATGTGATTGTGTACATTACTTTAGAATTATATTAACTGGATGAGATTAGTACTTATATCATGTTGATATTAGATTTGGGATTATTTTTTGTGGGTGTGTTTAACGGAATATCAACCTCTGTAAGTTATTTAATACCAAAACTTAAATATTTTACATATAGTTTTTTCTTCTTGAGATAATAATGGTATTAGTGATACAAGTTTTACTAATTAATCTATCCGTGGGGGAGAAGAGATACATTCATACCTTTCCCAGAGGTACTTGTGTTTAAATGAATTTGACGAATCTAGCCAGAATTGAAACTCAGCTTTCCAATTAAGTTTTTAGCCATTAGCTATTACACTACCAGCACATCCAAGCTTACAGCATCTGTTATTCCCAAACGGTCACCTATCTAGGAACTGTCCAGGCTTGACGTTGCTTAACTTCAGTGATCATACGGGAACCGGCGCTTTAACATGATGTGGCTATAAGCCTTCAGATTTTGTGTGGATACGAATGCAGTGAAAGTTAGGTTATTTAGCTTTTTTTATGTTAACTCTAAATTAAACATTAAAAAATCCTAGCGATTCTTGAAAATTCTTTTAACGAAATTACATTACATGCATTTTCAACGAAAAAAGAAAAATCTCATTGATAAAATATTAGTTTGTTCACATTGAAATTCCCCTAACCCTAAAACGAATGAGCGTGAGTAAATTAAAACAATTCTACAATTCGAACCAGATACTCTTTCGGTGATTTTAAAAATAAAGACAAATTTGCCTTCTTTTCAATTATTCATAAATTGGAAAGTATAGTAAATGCTTCAGAGGTTTTAAATAAACTCATTTGTAATTTATTTTAAGATATGAAACAAATCTCTAAATAAGATGTGTGTGTGTGTGTGTGTTTAATTTCTTTGGGGTCCGATCCTGGGTATGACGGTAAACTGTATCCGGCAGCAAGGTCTCTGATTGGGAGTTGTGAGGAGCATGGAACCACCTTTTAATTGCTGTTGTTCTCAGGTCCACCCTGACCCAAAGTGGTAGCACCTGTTAGGATCCCAGCTATGGGTAAATAGTTTATCTCCAAACTGGGGTCAAATCACAATGAAAGTATAAAAATAGAGTTTTATAGAAAAATATACATTTTTGAAGGAAAAATATTATTGCCATAATATATTTTTCAAGGAAAAAAAATATAACCAACAATACATTTTTGAATACAAAACTAGAAGGCATCTTCAGTTTTCTAAAATAAAAAAAGTTAAATTTTTTTCATCAGAATTTGACTAAATCAACTTTCTCACTACAACTGAACATTAAGAAAAATACCTTAAAATTCGACCTTTTTGACCCACAGAGGTTGCTGTGCTGTTAAACAAAAATGAAATTCTTTTGGCTTCGAAGTCCTTTTTAGTGATTTTACATTTTGCAATATATAAAAAGATTGAAAAATTTAAGCATTAAAAATAATTGCATTAGTAGCTTTAAATTTAGAAAAAAATTACAATATTTATATTATGATTATGTTTGCATATATTTATTAATTTATTTATCATCTGAAAAATATTAAAACTTAAAAATTAAAGATAGAATAGAATCAGCTAATATTACCATTAATTTGGCCAACTTGTAAGAAGCGTAAGACTAATTATAATGGATAAGTCGTGCCACAGAAATAAACGACAATGATTTTACGATACAATTTTACGTGATGTATACACATACATATAGACACAACTACTGTTAATCCAATAAAAGTATCAATATTCATTCAGAATAGAAGTCCACTAAAAGGAGGTGTTGTGTGTGCGATTATAGTAAGAGATGTTATATAAAGTGAAAGGATAACGTGAAAGTTAACGGTTAAACCCTAGACATTTAGGTTAAGATTGTAGTGATCGGGAAATATCCTCTCGGGTTCTACAAAGTAGTGGTTCTTGGCAAGAAACTGTTTGAATGGAAATTATTTTTAACTATGGTCCTGGGTATGACAATGAACTGCATCCGGCAGCAAGGTCTCTGACTGGGAGGTTGTGAGAAGCAAAGAACCAATTGCTGTTGTTCTCAGGTTCACCTTGACCCGGAGTGGTAGCACCTGTTAGGGTCCCATTATGGACAAATAGTTAACCCCCCAAACTGGGGTCAAAACACTATGAAAGTATAAAAATACACTTTTATAGATTTTTACAGAAAATCATTACCAACAATAATTTTTTGAAGGAAGAAAATTATTACCAGTAGTACATTTTTGAATACAAAACTAGAAGACATCTTCAGTTTTTAAATTAAAAACTTTTCATCAAAATTTAAATCAACCTTCTCACTATAACCGAACATTAAAACAAAAATTCCTTAAAACCCCACTTTTTGGCATTAAATAACCCACAGATTGATACGCTGTTAAACAAAACTTAAATAAAACAAAGTAATGACATACGAAGGATGATTTATCTTAATATACATGGTATGATGTGTGTTAACAGTGAAAGTTAGAATTGATGAATCGAAGGAATGTAGATTTTAGTCCTCATCTATATAAGCAACCTTTCGTTGGTAACCGAGGTCTCTTGGTATTTTTTTCTGACTCAAGGAGTTCTGTTGACTTGATTTATAGATGGAGGAAACAAATACACTCGACGTATTACGCCTGAATATTTCCTGTGTTACTTTTTTCTTCATTAAGGGTGCAGGAGGTAAACGTTTTCTGGGTTTTGGAGTTACCTACCTTATACGGATCCAAACCTTCGAATAACTTCGAAAGAGGCTATCATATCAACAGATGTATAATATCTGGCCTATTGTACTGCCATTTTGTGAATGGTTTCTGGATGATGTGTGTTGTTAACTCTGGACAAACCAACCCAGCTTTATTCTGCGTGCATCTTTAATCTGTTTCTGAATACTAGCTCTCCACCAAACCAACCAAAACAAACATGAAAACTACCAAATTGAAAATGAACAAAACTAGAAAACTCAAAAAGTTGACTCTAGCTATATCATTTCATACTCCAATGTAAGGGGTCTACGCTCCAATTTTTCAGAAATGGAATTCTATCTTCTTCAATCTAAACATGACCTCCTGTTCCTTTCTGAACCGGGTATCAATTCCTCAATCCCATTGCAGCTCACAATCTCGGAATACCCACCCATTATAACAAAATACAACTACCTAAATCTACCTATACCTACCACGGTCATAGACTCGGTGCCCACATCAAGGACGGGTTTTCCTGTGGCAGGAACACGAGGATTGATCTCCCGTATATATGCTCCTCCGTGGCAGTTATCCATAGTAAAATGTCCGTCCTTGCTCTATATCACCCTTGGGATGAAGCGTTGGTAATCTTGGATCGAATATCTGAGAGAATTGATAATATCCTCACCGAACTTCACTCGGTCAGCTTTCCCATGTGCGGTGATTTCAATGTTTACCACAAAGAGTGGTTAGTACATTCGAACAAAACCAATGAGGAAGTTCTTCGTCGCCTATGAATTATCCCAGATCATTGAACGACCCACCCGACAGGACAGC
This sequence comes from Ascarosepion bandense, assembly GCA_037127315.1. Lineage (NCBI taxonomy): Eukaryota > Metazoa > Mollusca > Cephalopoda > Sepiida > Sepiidae > Ascarosepion > Ascarosepion bandense. Next base: position 2,848,721 of record JBBBDQ010001192.1, read on the forward strand.
AGGCGAATCTCCTCGGTCTTTTTCTAACATCTAACAGGATATTGGACACCCAACCTCAACTGGAAGTCCTATGTATGAGCCATCGTTAAAGATGCAGGCAAAATGATCAGCACTCTGTACCACTCCAGTAAGTACCTGACTCTTCATCCTATCCTCTACTTTTATAAGAGCCGGATCAGGCCGAAAATAGAGTACTGTTGTCATAATTGGAAGGAAGTTGCCCGATCCTCACATTCCTGTCTTGATAGTTCAAAAGCGTCTCGGAGAATAGTTATTTTCCATCTTCCAACTTGTCTCTCACAGCCAGGATGTGCCGAATCTCTTACTGATCTATCGCTACTACCATTGAAAGTGCTCGAACGAACTATATTCCTTGTTTTGGCCAGATCTTTCACAGCCAGAACCTAACATGCCACTTACATAGTAGCAAACTATTTACATTCCCTCCGTATCCAGCGATAAAGTTCCACTCAAACAGCTTCTTTCCACAAATCACTACCCAGTGAAACAGATTCCTAAGAGTGTTTCCTCGATCACTACAATCTTAATGGTTAACTCTGGACTTGAACAGGTTTTCTTCTCCTCTTATCCATATAAACTAACCCTTAAAGTAACCTCTACCGTCAGTGGACCTCAGGCATTATACAGCGTGAAACTTACTGTAAAGTAAATAAATAAAAGCTCATTAAAATTGTGGCTCTGTTGCTGCGTGATTCGGTGAATGTCACTCTTACTTTGGTCCGTCTCCTGCGAATGTGCTCTGCGTCCCCACGTTGTGTTTCAGTATCTGTAGAAATCTTTGTGAACAACTGTCAAAGGCTTGCCTCCTCTCTGTCTTTGCTACGCTTGTATCATTGGTAAACCTAATTAACTTCAATAACACTCATTAACAAGTGTAAAAATAACAACTTTTATTTATGCTACTATGACTGAACAAAATCTTTAACATATAAACAAAATAGACTTTAAGAAGTTTCCCAGTATCATAAATTCTGAAGCTAAGAGAAAGGGTTTGACTGGCGGTTGTAGTTATTGCTAAACAGTCCAGAGACGTTCAGCTATTCAAATAAAAGCAGATGATTGAAGGAGTTCCAAGAAGCGGCACAAAGAACAGGTTTTTATCTAATTTAGCCTCTACAATGTTGTAGAGGGTTGGTCTACTAGCGGTGAGACCAGTTTGATCTTTCTTCTGCTTTTATGGGGTGCAAGTCCCAAATTTCACTGCCGTGGGAGGCTAACCAATAATAACGCTTGACCAATGGAATATTTATTACTGAATTTACAGTTAATTTGGCACATGGCCGAAGAGAGAGGGGACAGGCGGGTCGACAATATCTATCCTATACCTTGCTAATCACATTCACGAAATCGCTCAACAATTCTTTCATTTACCACAAAAACTCGTCCATCATTTTACAATACTCCATACACCATAATACCACATATTTACAGAGGAACCAAAAATGAAGGGCGACGAAGCCCATGACACAAAAATTTGATACTATATACAATGGTACAAAAATATATTTAAAACGTTAATGATATAAAAATGAAATATGTAGGGGATGAATAGCCCAAAACAAACTAAAATAAACAAAATGTTAGTAACACCCGTCTACCCAACAAAATTTCAGAGTGACTATTGTATTCCGCCTAACGGCGAAATCAAGTTACCCACTCGCTAACGAAGAGGGAGATGATAAAGTAAATAATGAACTGGCCCAGTCAAGATGAAAAGTGGGGCCAAAAACAAACTGGGGAGGTTGAGAATCTCGACGTGGATCATAACAAAAGAGAAATCCGGAAACAGCCTAGGAACAATATTTATTCACATTAACTAGGTACACAAAACAAGACACTTAACCAGGGGAGGGTTTGCAGGAAAGATTTTAAAAAGAAAATCAAGACTGGAACCATTCACTCGAACCAGACTTGCTACAGTTGCTCACATTTTTCTGAAATCAGTCAATATCAAAGGCTTTCTATCTTATCTGATCTTCTCAACTAAGGTCACACCGATGACAGATCTGACCCCCACCCCATCTGAAAACCATATCGAAAGAAAGCCGATTTTAAATCAATCCCCTTGTAAGCAAAAACTCAGGATTCTGAGGTAATTTTTTTTCAAACTACTACTCATTTCCTGAAAACCTACTCAGACTCTTAAAATAAAAATGCAATAAATCTATGACATTATTTAATTAGCTTTCGATTGCTTTTATAAATAACATTTAAGATTTTTAATTTTTACAAGAACAGTTTTCATTTTTTTTAATGTTAAATATAATAATTTAAAATATATATTTCGTTTAAAATTCTGCATTAATATTATTTTATCTGATATTGTTATTAAGGGTAAAGCATATTTACGAATCAAAAATTGAAAAGCTTAATACAAATAATTTTGCACTAAGATGTTTAAAATAATTTGTTTTATGTTTAAACATTCCCATTTTTCTAAGTATGTTCGTCCATAAATAACATTATCATTAAAAGGTCACGTGTGTTAAGGATTATCTCCTCTTTCTGAAAAAGCAACCTTTTTAAGCTTTGTACAGTTCTTTTTTATTTAATTATTCATTTTTGTGCTTCATTGTGATTACGCCTCAGCAGGCTTTGCAAAGCATCACTTCAAAATTTTGAAATATGTTTTACTTTTAATTCCTATTTCACTAAATATTGTTATGAAGAGGCTCATCCCTTATTTCCTGTTTAGGATGCGGTTTCCGGTTTTCTCTTTTCCAATCTTCTCACTTTTTTTCAATTGGAGTAGATAGACTAAACTATCGCCCGGTTCACACTCCACCCACGTCTATTGAACAGGTGAAGATGCTCATCCCTTGTTTCCTGATTAGGATGTGGTTTCCGGCTTTCTCTTTTCCAATCTTTTCACTCCTATGTAGCCCTTTGCACATCAGTGGCTTTACCGCCTTGCTCGGGGTGATATGATTTTAAAAAATGTCAATTCTGGTCAACCGTGTGTAGCTTTTCAACATGTCAGACTTTCGTTAATCAATTCACACGTCAGAAAAACAAGACCTTAGTTGTAAGGAAATGCTTGTATTCAGTGTTTCATGTTATAAGCAAATAATACTTGTTTCAAATCAGATTTATTTAAATTTGCTAATTTTCCTTAAATAACTTGTCACAGGTGTATATTTTACTTTTGCAAGATTTTTAAAACCAAGAATTAACTTTTATTTACAAGTGTATTAATATGTCAAAAATGAACTGTTTTAATGATTTAACTGAAAACGTTTCGAAAGTTGAGATTACTTGCAATATAATTTCTATCTCAGATACGCCAGAGAATTTTTTACTGGAAATAGTAAATTTAATCTTTTAGCTTTCAGTTAAAGCGAGCATGAAAATTTCAAGAAAACCTTTTTCATTTATCAAAATTCACCTTAAAACTTAGGTATTGAAAATTGGTGGAGGTAACTGTATTATTATAACTACTAGGAGCGAGTTATAACAGTATGCTCAGTAATGATGCAACGTCACAAATTTGGTTTTTGAAGTAAGATATGCTATAAGCAAGTTACTTCCCCATTGAGCCGTTGGAGCTGGCTCAGAAAATTAGCTCTCAGGCTCGGTTCATTCAACTTTGGAGGTGCACTCCTACAGTTGTGTCATCTGCATATATAGCCAATAACGATCGAAGAATGCTTTATTAACAGATGGTTAATTCTTTTTACTTTATTAGAGAATAAGACCGAGAGGCGAGCCTTGAGATACAACTGCATTCGTCGCGTAAACTTCATAAGACTGGTTATTCACAAAACCTTCGTGCACCTATCTGTTTGAAAGAACTTGATAATTGAGAAAACTCTTTCAGGTAAAGAGTTTGTGCGGCAACTCCCTATGCTAGACCTTATCAAAAACTTCGATATACTAAGGCGGCTGTCCTCGTGATAGATTACATATATATAGTCTTGGTGTTCCCAAAGAGCCTCCAATTAAATTTAACATCAGGTTTGGCATTAACTTTAACACTAACGAGTGGGTGGTCTGAAGTGCTCAACGGAGGTAACACTTAAGCAGAACATTTTTCATGTCAGAATGTCAAAATAGATAAATATGAAATATTTAAATATTAAGAGGTAAATACGAATAGATTGTTTACTCAAGGGGTGTTGAAACGTTCTTGACCAAAATTGCAACAAACAAAATGATGAATCATTTGGGAAAGAGAAATACTTCTTGGTCAAACCAAGAACTCTCTCTCTCTCTCTCTCAAAAGCGATCGGAGTCCAACCGTACTGATGAGCTGTGATACAACGAAACAAATCTGTCTGCGGATGACTATATATATATATATATATATATTCACTTGTTTTGCCGCTTCTCTGAGTTTCCCGGAAATCACATCCACTCTTCAGGAGACTTGCATTTAAAGACTGTAAAAGTTTGTTGGCAAAATGCAGCCTTTGTTAATATATATAGTTTAAAATTTTCTATATGACTGAATAGGGCTCAGTAGCAGAGATAAAGTGTAAACATAGAACTCGACACTACATAGTGACTTTGTTTCACGCCATCAGCAATTACTGACAGTCGCAGTGTATTGCTTATTTCTGTCCAAACTGTTTAATACTACTCGACATTTTCCTTTTCCTATATTTAATATGTAAAAGAAATTTTCTTTACATTTATTTAATTGTAAAAATGACAATTTCAGCGGCCTCTGCTCGATGTCCGGTCACTTTCTATTTATATATTTCTATTAAAATTATTTCCATAAGGTAATTATGCCTAAGAAACATTTTTCCTGCTTATTATTGATATTTTCTTAAAATTGAAAACCTCTGTTATTTTGTGGTTACCAGACCTGTGATCGTTTCTTTGAACAGGCATTTTTGTCAATTTATTATCAGTCAAAAATGGAATTAAAATTGTCTTCTTCAAGTTAGCATTTTGTTTGTCTTTGTATTTTTGGTGGGGGGGGCTGTGTTTTTTTTAATCATTTCACAATGCAATTTTTAGACATGATTATAGTAATCAGGGAAATAAGTCAACGGAAGAAAGTTGCACAACCGGGAAGTACAAGAACCGGTTGGAGTAGAAGTTGCGGTTGGATTTAGCTATTTCAACAGTAACCGGATAGAATCTAGATGTCAGTCTAGTAGCACACTTTGTGGTGCATTGGATATCGGCTCGGAACGAGAAATCGAGGAGCAGAGTTCGAATTCCAGCCGAATTCATTGCATTCACTTACGCGCAAATACCCTTGGGAAAGGTATTAATCCATCTATTCCTTCCAGTTATAGGTTAAATAACAGGACAGATTGGGTTCTATAGCCTTGGTCGGCAGCCAGTCTACCGCAGAAAGCAATGGCAACATACTGCGGGATAATCTTCTGCCCAGTCTCTTTCGAGACATGATCACCCAAGCGTGTATCACGTATGGCACTTAACTGACTGACGTACTTTGCTTTATAGTAACAAACACGCAAACATGAGATCCTTCTCATCATCATTACTATAGATAAGCCAAGTAGTTTAGAAAATCATGATATCTATTTTCATTTATTTTTTCTATTTATTTTTTTTCACTCGAATATGATAGTTATATATAAAATTAATCGACAGGGTTTAAATTACTTTTTATTTTAAATGTATTTTTTGACATGTGACTCAGCACAGTGCTAACGAAGAAGTACTTGTAAAATTCGTTAAAACTCTTATTTGATGTCATTGTTACGCGCTTCTCTGTTTAAGGGAAAATAGACAATTATGATTAGCATTCAGTGTTATAAATTACTACTATTTATTTAAGTAATGATAATAAAACTTGTTGAAATCAAAACGAAAAAGGTGCTTAAATTTTCGAAAATATAACTTGCTCTTAAATACATGAAACTTTTCTTTATTTCAAGCAGATAGCTCAAAGAATGAAACCTTTCTATCAAATGTTGATTGCTTAATTACATAAAAAGATTTCATATCACACTGAGTACACTTCGACAATTCAAAATCATTTGAGACTGGAATATCTTTGAAATTTTTTTTTTCCTTTTGTAGATTTTCTTTTCTTTCAAAGACAAAATTTTCGAACAAGTGACAATTATCTACACAACGAAGAACAAAAACAAATATTTGCAACATTTTTTCCGGTTCATCTACACTCTTAGTCTAATTTTGAAAAATTATTTTTATAAAGATTCTACTATTATTGAACTGGTTAAATCGATAGCTCTAAGAGTAAAAATAGGCGAAGATTCTTGTTTTTGTTACTCATTCCACATATCTATACGTACGTAAAGCCCTTTAGAAAATGTATATCTGTGTGGGTGTATTACATGACTATATGTTACTCCTTTCTTTCATGATTCTTCATTCTATATATCATGAAAGTGCGTGCTATGTAATTGATAGCGGCTCAGAATAAGAAATCGGAGTTTCTTACATTTACTTACACTTGGGAAAGGTAAAAATCCATTTTCCCCCCAATCTCGACTATAGGTTATTTGTTATTCTCAAAAATTATTCACTCGTAAAAAAAACAACTTCTTACAATCCAAAATGTGTCGGCTTTAATTAACCCACAATGAACTAATAAGTCATAAAAAAAAACACTCTGTCTGTCTGTATGTATGTATGTACAGTAGTCAATAGATATTCCCTTGTGTGTGTACACTAGAATTTGTACTTGTGTTAGATTAAAGTAAGTTCAAAGATATTTCTAGACACCTAATATTAACAAACAAGACAGACTGGTTACGCCCCGTTATTCTTAAACAGATCTTCAGATCGATGTTTTTTACTAGAAATGAAGTAAATAAATAGTTATGAAACAACTCATTTTTCCAATTCACCAATTTACAAGTATTAAGTCACTTTTGTCCTTTCTGTTTGAAAATCGTAAAACAAAGATGGAATATATTCCCTGATTTAAAAATGTTAAAGTAAATACATTGAAAAATATGGAAACTATGTTGAAACTTAAAATAGGAGAAATATGCTTTCTCTTGAATTATTTTTTTATTTATGTTCAGAAGAGAAGACATTTTTCTTTTCGTTTTTAAACGTTCTCCTTATGAATCTAAATCTAAACTTATTTATAAATGGAACTTTGTCTGTGTGTGTCTCTGTGTATCCGTTACCTATAGACTCCAAAACGGCTGAACCGATTTTCTTGAAATTTTACACATTTGTACTATAAGCATCTTCGAATGTTCTTAGCGAGGGGTTGTGAATCGAGGTACTCCCGATAAATATCGAAAATCGATAATCGAAAAAATCAGGTTATAGAAGGAGTGGTCCGATTTTAATCAAATTTGATACACTCATAGACAAAGACATAAGAAACGATATTCAGAAGTTTCAAGGTTGCAGTTCTTACAATAGTGCAGAAAATTTGATATCGATACCAGGAAATCAAAATTTGACTTACAATTCATAATTTGAATTTTTCCATCTAATACACTCCTGATCAAAAATTTAAGACCACTTAAAAATCTTTAAAAAGAATTTTTTTTTATGGATAGGTTTTAAACTCCTCCCACTTAAGGTTACCAATACTACAATGTAAAAGGTTGTGGAAACAAAAAGCTACATTCCAAATATTTTATTTAGAAATTTACATTTTTATAAAATGAGGCGATTTTTAAGATTTTTAAGTGGTCTTAAATTTTTGATCGGGAGTGTATGTACCAAAAAGATTATTCGTGTTTTTACGTTACGAATATTTTTAATTTTAACGTTTTCTTGTTTAACGTTACATTCGCAATAAATTTATCTACGAATTTAATTTTTAAGCCTGTGACACTACAAGCTGTTTTTTTTGTTTTTGTTTTGTTTTTTTTTTAAACCATTAATGTTGGTTTACTTATTTTCTTCCAAGTATAAAGATTAATTATGCTTAAATCAGAATCACTGTCTAGTAACTTGACATTTTTGTTCAGAATTTTCAGTTCTCCAAATCTGATATTCTGACTTGACGATACTTTAGTGTTAGTCACTCTAACGTGATTTTTAACTCTTTTTAATTTTTGTTTTGCAGTGAGAATCTTTTTCCATGATAAAATCATTACTTGTTTTTACATGGACAAACATTATAGAAATGTAGTTCTCTATAATCGTAGCAGGGGTTTGGCGTCATGTCTTTTTACCTTACTGTTTTGTTTGTATTTTTATGGTGTACCTTTTCTACGTACGACACAGCGCTTATTTTAGTATTTTTAGCGTCCTGTCAAACGTTTGTACACATCTGACAATCTTCCGCCAGGTTTGGCAGCGTTAACTGGGTTCATTTTCGAGTTTTAGAATTCTCCTCCTGATGTCTTTAACACCTTGCGCAAATATTTAACTTTTGAAATTGTCAGGAATTAGTTCTGCTAATTCTTTACACTGATAATTTACAATGCTTGCGAACGTAGTGAAGTCATCCTCGTCATTTTTCAGTAAATTCATATACTTTCGTCTCTTATGGAATAATGGCGTTTCCTGGCGGAACAACGCCGAAAGTAACATAACAGTTTCTTAAATGTTAAGTCACTTGTCTTTGATAGAATATAATTTACGAATTTCGTATGTTCGACATCGCCTAATTTTTGTAAAACCAGTCTGACTTTTTTTTCTTATCCGACTAGTTTATGATGTCCGTCTTGTAAATGCGTTCATGTCTGCAGCTATATGAAGTAACAGTTAAGTTTTCTTCATGCCTGTAGTTAAACACCGTTATCACTTTCGCAATAGCTTCCTGAGAAAATGCTCAAATCCCTATTAATGTTACTTGAAGACATGTTCCGCTCTTTCATAAACAATTCCTAAAATCTTTTTAGCCTTTGCTATAGTTTTTTGTTGCTCCAATTGTTGCTTTACAATTTCCAACAACTCTTTTTAATGAACACACAATCTTCACAAATTTCGTCGCTAATGCTGTAACCCTAAAATATTACTGCGTAAGTAATCACTAAAACGGATTTTTGGATAATAGTATATAGAAATACAAGACTCGCTTGCTGCGTGAATTAGATATGTTGTTAGTAACAGCTAGTCATATAATTATTAATTGTCATATACACATAGAATAAATGTGGCACATCGCCAGAGGAGGAGTGGATTGAGGATGGTCTACACTGCCTATCCCCTACCTAGTTAATCACATTCACAACCCAATCACTCATTACAATTTCTTTATTCACCACAAAAACTCGTCCATCATCTTACAATCCTACATATATCATAATACCATATAATCTCAAGGAGACCTAAAAAGGAGAAACAAAACCCATGACATAGAAATTTTGTTCTATATACAATATTACAAAAATATATTTAAAATTTTAATCCTATGAATAAGAAAGGGGGAGAGGATGACTAACCTAAATACAAAAGAAAATATAATGTTCAAACTAAAAATAAACAAATGTTAGTAAGAACTGTCCACTCTATAAACATTCAAAGTTGCTAATGTCTTCCGCCTAATAGCGAAATCAAGTGGCACACTCGCTAAGGAAGAGGGAAAGGATAAAAATAATATAATGGGGAAAATCAAAGAATTATTCAGTCAAGATGAAAAGTGGGACCAAAAATAAAATTGGAATGGTTGGAAATTTTGACTTGGATCATAACAAAAAAGAAAGCCGAACCTCCCGCTAGGTTTCCGGCCCGCTATCAAGCTTGGGGTCCAGGATAGCATTCCAATTTCCTTACTAAGACTAGACGCGAATAATCCACCAGTAATGGAAACGAAAAAACAAGAGGCTCCTCCCGGTCTGAAACGAACTACTGGTTCGTACTCGATCAACCGGTCTCCACGCCTTGCATCCAGGGTACGTTTAACCAACAAGAAAACACCTATGGCATGCAGGTCCCTGTATGCTGAATAGACAACAAAGTCGCTAGACAGCACACGAGCATCAACTTTGCAAACAAAGTGTGTCTCTTGGATCACAGCTGCATCTACCCCGAAGGACAAGAGATCACAAAGCAGGCGGGAAGCCTTACCCTGATTACGCAAGCCCTTTCCATTCAAGCTGGCTAGTTTAATAGACATTTTTCAAATAGGACCTCTTATTCAAAAACTGGACGGAAATATACTACAGCCAGGACCCCGCAGATTGTAACCTAATACGAGTACCAATCTCGGGCGTAATGCGTTCGTCCGAGATTATACCAACGACGTTTGTAGAATAGGTGAGCTTTAGTGCCCTATATAAAGAGGGGTGGAGGATTACCGGGATCCTCTCTGCACAAAGCTGTGAAAGTTTCTTTAGAACTGGTGACTATTTGCGCGATTCTCAGTTTTGGAAACGCTTCTTTGGCCCCCGACAGGTGATTCTATACTTTGATATTGCCCTCCAGTATTCCTTATTAAGGTGATCACCCTAACGGCTTCTGGGAAATTGTTTGGGCCCTCGACAGATTTTCCGTCCACCGAGACGGTTGCTTCTTTTTGTCTGCTGCTGTTTTTTTTTTTGTTTTTTTTGTTTTTTTAAGAGGTGTCTTTTTGTGGAGAAGGGGTAGCTACATTTTTGCCTCTCTTCACCACCTAAGTCCATTAATTTGCCTGCTTTGGGCTGGACTTTTCAGCCGCTACTATCACTTCCTTTGCTACTGTCTATATTGGTGTAACCGGTGTTGACACTGAATTCCTAGTGAGGCACATTTTTGATAAGTGCCCCGCTGCACTACAAGTCCAGCAGTGGGGTCTTCTACCCTCCACCACGACAAAAAGCTTTCTTGTTCTACAAATTATGTCAGGGACACTCATAAAGTTTTACCGACTTGTTGGCACTTGGAGACAAAAATCCTCCGTCGGCACTCCAGTCTTGCTTGTAACTCGGGACACCTCCTCCACGGAGTCACAATGGGCAAAAAATGCTCCTATGTGGGCACATGAAATTTCCAGCGGTACGTTATGGGCAATAGTTCGGGTACGCCGAGTACCCGTATACTCGGTTTGCAGTCTCATGCTTTTGGTTGACAAAACATTTCCTGCCAACGACTTCCTCATCAGTTCTAAGTAGTAGGTCCACCATCGTTTGTGAGTGCCTCGCCAAACTTTTGGGGACAATTTTGAGGCTTTTTAGGGTCTCCTCCATAGTCTCCCTAGTGACACCGATAAACTTAGATGTTTTAAAATCTGATGTCAGTAGGGAGATAGTTTTTGCTTCAACAAAATTTAGAGCTTCTGGAACTTAAACTAGCTCATTTCTATTAATGAAGTCTTTGTACTTCATCTTCATTTGGTCATAGTAGACTGTGTTCTTTCTCTCTATCGTTTTTGTCCACGCCGACGGCGATGGTGAAGCTGTTGGCGTAACAGTTGCTTGGAGAGACTCGGCCGCGGTAGTCTTTTGCATCCCCTCACAACACGCAAAAAGTTCAAAGAAAATATAAACAGTGATTACAAAAAGAACGTCAAAAAACAAAATCAAGAACACACGTTGATAAGATCGCAAAAGAACTGGGGAACAAATCACAAAATGAAAACCACTGCTCGGCAGTAAAATTACTCGAAGCGCCAGACAGTATAATTACTCTAGAATATGTATTGCACAAAAAAGTTCAAATTTGGCACAAGGCCTAAAATGGGGATGGAGAAGACTAGTCATCATCTATCCTAAACTTTAAATTAGCTAACCACAATCATTGACCCTAGCACACTACAATACTCTTTACACTAAAATATCACGTTCTTACTTACCATTCTTACTATATCTACCATAATACCTAAGAGACTCTATGATGTCCTAGCTATTTTCCATACGTACAATTTTTGTTGAGGACAGGGGAAAAAATAACAACCTTTAAAATTTTACCTCGTGGATATATACAATGAAAAATAACAATATATACAACAAACAAAACAAAAATCATGTTAGTAATAAACCTCCCACAACGCTTAGATTGTGGCAGTCAACTGGATGAAATTAATACGTGACTTTCAAAGTATAACAACAATCATTCGATCCAAAACACTCCTTCAGTCATTTACACATCTAAACACGACAACAAAAACAAAAAGCACACTCGTCGAAAAAACAAAAAACGTCACGCATCCACCAGAGAACTGAAATTCATAGTAATCTAATTGAGAAGGGAATGGGGAATTAAACTAAAAGATAATGGTGCCAATATCACCTATCTAAGTTAACTTGTAAAAATAAAAATAAGCGTAGCTTAAACTAACCTACTGAGGCGAGGCTGCCCATGTTTCTTCCAGAACATCTAATATCCTGATGCCTAGCCGACATTAAACAGCCAATATCTAGGTCAGCATTTTTCACTCGACAGATTGACACAAGACTCAACCCCCTTTTGTCGAATTCTGATGGAGGGCGTTGTTTCCTTTTTGTCCTAATCTTGACTATAAGCTGACGCCTCAAGTACTTCTCGTCCCCATGAAATTCTTTCTGTCGCGTCGTCCAAATCACGACTCGCATAACATCTATTAGGCAGAAGAGCACATAGTCAGTCAGTTAAGTGCCATACGTTAAATACGCTTGGGCGATCATGTCTCGAAAGAGACGTGACTGACTGGGCAGAAGATTATCCCGCTATAGGTTGCCATTGCTTTCTGCTGGAGACTGGTTTCCGACCAAGGCTATAGAACCCAATCTGTCCTATTATTTAACCCATAACTGGAGGGAAGAGCAGGATTAATACCTTTTCCAAGGGTATTTGCGCGTAAGTGAATGCAAGGAATTCAACTGGAATTCGAACTCTGCTCCCCGATTTCTCATTTCGAGCCGATATCCACTGCACCACAACGCACATCATAGTGCTCAGTCTTAACAGGGGTGTGACATTGCTACAAACAGAACTGACCTCGAGAACAAAAAAAACTTTCTGCGCAACATATGAACCATAATGACTTCAGCACACCTGCGCAGCAGGAAAACAACGTTGCTGTGAAAGAAGGCATGTTCAACGGTCTCCGTCGTCAGCCCACAAAGCATGAAGATTGAAACTCTCTGTAGGCCCGCAACACAAAGTTTTTGCCTACTTAGAGGACCTTACGAATCATCAGCCAGGTGAGTGATGCTTCATCATTAGTGAGACATTTCAACCCGTGTGCCCAAGGCCATACAACACTAGCCTCCTGCTTCATCAGATCATTCTGTATGACCTCACTGAGCAACACTCGATATAACGCCTTACGAGACAACGGATAGGCGTCGTATAGGCCTTCCGTCGGGCGCAGAAGGAACTGTAGAGTCAACCGACCTTCGTGAGAGAAGGAGCACTCGCTTCGAGCTGCACGACGAGCCTCTTCCTCGGACGAGTGCAATCTTCTCAAGGATGGAAAGTTTTTCTGGACGTCTTCCTTGCAGAAGCCGTCGTTCTCTTCCTGTTGCATATATCCAGTGTAGCAACTTGATGCGAAGAGCATGGTATATTGTCTAATCTCAACGCTTGACATTCCCAGACAGCCCTCAGAAGGGTAGAGGTAACAGATCTCTCAACGTATCTTGGGAGCCTTGCCTACTCCCCACATAAAGAACAAGAACTGTATAAACACCAATTGAATGGCACACGGGAGTGGACGTACAGAATCGGTAGGAGAATCGGGTAGATGTGCGAAGCACATACTTCCGCCCTCCCCTTCAAGGAAAGCCTCCTCCTAGTCCACAGACGAACTACGACCTCGGCCTTCTGGTTCGGTTCCGTTCCATTCTCCTGTTCTGGGCCTTCTGGTTCAGTTTCTTTCCCCTGTTGGAAATGAATTGGTCGGAGATTTAAAAGAGAAACCTCCGATCAATTTATTTTCAACAGGAGAACGGAACCGAATCAGTTGCCGAGAATTTTGACCCGCACGCCCGTCCAGAAAAACTCCCTTCAACGCACCTAACCGCAAGCCAACATACTTATCGCAATTGATCTTGGCCCATATCACCGTCTCATACCCTATGATCACTTTGCCAACTTCGTCAATCTCGGCTCTGATCGAAACCAAAACCGAAATGTCATCAGCATAGGCGGAGTACCTGGCCGAGGTGGTAGCACCAGATAGGGAAATTCTGCGCAGTACCGGATTTGCCTTTAACTGGCGAAGCGCTTCAACGCAAGAACGTAAAGTAAGAGCAAAATGGATCGAGACAAAATCAGACTTCGATCTTACCCCATCTCAACCAGTGCACCGGGGGACGCATACAGCAATCGAGTCCAGGAGAGAAAGTACGGTCCGAAACCGGCAGCGGAAAGAACTCCAAAAACCGATGGTCAACCCTATCAAAAACTTTGGACTAATCCAAATTGATCAGCGCGGCTTCACTGTCGACTTTCATTATGATCAGGCGTACTAAATTCAGGTTGTCCTGAATAGTTCTGCCCTTTATAGTGCAAGTCTGTTTGGGGCCAATCAGACTAGAGAGGACAGCCTGCAAACGGTCGGCCAAGATCTTGGCTAAAATCTTTAAGTCAGTATTCAACATCGTCAAAGGCCGCAAATTATCTATTCCACTCTCACCGTCCTTGTTTTTGTGAAGCAACTTTATTACATCCCAGATGAAGCGTTAAGGTATAGACCCCTGCTTAGTCTATTTATTGTAAATCAGCGCCAACAATGGGACAAAAATGGTTGACTGCCTCAAGTACATCTCGTAAGGAAGACCATCTAATCTTCGAGTCTTGTCCTAGCCAACCAGTTTTCAGCGCTCCCAGACCTCAGACTCTGTAATGGGGCCCTCGCCCCCAGCCGCTTCAGCCGCCTCGAGGTGGTGAGCGAGGCTCAGACTGGGCTCCCTGGTGAAAAAATCCTGAAGGTAATCACGAAAAGCGTCACACATACTCGTGTCTGTGGTCATGATCGATATGCCGGTCAGCTGCACTACGACCTTCCTTTGTACGTAGTTCAGCGACCATATTCCTTGCCTCAGTATACATTCTTTTTAACCTTCTATCTACCAGAGCCTGATCCTTCTTGACAATCAAGGAGGTCAGCTCTGCTCTAACTAATGCTACGTCTCCACTGTCACAGAGTTTAAACGCCCGATCAACTTTTTTCTTACATGCCATTTCTGCTGCTAAATTAGCTACTGAATTTTTACATTTACTTCCGGCCAATCCTGCGAGTATTTGATTTTAACTGATAACCATGGGAAAGGCATTAATCTACTTCCTACGCTCTATTTTATCTTGATAATTGTATACAGCAATGGTTGACGGAAAACAGTACCGTCGATGCCAGAAAATATTTGGGCATACAATTTTAAGTGATTAACAACACCATTTAATGAGATTTGTTGTAAAGTTGTCATCAAGGATAAATCTCGCAAATTTCCTTATTAGTAATTTACTTTTAATTGTTATTTTTATTAGATAATGTTCACATAAAGATCTGAAGGCGATGCTAATATATAAGGCTGTAGAAAAAAGACCGATTTTGCCATTTATATGAGTTGTATTATTCGCTGTTCACGTATCTATCTTGTTTTTTCATTTCACTTCTCTTCTGTGAATGTTTTTGTTGGATCTATTTTTTAAAAAGCGTTATTTTAAACCAGAATAACTTAGACAGGAGTAAATTGATGTGCTGATCTCATACTGAAAGGGGGCGATAGACATTTAGGCGTCTGTCATGGAGAAAAAAATGTTTTTAAGTATGATAATTCATTTTCCTATACTTTTTACGGTTCATCGAAAAAATATAAAACTGTCTGTTTTGTTTCTGTTGTTTTTATTTTTATTTTTTTCATAGACAGTGAGCTCTGCAATCAAGAGTAGCATTAAAAATCAATTTATAATAATAACCGAATAAATATTCATATTATTATTATTACTGTTGCCGTTTCTCTTATTTAATTTTCGACCTACTGAAATTATTAAACGTCTTTTTCTTTTTTTCTTCACTCACTCTCTCTATCCGCAAAATATCTGTCTGTTTGCGCTGACCTGCTCGACAGACACGAAAAATGAACGTAAGTGTATTAACCAGTTTGAAAACTATTTATAGAAATTCTGAGAAGCATAAACTTTTTACATATTAGTCAAGTTTTCAATGAGACTCCAAAAGACTAAATTTCCATTCAATTTCAAAGAGCCGAATTAGTCTGGTACTCTATGCTGATGCAAAAACTTCCAGTTTTATCCATATAAACTTGAAATAAACTTGAGAAAAATATGAAATTATATCTTCCCCAGATATAGTGAAATATTAGAACTTGTAAACCACTGTTATTCTCAAAATTATTAATATATTTTCTTTAAAATATTCTTAAAATCCAAAGATGTTTCGGCTTTAAAAATAACCCACAAAGAATAAATCAAATAACCATATAAATTCATAATCAAATATCAAAGTATTTTCCATAATTTCTGTGTTCTTGATACACACTTAGCTAAATTGTTTATTCTTTCATAAAGATATGGTTCATGTGTATAAAGCTAAAAATTAGCTTGAACTGACAGTAATGGGAAATTTGCCCGTGTGGTAGAATTTCTCATCTTAGCTCTGTGATTGCTACTTCATACTTGCGACACGAAAACATACTCTGTCACTCAACAAAATGTCTTCCTTGCTAGCAAAGGTAATTCATTTTTTAATCTGCCATTTAAATGAGCGAATTGCTTATTGTAGTGTAGAGAGTATCCTTTTTTTTCAGACTTAATCAATACTTAGTAATTCATTTCTCTTGCATTTGACCAAACACAAGTATTTTTCTTTCCAGTATACTTCATTCAGTTTGTGCTATTGAAAGTTTTCATAGACTTAACCTTGATCTTCCTTGTTTTATAAATCTATATTTTATCACAAGTGACTATTTCTGTGTCGAGTAAGAAGAGAAAGCCACACTGACATAAACTCCTTCGCGTAAGTTCATTCTTAACCTATGTAAATGCTGTACTATTGCAAAACAAAAACCAGTGAAAATGTAAAAAAACAAAAAATTAAGATAGTCCAAAGATTGTACTAATTATGGCACTGCTATTACAAAGTTTTAAGAGATAAAAGGGGTAAAATCTTTAGTGACAGAATAAATACAAATAAACAAATAAGGGGACAAAACTTTCTAAGAAAAATATATCTATATTTAGAATCTCCAGAACATGTTCATATTTAGATCAACTAATCAGAAAGCGTCCCAACCAGTATACAAACATAATAGTCTGGCTATCGCATCAGAAACAATATCTGTTCCCAATCAGGATATAAGGTCATTGATCGTGGCCCAATGAGAAGCCAAGTATCAGTTTCGAAGAGGGTAACTTTACCTCGCTAGATATGTATATAACAAAATGTTAAAGTTAACCTATTGTCTGATGTGTAAAACGTTACTGTTTGTTTTTTGGACGGTTGCAAAGTAAGTCAATTTCTGACAAATAATGAAAAAAGGTGGTACTGTTTAAAAAGGAAACTAATATTTTTCTAGATGTGAGTAAATGTTTGAAAAAAGTTACGTTGCTTTTTATAAAATACAAAATTATCATGTATTTACTTATCCTTATATGTAATATTTCAACAAAATGGGAATGCGAATTCATTCTTCCATAAAGAATTCCTCAGTTTTTTGTTTTGTTTTTTGCTTTTTTTTTTTTTAGTGCCCAGTGTTGTTTGAAACTAGGTTTGTTTATTGAAAAACCCCATTACATAAGCTATGATGATATAGTATTTGTAAGAAGCTAAGAGACATTGCTAGTGATATCCTGTCGGCCATTGGAACTCGGAATTTTATTATATATAGTGGAGATTATCTTATGACAATGCCTGTTTCCGTAGTATATTTATATTAACCAAGTGTAAGGATTAAAAGGATATGCTCAGAGTGTTAATAAAAAGAAACTACATTTATATATAACAATATATATTATACAAAGGGGCTGAGTGATAAGTTGGAGGTTCAAATCTAAATCTTTTGGTGCATATATGAAAGAGTATATATATATATATATATATATATATATATATAAACTCCAATAAAACAAATTAATTCGCTAGAAATCAGACGTTTTAGCATTTAGCGTTTTCTGACCAAGGAGAAAAATTCAAACTTTTAAAGAGAATATACAGGTTTACGACTGAAAAGGAAAACCTTAGTATATTTATATATATATATATATATATATATATATATATATATATATATTCTAATGTACGTGGATCACGTACATGCGACTATATCTATTGATTGTTTTGATCTTTGAGTATATTTAGTTATGTATACATACATACAGTTTCTAGGTTTAAACGTATGACATTCTTTTTATCAAATATTTTGTATCGAGATTTTCTTTATTTAAATAACAAAGTTGTCAAGCTATTTTAATATATATTTACTAAACTAAATTCGATTTGACACAATTCCCTGTAAGAAACAAAATTACTACTACAATTACACGGATTTTGCTATTGTGGTAAAAGTCTAGATTTTACACCAAATCGTGTATACTGATTTGAAATCCGTATTCAGAATTATTCCACCACGTCAGAATTTCTGTCCTGCGCAAAATGTATAAATAAGAAAGAAAATTCTGATTACAGATTCAGAATTACCGTACTCGATTCAGTCTCATACATCATCATTTGTCTGAATAGAAGACAAAGTATTTTGTTGCCAATTGTGTCTTGGTAGATTGAATGTGTCGCTATTTCTTTACAGCAGACGCTCTTGCGATAGCTTTTAGTAGACAGTTCATTAATCGCTTTCTCATAATGCAAGAGAAAATACTGGATATATAGGTATGATTACTTTTTTAAGGTTTGAAGGTTTATTAAGTCGCTTTTAACAAGAAGGAAAGGGGTATCCTTATTTTAAATTCATTGTTTTCCCTCTTATATCAAATTTCACTATTCTGAGTTGAAGTTTTTGTTTCATATGAAAATCAGATTTAGAAAACGCCAGTGTCTTGCCTTTTATGTCGCAATATTTCGTTAATTCATTATTTTCTTCATGGGTTAAGCAGAAGTTTTATAAATTCAAAGGGATTATCTTAGTTCCTCTGCCATAAATTTATTTTCATAATTTAGCTATTTGTTAGAGAATGTAAATTCTAGCACAAGGTTAATTCTTGGTGTAGGCAATGAGTGATGAAGAAATTCGTGTTAAACATTCGTCTGCAGCTGTTGTAGTAGTCTCGTTAAATTGATGCGAAATATATGTAATTCGGCTTTATATTCTCGGAGATTCTGGCGTCATACAACAGGCGCTTTCATTCCGCTTATTATAAAAACTATATATTTCTTTCCGATGAACCAGGTTTCATTTTCTATTAGACTATGAAGATGTATTCTGATAGTCATTTCGCATTATTTACTGATTTGATGGCATTATTCTTCAAACAATGAAGAATATATCCAACAGTGTCAATTAACAACAAAATATTTGAAAACAAGAACCAAGCAATTTGTGCAGGCAAGCATAAAACGATTTATTAACAGAATAGCAGTTTTGTGCATACGAACTGATGTAAAAGCAGCGATTGTCTCCTCTTCGTATTATTTCCTTTTTCAATGCAACAGACATTTTAGACAGAATAAAAGAAAATAATCTTGGGGGGGGGGGGATAAATGTTCTTTTTTTAAAAGAAATACAGCTTTTCATTTAATTCTTTTTATTGAAAGTGTTTCGCTTCGTTTGAGATTTATGTTAGCCATTTTGAAATGTTTTTCTCATTGTTAAAATTAATATAAAATGCTGTTTTTCTTTGTGTAATATATATGTATATAACAAAAATGTTCTTTATGTAATATAACAAATTAAGATTCTACTTCTTCTTTATGTGCCGTGTCCCTTAAGGACGTAGGCGATCATGTAATTCCACTTGGCTCTGTCTCTCTCAAAAATTTTTCTCTTGGTATCTCTCCCAAACCCCGCTCTGCCATCCATTTGCTCAAGCCTATCAAGTAGGTCTCGCGCTGCTTTCCCACCCTCTCTCTCTTTCTCTCTATCCGTCCAGTAAGTATTAAATTCTCCAGGCCCTCCTTCCTCATTGAGTCACGTGCTCAGCCTATGGTATCCTCAGCATCTTTCTGTAAAACCACATTCCTACTGTCTCAAACCTCTCCTTCATCCTTGAGGAGATCGTCCAACATTTACTGCCATACAGAAGAACAGATATCACATAGCAATCCAGCACTGTCTTCTTTGTTTTCAATGAGACTTTTCTGTCTTTCGGTCCTCTGGTTAGCTTTTGAAATACGTCCTTGCCCATACCAACGTGTCTTTGGATCTCAACATCGCACATTCCATTCTCTGTCAACGCGCTTTCCGAGTATTTAAATTTCTTTACTACTATACACAGATGCCACTCAGTTAAGTGCCATACGTGGTAAACGCTTGGGTGATCATATCTCGAAAGAGACATGACTGACTAGGCAGAAGATTATCCCGCAGTAGGTTGCCATTGCATTCTGTGGTAGATTGGGTTCTATAGCCTTAGCTGGCAACCAATCTGTCCTGTTATTTAACCCATAACTGGAAGGAAGAGACGGATTAATACCTTTCCCAAGAGTATTTGCGCGTAATTTGAACTCGGCTCCCCAGTTTCTCGTTCCGAGACGATATCCACTGTACCACAACACACATCCGATGCCACTACACAAACTAAATATAAAGACACAGATAGTAAAGTTTTACGTATTTATTTATTAAGTTTAGACAATTACAGATTCAGGAAATTTCTTCTTTTATATATATATATATATATATATATATATATATATAAACTTTTTCTAATACTGTGTTAAAGGTGCTGATACTGCCAATCAGTGAGTTTGATTCTCATTGGGTGCTCAGTGTCTGTATAACATTGGCTTGCCCCAAGTAAACTGAAATTAAAGTTGTATTTATATATCAGCTAGGCCAGGCAACCAAGAACGAATTATTGGCAGCTAGACCTCATCATTTCACTGATGAAAATGTTGGAGAATCTTCTGCCGGCTTATTTTTTTTCTTTGTCAACTACGTTCTTCAAAAAGTTAAATGATACGTCATTCGTCATCTTCTGTCTCCTTGAGTCTTGGTCTTTTAATATCCTCTCTCTCTTTCTCTTTGCTTCTTAGTGATTATATCATCTTGCTTGGGGTAAAATTATTTAAAAAATAAAGATATCCAATAGGAAAATGTAAACATGTTCAACTTAGAAAAACAAAGAAAGGTCAATAAAACCGCCTCAGAGGTCGTCATCGACGCGACCACGAAAGTGGTTGTAGATCCGGTTAAAGTGATTTTCTTCATACTGGCCATCACATTTCACAACAAGACTTTTGTATTGTGAGTCTCTCTGTCTGTCTGTCTGTAAGCAAACTACACAGTGACTCTTGGGTAGGAAACAGTCTTGCTGGAACACGTACTCGCCCCCTCTCTCAGTCCCGGATTTGACTCCTCTGCCCAACTCCACAATATAGGCGTATCGCTATAAATATTTTGACGGCACGGGCCCACTTGTATTATATAATGTG
Source organism: Ascarosepion bandense (assembly GCA_037127315.1). NCBI lineage: Eukaryota > Metazoa > Mollusca > Cephalopoda > Sepiida > Sepiidae > Ascarosepion > Ascarosepion bandense. Next base: position 2,870,073 of record JBBBDQ010001192.1, read on the forward strand.
AGTAATAATTATTACAATATCTTGTATAGAAAATACAAATTAAAATACGTTCAGTCAAGAAAATTAATACCTCATCAGTTTTTATGATGAACTGATTTTAAAAGAATCTTAGTGCTGCTTTATATATATATATATATATATATATATATATATACGTTGTTTACGATTCTTTTACTGCGTCACTGAATTGTTATTTTGGATAGTTATTTATGAAATGTCTTTTTATGAGAAAAACACTTCAAGATTTTCTTCTTTTACAAATGTTCCTTTTAGTATTTCATAATTTTTGAAACATTAAAAAAAGCTATAGAAGTTCTCCTTATGCTAATTTGTGATAATAATCAGTCAAAAACTTTTATTTATTTTTTAAAAGACGACATAGGCTTACGTAGAAAATTATATCTCGACAAATAAGTACGCAAATATCAGATATTTCCTGCTTTAAATGACATTTTTCTTAAATTTTCACAAAGACAAAAATAGAAAATGATGAGGGATGATATTCTTAAAAAAATAAAATACTACAATGAAATATAAAGGAATTAAAAATAAAAATTTAAAGGGTAAAAGAAAAAACCGAAATATCTTTTAACAATAGATTTTTACGTTTAACAATCCTAACTTGTACATTAATCGAAATGCATTAATAACTGAAGCCTAGTTAAGCGTTTGTATTTCTCTCTCCCTCTTTTCTCTGATATGTTCACTCAAACTTAATTTAATGATAAAAATAACTGAAAACGTCGCAAACATTTCATTATAAATAATGCTTGCAGAATAAAATTATTTATATGCGCTTTTTATTAAATAAAAAAAGTTCAACTACTAATTTAGTTAGATAATTATATATTTCTATTCAAAGCGATAGACATTTTGTCTCGAATCTAACATGTTTATTCTTTTTATGGACATTTTCTTTCGTTAAATTTTTATCGATTCTATGTTTTTATATGAAGTTTCAAAATTTTCTTTTTTCTTTTGTTTCTTCCATTTCCTCTTTTCATTTCTTTTTCTCTATTTATGAATGCATTTGTCTTCAACATTTCTTTATTTCCTTTTCCTCAATTTTTCTTTTTTACTGCTCAGATCATTTTTATACTTTTTACTTATTTATTAAGAAAATCTGCCTAATGTTCATACGACCATAAAACTGTCTATTCTACTATTTTAATATTGTTCCATCGTAACATGAAAATCAGTTTATTATATATTTGAGGCTTGATTGATAAATAAGACGTCCAATGCTATAAAAGAAGTTTTAACCTTAATATAATAATTAAACTAGCATAAAAATAAACCTAAATCTTTATAAAAATTGACAGGGTAATTTTTCCAAATGATTCCTAAAGGAGGGAAAAAAACGAATAAAAATGAATTTCTTTATTTCCTGATAAAGTGATATTGAGAAATTCGAAATGTCCGGCGACACATGGAAAATGCTCGGTAACATCACAAAAGAAAAGATTGATTAGTCTATTCAAATGAACCGAATTTACTCAATACTATTTTCGACATATTTTTTATTCAGTTTTGCTGCAGAAATCGTGATGCAGTACGGTGCTACGTAGCTTGAAGTTAGAAATCATTACGATTGAAGTGCATGAAAGCAGGTTTTGGGGGTGGGGGTTGTACTCTAGTGTTATATTTATTATATACTTTTTAAATCCATCGTTCTAAGCAAATAAAAATGAACTTTATTGATGGTAGGATAGTAATATTTCTGGAATAAAGAAGTACTTCTAACAAAATATTCCTACACGTCTGTATTACGAGTGTCATTCAATAAGATGAATTGTTCAGTATAAGGACTTCTAATACAGATAGAAGCTTACTTTTTTTCATTTTTCAACGTAGTCTCCCAACATTGTCACACACTTTTCCCATCTGTGCACAAGCTGAAACATATGGTACCATACACAGTTGACATTTTCCTATGAATTTAAACTGGTTTACACTCTTCAACAACCAAAAATTTGATAACTGACTTCTGTTTAATCCTGGAGCATGCTTCTTGGTCGGCTATCTTTGTTAATCTCCAAAACTCTCAAAGTTTTTTTCAATCTGCAAAAAAAATTAAATCCCTTTCAAAAAGAAATAAAGGAAATTGAAAAAGAAGTAAGCTTTTATCTGTATTAGAAGTCCTTATACCGAAAAATTCACCTTATTTATTGAATGACCCTCGTAGAAGTCCTTATACCGAAAAATTCACCTTATTTATTGAATGACCCTCGTATGTTACACAGTGAGTATGGGAGAGCTGTGTGAATGCTACGCAAGTTGGCTACCGAAAACTCCACAATTTCTGTTTAATAATACTGATTGTCAGAGCAACAATGAATCTACTTACTGCTATATATTGTTTTACAAGAATAGGTTGTATGTGAAATCAGGTTATGACAAATGATTTGTTTTTATTATTATTATTATTAATCAATAGTTGTTCAACAAAAGAAGACCGGCTTTAAAGGATTTGTTGATTTTTCTCAAAATTCAACTACTTAATATTTTGATCATATATGCTTGCATGAAGAATAAATAAAGAAGGAAAAACTTTAAATGGATTTTAAAATTATTTCGACTCAAATAATATAACCTTCAAAATCAATTCATGCGTGACATTAAAAGGGATCTTTTTATAATCTGAATTCTCAGAACATTCATTCAAGGCATTAATTTCGCTGACTAAAATCCCTATTTCATTAATACAAATGAGATTTTTTTTATTTCCTCTTTCATACTTTTGTATGTTTTTAAATTTTCCACGTCTTTCATAAGTTTAATCTTCTTTACTTTTCTTTTCGACTTTTCTTCCTTCTCCTGTGTTTCTTCCTTCTCCTGTGTTTCTTCCTTCTCCTGTGTTTCTTCCTTCTCCTGTGTTTCTTCCTTCTCCTTTGTTTCTTTCTTCTCCTTTGTTTCTTTCTTCTCCTTTAGTTATTCTTCCTTCTTTTCTTTCAATATTTCAGATCGATTAAACAATCTCCATACTGATCAGCCATGTTCAAACCCTCTAATCAAGTTCAGCAAATTATGTATGTGTAATGATTTTACAAAAATGGTTTAAGTGTATTCTTTGACTGATCAAATAATGTTAAAATTTCTTTCATGAACATTTTTGTCAAAAGACTGATACCTGGGTTTATAGTTTTATTATTCAATTTTTTACATTTCCGGATCCCGACAACCGTATTCTTTGCTTACTTAATTTTCTTATGTGTTTCGTGTCGCAACAAATTGCTAAAATACAGCCAAGAAAACAGTTCTTACAACATTTTCTTTGGTTTGCCATTTTATTCAAGGCTCCAGAATTATGTGACAACTTTCTTCTCCTACCAATTCATGTAAGTTAAAATAAGAGAACTACGTTATTCAATAATGTCCGCAAATCTGAATTGCTCCTGATTTTTTGAAACCACATTAAAGAAGCGAATAATAAATCTTCTTTGTGTAATATCCCTTCAGGATGTGTGATAATGGCTCCCCACAATTTTTTATACTTTGTAGCTCTTAGCAATGATAAACTTTTTATTATCCCTCCATGTTCTAATCGTTTAATTACACAAACTCATTAGGTTTGTTATTCGCTGTTTCCCTCATGCCTTCAGTATATCCTGTAAGTATTAAATTTTCCAAGTTTTTCTTCGTTGTTTCCTAGAAATAATAAATACATCATTAAATAATTGATGCTGCATTGAGTTTCTATCGTATAAGCATATAACTTGATAAGTCCGATCAATATCATTTCTCAAGAAACTTGGCAATACAAATGACACAATTATGTAATGTTATTAATAAAGCTTTCAAGTGACAGTTTAATAATTATATTTCTTCTTCAAAACCTTATACGATTTAAAATTCATAAACAAATTATCAATAATTATTTTTAAATAAGACTTCAACTTTGGGAAATAGATTTTTCAAATTTTTATTAATATAGAAATGCGTTCAAAGAACTTGTTGCAGTGGTTTTCATTAATCATAGAAAGATATGTAAATTGATATTTCCTAATACATGTTGAATTCCAAGTATGGCATCGTTCAAGAGCATTCTATAAAATACTTCTGTAGCATAAAATGTATTAAAAAATTTACAATATTCTGTCGCTAGTTTATATGACTGTTTAATATGTACGTGCTTTTTCCCAACACAGCACTTTTAATATACATTAAAGAAATCAGGGAATTTCTGTAAAGGAAATGTTTTTTCTTAATTTTTTTTTAAAAGAAAAACTAAGTTTCTCAAAGGAATAAACAGAATTTTTCTGACCTAAAACAGTTTTTTGAAGATATAAATAGAATATTGCTGAGATCTAACCTGAATCGGGGCTTTTTTGTAACACATACTAACAGAATTTCAGCTGAACCTTTACCATCTTTAAAAGGCTAGAATTCATTTTCTTTGTTTACCATTAAGGAATAGATTCTAAAACTAAATTTTGAAAATGTTTTCTATTGCTTACATTAAGGACAAATCTGAATTTTCTTTTAATTGCAAAGTAAATCATATGAATATGACGCAAATCTTAAAATTCTGGTGTGAAAATGAACCTCTTACCTAAATTTTGCGCCTATTTAAGCAATAAAAACAAATTAACTAGATTCTTAAGAACATTGGCCTCGTCACTGTTTTCTATCTAAAAGGGACCAGGGAATTTGTAAATTACTTGAACCATGGAAATATGAAAAACTTTCAATATTTCCATCGTGGGTAAGTTTGGCTATGAGCCTAGTTTTTTCCTTTTATCATAATAGGCTTGTTACAAAAAAATGATTCTGTGAGATAGAAAAAGAAAGAAAATAGAGAAGCAAATTTCGTCTTTTGCTATATTTGGTCATAAGTCTGGTGACTGACTTTGTAACTTTACAACCAATCACTGCACTTTCAGATGCATCATCGTCCATCTCTTCCTCTACTCTGTATCTTTCTTACGTAAATTTTATCTCTCGACAATCTCTTTCTATCTTTTTAATTTTAAATTGTCGAATTTCTTATTCAATTTTCTTTTAAATTCGCAAATCCTTTCTCTTTCCTTCGCCAATGATTATCGTCTTCGAACTTTCATCATTTTTTATTTTTCCTAAATATTGGCCTTTTTGAAATTTTCTTTCTCTTCAATTTATACCTCTACCTCTCTCTCTCTCTCTCTCTCTATATATATATATATATATATATATATATAATGTGTGTGAGTGAGTGTTTATTTTCATGTTTTCCTCTTTTCTTCTTTTTCTTTAGTTTAATCCAATGTGATCAATCGTAACTATTTTCCATTTCCCTTTTTTCTTTATTTCTCCTTTCCTCACTCATTCTCCTTTTCCTATTTTCCTCACTTCACATTTTATATACATTTTCTCTTTTTCTCTGTTGTATCCTGGGTATGACGGGAAACTGCATCCAGCAGCAAGATCTCTGATTGAGAGGTTGTAAGGAGCATGGAACCACCACTTAATTGCTGTTGTTTTCAGGTCCACCTTGACCCGGAGTGGTAGCACCTGTTAGGGTCCCAGTTATGGGCAAATAGTGAGCCTCCAAACTGGGGTCCAAACACTATAAAAGTATAAAACTAGACTTTTATAGAAATATCTACATAAAAATAAACTTTTATAGAAAAATACACATTTCTGAAAAAAAGTTTACCAACAATACATTTTTGAAGGAAAACATTATAACCAGCAATACATTTTTTGATACAAAACTAGAAAACATCTTCAATTTTCTGAAATAAAATAATCTTTTTTTAAATTCATTAAAATCTGACTAAATCAACCTTCTCACTATAACCAAACGTTTAAAAAAAATACCTTAAATTCCCACCTTTTGGGCATTAAAAGAGGTTGATATGCCGTTAAACAAAACTCAAGCTCTGCTCCTCTTTTTCTTTTACTCTTTCTCTCTTCTTTTCTCTCTCTCTCTCTCTCACACATATATATATATTTCATATTTCTTCTTATCTCTCTTCCTATTCTATCTTTCTTTTTCGCTACATGTTTTATATCTTCATAAACTCGTTGCAATTCATCTTCTAAAATACCGTCTTCAGTAACTGTATTCTTAGCTTTCTTTTGGATAGGAATCAATGTCTCCTTTTTATTCCTGCAAAATGTATAATTCTTCATTTCTCTCAAAACAAATTCTGTTAATGCGTCTACCAATTTATAGAAAGAGCTATCCGAAATTCTTGACCGCTAACAAAGAAAGATTTTGGAGCAGTTGTATTTTACAATGCTAATCTTCTGACCTTAATATTACGTATCCAGGATAGCTCAATGTTTTTTCGTTTTTGTTTTTTATTCGCAGACATATATGTTTAAACGTGTACATTTATGATTGCGCATGCTCATGTATATACTTACACTAATCTTTCTTTGCAAATTGAACCACACGGAACACGAGCATTGCTCTTTGCTACTTTTCTATAATCATCTGCTCATACTTCATGGTAAATTTGGCATAAAAGAATTATTCTTATTTTGACGATGGTAAAGGCAGTTTAAGAATATTATCTGATCTTGTGGAGACTTAAAATCTTCTCCTGACTAATATTAAACTAATTTAGAAGCAGAGATGAACAGGTATTAATGTGACCCCACACTTAATGTAGTTTACTTAATGGTAATTGTGATAATGGCCGTTTCCTGATAGGGAAAAATTCGGCATTCATTGACTGAACAGTTGTCATTACTATCAGTTGGAAGTTATAAAGCTTTTCTCTTAAAACAGTTCTTCAGAAAATAGGTCCCTCAAATCTACTGTTATCGATCTTTCTAGCATTTATTGGAGTTTTCTTCTTAAACTTTTCTTTGAAATAGAGTATAACTTCAACATTTTGATTGTGCTATCATTTCTCTACGAGTTATATGTGCTACCCATTTTAATTGCTGCAAAGTTCTCAAGCAATGAGATTTCTGTTATTTGATAAAGTCCTTTGTGATTCTGTAACACAGAATTAGAAAAATGGATAGTCTTCTTTAAGACCTACAGGATTTACTTGCGCAAAGAAATTTTAATCATTAATCTGATAAAACGTCTGTATACGGCAGATAATTTAGACATTTCTGAACGAGTTAGACACCATGCATGACATCAGTATGATTCTAATCAGACGAGGGTATTTAAGAACATGACTCGAGTTCTTGGGTTAATGTTTTGGTTTTGTAGAATCTTGTGGTGTTGGGTGAAACTACCCCTAATGTAGCCTATTCTATGTTCAATTTCCTTATTGCCTATACTAAATTTGTTATAACTGATCTATACATCAAGTTATTTGAACTATTTAGTATTTACTAATTCTACATTCTCTATTGTTATGATTGTTTCAGAGTATGTTCCAACACTACTTTTCAATCCAATTCCAGATCATAATTTCTGTTTTGGAAAGGTTTGTCTTCATTACTACTTGTAAGAACGTTGATATTTTTTTCTAAGAACATCTTTATCAAACTTATGAATAGCTATACCATCAGCACAATTCACATAATCATCATTACACTGAATTCGGGTGGGGGGACGCAGTTTTTTTTATTAGTAGATTCATTTGTGATGTTTTATGGCATATTTAATTGATCAGTGCCCATCTTTTCACATCTGTTTTTGTGCACACGCAGAGCATAGTCTATGAAGAGATTAAATAAACTCAGACTCTCATTTCCTCCTTGTCGTACTCTTGATAAGGTTTGAGATTCAGTGTTTAGATCTTCAGACATATACGTTTTAGAGGTACTATACCGGTCAACAATCATATCTAGATGGAACCAGAGGTTGAATTGATGAGGTTATATGCTGCTGTGGGGTCAGCATAGCAGGTATCGAATCTTCTATTCGATAGGTATACAGTTTTCTGAGGTGGCTTGATGACGTATATGCTATTTTTTTCATCCTTTATCAGAACGGAAGTCGAATTGCGTCGTTAGAAGTTAACTTTCACAAAATAGTGAAAGTTTACTTAATACAATATCCATTAATACTTTAACTATAATAGATCCAATTAAGATACTTCTGTCCATGAGAGGATCTTCGGGACTATTTTTTTCTTTCTGTAGTATATTAATGCGTGATATACTCCAGCTTCTTCGTGAGGTGGTTTTAATTTCAGACTTCCATTGCAAGAGAAAGACTTGATTTTGAATTCGAAGAGAGGATATGCTACTTTCAAAACTTCAGCCACAATGTTAAGTAATGCTTTACTATTTTACCTTTTTTTTATAACTTCCTTAACTTGAGAGTTTCTGAAGATGACATGTTAAAATGTTAATATAGTATGAGTAAACTAAACATCAAGGAGGCATTTCGCTTTGGATAAGACAAAATGTCAAGGGGAGATAAATAATTTGTTACCGATTGGAGTAATATTTAGAACAATGGGAGATCTATTTCTAAGATTAAGACTATATGTTGCGATAAATTTGATCGAGAATATGTTTGAATTGTTTTATTTTCATTTTAAATTGCTTCAATAAAGAAATTGAGCATTATTTAATCTAAAAATATAATTTTACATTTTACAAAAATTAACAGTATTGATACATTTTTTCTTTGTTACCGCAGGTTCTGAAATTGAGTATCATTTCAGTGTTTAATGAAATATAGTTTACCGTTTTCTGAAACGATTTATCGATTATTTAGTGAGACACTGTAGTTGTAACAATATTTATATCTATCTGATTTATAATATAAGACTCAATAGGACTTTATATATTTATCGGTCACTTTCTAAACCTTTCGTATTTAAATAATGAGATACCTAATTGTTATGGTAATACGACCGCCAGATGCACGATAAAAATGGAAAAGGTTTCTAAATACATTAACTGGCAAAAATTCTATAAAACTGAAGACTTTAATTTAAAAAGAATGCTTATTAATTTAAAAATACTACATTAAACATATGTGAATGATTCATTTAGTTTCTTTTTAAAACAAATACTCTCAGCTAAATTTAAATATTTCCGGGATTTTTTTTTTTTTCGAGGCTTTTCTTTCTTTCTTTCTCAACTCACCAATACGGCTGATCCTATCCCATCTTATCGAAGCTATAGACAAGTCAAAAACTCTAGTGAAGTTAAATTACATTCGTATGGATTTTATAAAGCATTACATACTGTAATTTAGTTTAATTAAAATTAGCTATCAATTTTTAATAGTAACTGTAAAGAAATGATTATTGAAAAACCTCGTTTGGATATTTGATTAATTTCACACTTTTACTTTGCCTTTACTTTCCCCAAGTGAAATTCACAAAACCCTGATGATCACCTCCTTATAGTGGCTGACATCCTTATTCCACAGGCTATTAAAATCAAGTTCAGTTTTCATGAGGACATTCTGAAATTATAACTTCGTCCAATGGCTCACTTTAATTTTTTATTCATGTTCCGTTATTTTCGTACATGAGGACATTAATAATTTCGAAAAGTATTGTCATTTCAGTAGAATACGAAGACTCCATAACTTCAAATCGGTTAAAAAATATATTTTATATGGTAAAATAAAGTCTGGAGTTTTATTGAACGCAAATTACAACAGGCGACTTTTATGTCGGTTTCAGATGGTGGCATCATTAAAGTAAGTAATCATTCATTTAGTTAATGTTTGGCTAATTTTGCAGTAATTATATCGGAACAATTGCCAGATTAATTTGCATTTTATCCACTATTGCAGTAATGGATTTTATTATGAAAGTTAATATTTTCACAATAAAATTATTATTAGTAAACCGATGTTGGCAAAATTTTAACTATATACCCACGATGTTCGGTTTGTGTTTTTGTGTCTAAAAACGTTAATGTAGTGAATACAACTAAAACTGTGAGGTACGGTTGGGGGGGGGGGGGGGGTATCCCAGTCACCAGTCTTCTTCTTCTTCTTCTTCTTCTTCTATGTGCCCTGTCCCTTCAGGACGTAGGCGATCATGGATCTCCACGTCTCCCTATCCCTTGTGGCTCTTAGTATGTTTGTTCCTGTTGCTCCTGGCAACCCCCGTTCCGTCATCCACCTGATCAGACCCTGCAAATATGTTATCCGCTGCCTTCCTCTGTCTCTCCTTCCTTCTATCTGTCCAGTCAGTATCAGGTTCTCCAGGCTCTCTTTCTTCATTGCATGTCCCAGAAACTTCAATTGTCTCTTCCTGATGCTCAGCATCAATTTCCTACCCTTGTTATTTTTAAACAGTAAAATTAATGTCAACCGATCTATATCAAATCTCCATTCCGTTTTCTCCATCATGGAAATCACTCCTTTAGCCAAACTGTACCCTCTCGGGGTCTTTTTTTTTTTTTAGTTTGTATTTGCTTGCTCTATTTCCGAGACGTAAAGTAATTTTCATCCGACATTATTTATTATTGCTATAAACATTTTTTATGGTGGTACACTTGTTTGAAATCTCTGTTATTTGTAAACAGTGACATTAATGTCAACCAACCTAGGTCTTAGTAGTGTTGATACTGTTTGTCTTCAGCCAAGCAGTGAAAAAACAAACGGAGACTGGGATACATTCCTCCACCCAACCGTACCTCACATTTTTACAAGTGGAGTTAGGTCAAGAGCGCATGTTGTTCTTGCTGCCAACGAGAAAACTTCAGGACCCTGATATTTGTTTTGTTGGTTTATGGTTTGTGTGAGTGTATGTCTGTTTACTTTGAATTTCTGTTGTGCGCGTGACATTATAATACAACTTGCGGTAACTAAAATCAAGAATTAATTGATGTTAGATAATCAGTTTCTGTCGACAAGATTTTGTGCTCGTAAAAAATAAGTGTGAAAGGTAAAATCTCTCACAAAAATAATATTTAATTTGCACATTCTCTTGTGATAGACGATTTCTCTCATCGTATATCGATGAGCTACCAATGTTTATTTTAAGACATTTTTTAACTTTGTTTGGCAGAAATGTAGAGGCTAAAACAAATATAAAAAGTCTAAGCTAGAAATATAGATATGAGAATTCCAAGGTAAAAAGATGGATATAAATAGGCTCAGGTAGATACGAGATTAACTTCCTAAAATACCTTATATCTTCAATTCCGTCCATTACACACACTTGATCTGTTAAATGTTGCTAGTAAACAAAATCCAAATTATGAATATAACTTTTGCTGCTGGAGCAGAAAATAAATGACTGATCGTGATAGAGGTCAGAGTAAAGATTACCCTCTGGCTGGATGGATGTAATCAAAGGAGTTAAGCTAATGTCATCCTTCAATTTATTCTGCTTTTCAAAAACACAACCAGAGTGTCTACTTTCAATATACTTTTCATAATCTCAATTTACATATGACAGCTTTTGAATCAGTAATCTCACTTGTTAGTAAAATTTATAGAATGCTGTTTTTTTTTTTTGTTTTGTTTTGTTTTTGTTTTTTTGTTTTGGTTGTTTTTTTTTTGTTTTTGTTTTTTTTTTGTTCTCTTTAATGACGTTTCAAAATACATTACGTATTTTGAAACGTGATGTTTTGGCGTTTTCTCAGATGTTCAGCAGAAAAATAAGTCGTTTCATTGCTTTCAACTTAGTATATTGTACATTCAAAATCAAGTTGTTTGTCCAGATTTATATTAACACAAACTGATACAAATTGCGTTATGTTTGTGAGTTTTAAGAGATGGAATATTTTTATAAATAAATATATGCTTCATCATGAAATTTGGCTTTATTCAACTAGTATTGATACCAGTTACTTGTAAACTGAGTTGGTAATTTTACTGTTTCCTATTTATTCAAAAGCTAAACTGGTATTGGACTTATTGGAATTCCCTGGTGCATTTCTTAAAATTTAACAATAAAATACGAATTTATGTACTCTTACGTGACTAATACAAGCTGGAGTCTTAATAATTAGGGGTTGAAATTTTTTCTGTATGCAATGAAAGGTGGGGTCTGAAAATGGTTTAAAGGGTCAAAGGGTACAAAATTAATCAGAAGCGGTTAGTGGTATCAGTGAGCCGAGTTTGTATTCTGGCTTAGTTGCATTCATCTTCGTGCAAATTCCCTTTGAAAAATCATGAATATATCTCGTCTCTCTCCAGATATTGGTTAAGCAACAGAGTGGATTACACTCTAGCCGTGAGTAGCAACAAATTTAAATGAAGGAAAACTCTAAATTCAAAACGGTAGAGAAGACAACGAGAAACCACTCCACTATCTTTCTGAATAATGTATGACGAAGTCACAGATAATAAAGTAAGGGAATCTGTGGAGAGCCATGATCGCCTAAATCCTGACAGAGGATTATTTAGGGGAACCTGATGAGTTGTGGTAAACATATTTCATCTTCGTAGATGGTTTGGCCGTAATTATTAACAGTGAATATACATAGACAAAATTTCCCTATTAATGGTATCGTGACAAATAGTTTAGTATTTAGATGTGAACAATGTATATAGGGAGGTCAGTCAGTTAAGTGCCGTACGTGATACACGCTTGGGCAATCATATCTCCAAAGAGACATGACTGACTAGGCAGAAGATTATCCCGCAGTAGGTTGCCATTGCTTTCTGCGGTAGACTGGGTTCTATAGCTTTGGTCGGCAACCAATCTGTCCTGTTATTTAACCCATAACTGGAAGGAATAGACTGATTAATACCTTTCCCAGGGGTATTTGCGCGTAAGTGAATGCAATGAATTCAGCTGGAATTCGAACTCGGCTCCTCGATTTCTCGTTCCAAGCCGATATCCAATGCACCACAAGGAGGTAAGTAATTAAATTAGTGCGTATTTTTTATTATTTGTTGATCTTTTTTCTATTGTTTTTTTCTTCCTGCTATGAAATTTTAATTCTGATGCAATTTTTGTATGAATATATAAGTTTTAGGGTTGATACAACTATTTCAGTATATATCATCCAAATGTAAAAATAATTGATTTTTTGCATTAATATCTTCCACATGTATCTGTTAAAAACTCTTTAAAAAATCCTTTAATGTGACTAAACTAGAACTGCTTATGTGAACAAGCACACATCAACTGTTTTCATTTTTTATAAGCATATTTTATAAATAATGAAAATGTCCCAAAATCAAAAACATCAATAAAAGAGGTTTATTTCTCTCTTCCCTCCCAACATCTTAGAAATTGACTCAAACGAGTGACGTATTATGTATATGCTGTGACAGCCACTGGAAGCTGACAATATTTCACACCGTTTGATCGCGAAGGAATTACAGTTGGGACTAAAATGTTCTATAAGTTGGCCACTGATATCAACGGCACATTAAAACTGCAGGGCAAGAAATCAACGCTGGTGCCGCTGGACCTGTCAGTTCACTCACTGTACAAAATAAATTGCATTTCATGGAGTTTGACCAACAAGGATCCACCCGACATCAGTTAATGCACCTCTCTTGAGCCGGAGAATATCACCATTGGGCCATAAAAATAACACTAGTCATGTTTCCGGTCAAACGAATCACGTTTTCAGTTCTTTGAGGCAAACGGTCGAATTCATCTAGGGATATACGGATAAGTCAAAAATACGTTGTGCCAGCTAACTCTAATGGTGTGGAGTGTATTCAAGATTTTTGTTTTTCTTTATACTATTTCTTCTCGGTTTATTTGTGCACAATATATAGAGAGGGGGGAGCGAGAGAGATTACTTGTAAAAATAATTATTTCATGAATTAACAACTTTTGTCTCTCTTTAAATCAGAAAGGAATTTTTTTTAATTTGAAAAGAAGAAAGTTTTAAGAGACCAAATATAATACTGGGTGATCCATTTTGTAGCCTCAAATATCTACGGCTAGTTTAGCTGCGTCTTCTGTGTTCTCTCAGGGCATGGTCGATGATGGTCCTCCACAACTTTTTGTCACTTATAGCTTTTATTAAAGTTTGTCTTTTTACTATATCTCCTAATCCGTTCTGTCAACCATTTACACAAGCTCGTTATGCGCTGCTTTTCTCTGTCCATGTTACTTTCAATGTGCCTTGTTCGTGTCAATTTTTTCAAGCCCTCTTTCCTTGTTATGTGACCTAGAAATTTCAGTTGTCTCTCTGATTCGAATTATGTGTCATTTGTTTCCATTTTTTCTAAAACTTTGTCTTTGCTCACGTGTTCAGACCATGGGATTCTCAGCATCCTTCTGTAGGACCACATTTCTGTTGTTTCAAGTTTCTTCTATATCTACTATGAGATTGTCTGGTATTTACTGCCGTATTTACATTACAGTTCAGTAGTCCCTTTGTTTCTAAGGAAATTCACCTGTTTCTTGATATTTGCTTTTGGAAGCCCTTTTTCGCTATCCCATTGCGCCTTCGAGTTTTGGTGTAGCATTTTCCGTCCTCTGTTAAAATATTTCATAAATACTTATTAATTCGTGGCTTTGTTTTAAAATAATTCTGAAATCGTGTAACATGAAAATTAATAATCATCATTTATTTGATTTCGTTTAAGTTTCATGAACAGAACGAGTAACCAAATTATCAGATTCTTTATTTCTATCTAGGTGAAATATTATTTTTGTAAATACCAAAAATTTATTTACAGATTATTAAATCCTGTCCGTTTATTTTAATATGAATTTTCTCAAAGATTACAGGTTAAAAAATTAATTTGGGTAGAGGATTTTTTAAATGCTAATCTTATATCCTGAGGTAGAATTTGTTCTTTTGCTTAAAAAAGTAATAATCTCTGTAGCTAACGTGAAAAGAAATGATATTCATCTTCATAATTATATATATGTGTGTGTGTGTTTGTGTGTGTGTGTGTGTCAGTTTAAAAGATTTTCAACCAGAAGTATTTAATTTCTCAAATATCTATCAAAATACAGAAATTCTCGTTTTATAATTTAAAAAAAAATCATTTCACCCCAAACAAAGCAATGAAGTCATTAAGACGCAAGTGTTTACTAAGTGTGAGAGAATAAGAGAAAAAGAAAACTGTTGCATTGTCGCAAGCAACACAACACAACTAATTTTTTGTGGTTATTAATTTAAAAGAAAAAATTTTTAATCACAAAACAAAAAGATATATTTGATTAATACTAAAGTATTTCTTTCATATGAATATTGACTTTACTAATATTTTGCAAGAAGATTCCATAATGTACCCAAAATTGGGGGGATTGAAGTTTTGGGATACCCTGGTATACTAGTAGACCAGCCATGAGCTGACTCATTTGATAGTTCACCAATAGATGGGTTAACCAATCAGGAGGCTCAAAATATTCAATGCGACGTGTATAAAGGCGACCATATTTTCCCGAGTATTGGCGATATGGTCAGATTCAGTAGAGTGTCTAACTCGTGTGTGTTAATCTTTGACGTTATTTCATTGAACAGATTACGTACTGCACTGTATTCTATATTCATAAACTATGGTGGACATGGTCAACAAAAACATTATTAAAGAGAGAAAACAATAAAAGAATTAAGACGGAAGATAACGATTTGAATATGCATTTCAATTTTTTAAGATAAAACTTGACTCGAAAGCAAGGAGCCGGAAGAGTTTCACAAACAAGAAGTACAAGAGAATACTGATATCACAGAACGTACGGTTACATCAAGCAGTTTCAGCTATAAACATGAGAATTTTCTCCCTATCTAGTACTGCGCTTAAATTCATAAAGTCTAGGTACCAAAGAGGAAAGTTCATCAGATCAATTCCCATGAAAATATTTATAGAAAATGCACAGAAAAGCATCGTTACGGCGACAAGAGAGTGACGGAAGCCGAGATGCCAGATCAAGACCAAAAACATTGCAGGTTCTTCTTTGTATTCTAGTAAGAATCTCTAAACACATAACAAAGGCACCAAACCTCATGAGGTTGTTGGATACAATGCATGGACGAATTGTAGACTTATAAATGTGAAAGATAGATTCTTAGGATAAAAATTGTTTAGCTCCACAATACATTCAAGTAATATATATATATATATATATAAGTAGAATCCTTGGTATTTGGTAAGGTAAATTTCACAAGAGATTAAATCCAAAAAGAACTCAGTGTTAAAATTTATTTTTTAATTTAACAAAAGTTAAAGTTAATCAAGAACGAAAGTTGGATATTTTTATAAACCTACAGATAATAATATAATTCGCGGCTTTCTTATCACCGCTAGTCATACCACAGTGAATGGTTCAAATTTATCCAGAAAAAGTCAAGTGAAATAGAAAAAAGAAAAAAGGAAGAAAGAAAAAAGGGAAAGGAAAGGGAGTTTAACTTAACGTATTAAATCTTAGCATCACACGGCGTCCTTGGCCTAGATTTATAAAAAAAAACCATCGTTAAGGAAAACAATGAATATTGACTTGAGTTGCTAGTTGTCTATTTTTAGATGCATGACATTCAAAATTAAAAATTAGGGGTTTAATTTTCGCTAGAAAAATTGTTAGTTTTTCTTATTAATTCTAATCGTAATAATAATAATAGTAGTATATTATGATATAAAACATATTGGTAGTAATAATAACGTGGTAATAAAAAACTAATATTTAGAAACCTTAAAGTAATAATAAAAATTAAAAATAAACAAATAAAAATATGTAAACGAAAATAATAGCAAACTACTACTACTAATAATAATCTTAATAATGAATACAACATACATATTTTGTTCTTCATTATACATACACATATATATATATATGAGAGACAGTTCATTAAATTAAGACAGAAATATAGACTTATAATTTTAAAAATGGATTGTGAGCTGGTGGTGGGGTTGTCTCATGCGAAAAAAATGTTTGAAAGGATCCTCACAGAAATGGATTTGTCTCTAAAAAAAATCCTGGGATTAAGCCGCAACATCAAAAAGAAGCCATCATCAACTTTTGCTGATAGATTTCAAATTTTGCTTAATTTGTGATCGAAATGGACGTCTAAATGTAGAAAGTTCATTATCGTCTGCTTTTGAATTCACCCAACATGTCGGCCTTATCTGATAAATTGTAATTCCTTTCTGTCAGCAGCGGCGATCGTTGAAGCTTAGATCTTTTAATCTCACCACATTCGTTGAAGAGGCGTCATTGAGATCGATTCTTTTTATATTTACGACTTAAGAGAGAAAGGGCGGGAAATTTTTGGCGGGAATTTGAGAGGTCTTGGTCAAATTGGCCTGAAAAGTGCAAGTGATAGTGTTGACTTTGGAACCACCGAAGGCTATTTCGGAAACAAAGCAATTGATTCGGTAAGTGGTGGGTATATTCGAAAACAATGCAGCAAGTTCAAGAATGTATATACGCATGTGTAATGTTTACTGTGTATGAATGAATGTATTACTACTGGTGCATTTTTATATATATATATATATATATATATATATATATATATATATAAGTTTATGTGCACATCTTCGATGTACCATGTGCCTTCAGGACATAAATAATCCTGACTCTCAACAAATCTATTTTTTGTTGCTCCAAGTAACTTTTGCCGTATGTATACATACAAGTCCACAAGAGCGCATTATAAGTGCCTTTTCATTAAAAAAAAGTGTTGAGCTTTTATTATTTATCCCATAGCTTTTAAATGTTTCATCAGAATTTTAATTTTCTTACTGTACCTTTTCCTTTTAATGTTCAAGCATATATTTTTAATCATTTCACTTCAAGCAAGACAATAAAGCCACTAAGACGCAAACGGTTACTGAATGCGAAAGAATATGAGAAAAAGAAAGCATTATTAAAGAGAGAGATAAAAAAAAACAAAAAAGAACAGGAAATAAGACGGAAGATTGCGATTGATATTGCTTTTAAATTTTGGTAAATCAAAGTTGAATGTAATGCATAAAATAAAGTGATATTGAAATTGTTAGTATATTTTGAAAATCTATCAAATATCATAAATTATCACTTTGTGTATAATAAACGATTACTATAATGTTTAAACCCTTCGCACTAATTATGACAATTTCGGTAATGCTTGTTATTATCCGCATATGCTCAAACAAATTACTCCGAAGTGGTGAGAAAGTTTTTGTCCGGAGACCTCTGCTAAGGAAACCTAAAATAATACGCGTTTATTTCCGTTTTTTATTATTATTTTTGTTTTGTTTTGTTTTGTTTTTTTTTGTTGTTGTTGTTGTTGTTTTTAATTAAAAGACACTAACGTCAAAATAGACAAAGTTAAAATCTTTGATATGAATGTTTACGAATACAGTAAATACTCGTGAATTGATGAGGAAGTTTTGTCCAGTGTTTCTATCTAGTAATTGTAATAAAACCAAGCGTGATTTGTTTGGAAACTGATCTATTTAAACTTCATATTCCGTGGGAGTGCAGGTGGAGTAATCAATAGCGGTTCAGAATGAGAAGTTCCAGTTGAGTTCATTATATTCATTTACGTGCAAATAACCTTTCGGAAAGGGATAAATCCATCTCGTCTCTCTCTAGATATAAGTTAAATAATAGAACAGAATGAGCTCTTAAGATTTGTCTGACAATCAGTTTCGGAAAAGGCAAACTCTGAATTTAAAACCGTATATAACCCTGGAGAAGCACATGCAAATGTAATTAAGGAAAGGGTCATGGACTTGTCAGTGATTCTTTGATCTCGAATGCTTCCATTTTTCTTGAGGTTATTTTCGGTACATATTTGTAGGTTACTTCTAAATATTTATTAAGCCACGACGAAAGTACTTCTAGCGTGACATCAGTCGTTAGTGACCAGGTAAGTACACTTGCTTTCAAAGGGCTATTCTGCTAATTATCATAATTTGTATATGTTTAATAAAACATGTTTAAGTGAAAGACTGCTATCTAAATGCATCATATATACGTATATTCACGAAGATAGCTATGAGTTTATGACTCTGGGTTTCACGCTTTTGCGATCGTCAGACAAACTTTCACTATATTGAGCGCTTTCAAAAAAGTACCGCGCATATCTAAATCTAAACTTATTTATAAATGGAACTTTGTGTGTGTGTATGTATGTATGTGTGTGTCTGTCTCCGTTACCTATAGACTCCGAAACGGCTGGACCGATTTTCTTTAAAATTTGCACAGTTGTACTATAAGCGTCTGCGAGTGTTCTTAGCTAGGTTTTGTGTCGAGGTACCTCCGATAAATATCGAAAATCGATAATCGAAAAAATCGGGTTATAGAAGGAATGGTCCGATTTAAATTAAATGTGATACACTCATAGACAAAGACATAAGAAACGATATTCAGAAGTTTCAATGTTGCAGTTCTTACAATAGTGCAGAAAATCAATAATATATATATATATATAAAAGGCAACGACGAAAAAAACATTTGATATCGATACCAGGAAACCAAAATTTGATTTACATCCATTCATTTTTCTTTCAGTCTACGGTTTCACTTGAACTGGAAACAACTATTGCTTTTTAGTTTTTCGTGCCAACGTCCAAAGAGTCTGAGCTCCAGGACCATGGATTAGTTTTAAAGCTTTCATTACACCCGAGCAACGCCGGGCTATACTGCTAGTATATATATATATATATATATATATAGTGGTACTGTCATGTAATTCAGTATCCAAACTACTAGCTATGTCCGTTACAAGCTATATTGTCACCGTGAGATAATACGACTGTTCATTAAATGCACGAATACATCCTTGAATCTATCAGTATCTGTAGAGGGCTTGATTTGGTTTTGGCACCCATTCCCATAAAGGGGCAACTTTGATTAGCAAACCAATTTCATTCATCATTGAAATTGCTATCATCTTTTCTATTAACCCTTTCTTGATCCGGATTCCAAAATTTGTCCAACGGGAAATGAGAATCTCGTAAGAACACTTGAATTATCCTTGTTTGAGCGAATCTCTCCAAATGCTGTGAATGGTTCTGTATGTGAATTTTGATGTGGATATCTTTATGTGTGTCTGCTAAAATCGATAGTATAGAAATGATATTGTAATGGTATCACAACGGAAAAGTGAATCAAAGACCAGATTCAGAATTGAAACTTTCTACCACATTCGCACTAATACCATCAAAATTGAATTAATCCAACTCCTTATGTGCAGTTAATCTTAATCTTGACTATGTTTTTTTTCTCTGTGGATAGACCAAAGAATCTGTGAATGAGTAAACAGACAATCTACTCTTCCCAAAATGCCATGAAATACCCAAACATTGGCAGTAAAACAAACGCGATATCAATAGTCAGTTTGAACCAATAATTTAATTATTTATGTATATACTCGGAGTATAGCCTGGCGTTGCTCGGGTGTAATGAAAGCTTTAAAACTAATCCATGGTCCTGGAGCTCAAACTCTTTGGACGTTGGCACGAAAAACTAAAAAGCAATAGTTGTTTCCAGTTAAAGCGAAACCTTAGACTGAAAGAAAAATGAATGGATGTAAGTCAAATTTTGATTTCCTGGTATCGATATCAAATATGTTTTTTTTTTCGTCGTAAAATGAATTTTGAAGGTTAAATAAGTCCTTTGAGTAAATGGTATCATGGCTAAGAACTACAATTATACCTACTTAGAGCCAAACCCGAAGCAAAAACTAAAATAAAAGGGCTGAAAAAAATACAGACATACAGGCAGATAAACACACACAAACATCTTGCCTTATATATATATATATATATATATATATATATATTATATATATATATATATATATATTATTGATTTTCTGCACTATTGTAAGAACTGCAACCTTGAAATTTAATATCGTTTCTTATGTCTTTGTCTATGAGTCTATCAAATTTGATTAAAATCGGACCACTCCTTCTATAACCCGATTTTTTTTATTACCGATTTTCGATATCTATCGGAGGTACCTCGACACAAGCGGATATGCGTTGTGGCGCAGTGGATATCGGCTCGGAACGAGAAATCGAGGAACCGAGTTCGAATTCCATTTGAATTCCTTGCATTCACTTACGCGCAAATACCCTTGGAAAAGGTATTAATCCGGCTCTTCCCTCCAGTTATGGGTTAAATAATAGGACAGACTGGGTTCTATAGCCTTGGTCGGCAACCAGTCTACCGCAGAAAGCAATGGCGACCTACTGCGGGATAATCTTCTGCCCAGTCAGTCATGTCTCTGTCGAGACATGATCGCCCAAGCGTGTATCGCGCATGGCACTTAACTGACTGACCTCGACACAAAACCTAGCTAAGAACACTCGCAGATGCTTATAGTACAACTGTGTAAATTTTCAAGAAAATCGGTTCAGCCGTTTCGGAGTCTATAGGTAACACACACACACACACAGAGACAAAGTTCCATTTATAAATAAGTTTAGATATACAAATGAATAAGAACGTAGAAAATAATTACAACGTTCAATACATTAATTAAAAACAGTGCTCAATATAAAAATAGGGCAATTAATATTTATTATTAATTATTACTTTAGAACATGTGCAAACTACATACCACTACAAAATTGTACATTTTTTTTCGACATTGAAAGAACAATGTCTCATCAGGTAGTTAATTATGTTAATAAACGTATTATTGAGAAAACATTCTAAAAAGCACCACTTCCCTTTATTTTTGGAATATTTTCCATAAAAAGATATTAAAAAAAAAACGTCAATATCTTTCTGCAATTCACTTCCGGCCCAAATTTAAAATTTCTGTCTCTTAGCCGTTTCCGTTGGCTCTTCCCTCTTTATATTTTATCATTTATTTTCTTCACTTTCTATATATTCTATATCATTCCTTTTCCTCTTTCTTTTCTTTTTCTTGATTTCTCATCTTCTGATCTTGTCTTTCCTCTTTCTTTCACATTTTTAATATATTTTTACCTAGTACAAAAAATATTCCCAAAATCAGGGGAAGTGGTGTTTTTTTTTGTTTTTGTTATTTAATAAAACGTTTATTACCATCATTATTAATTACCTGGTGAGACCTTGTTCTTTCAATGTCTAAACAAAATGTACACTTTTGTAGTAGTTTGTACGTGTTGTAAAGTAATAATCAATAATACATATATATATTATCCGAGTGGGTACAGAACGAAGAAAGAATTTTTTCCGTCCAAAACATTAATTTAAAACAGTGCTCGATATATGATGTATAGAGCTGTGAATATTTATTATAAATTATGTTTTAGAACATGTACATTACTTTTTAATATATATCCTCGACAATCATATGTTTGTTTCAACGTTGGGTGCCCAACGTTTCTTCGGGAGGTAAAAGCAAAA
Organism: Ascarosepion bandense; assembly: GCA_037127315.1. Lineage (NCBI taxonomy): Eukaryota > Metazoa > Mollusca > Cephalopoda > Sepiida > Sepiidae > Ascarosepion > Ascarosepion bandense. The sequence goes on from JBBBDQ010001192.1 coordinate 2,892,146, forward strand.
CTGAATTCGTCTGCTCCCTATATTTGGTTCATTGTTGTTGTGGGAGGTTGGTTGGGGTTATTGATAATGAAGGGAATGTGTCCGGTGTGTAAGTGCTAAATTGTTGATTAATGGTATTATCTGTTGGAGTGTACGTTTTTATCGGTCGGGTATATCTTTTGTTTAGAATTTCGCAGAGATTGGTGTGTGTTTTTTTTTTTTTTTTTACTTGGTCAGTTTTGTGTGTTTGCGTGATTTTATTTTTGTGTGTGTGATTGAGAACTTATCTTGTTTGTTGACCTTAATAATTTTTAGGCGTCTTGCTTAGCTAGTGTTTGATTTATTTGTGTCTGTTGTTACCAGATAAATTTTATTTATTCTCTTTCATTTAGTGGCGAGGCTGTTTTTCTTAGAGTTCCTTAGATAGACGTGATAGGGGTGGGGTGTTTTTTCTTTTTAATTTGATTTTTTTTTCAGTACGGAATATTTTGTATTTTATTTTTGTTTTTTTATATTTTTTTATTTTATCGGGATCGGGGTGTTTATTCAGGTATTATTGTATTTTGGCAAAGTTGTTTCTAAAAAGTTTAAACTTGTATTCTTTCGGAAGTAAATGCAAATTTCTGTTTTGTCAGCTTTTATAATGTTTCTAAATTTCTATATTTAATCTTAATATTGAATTTAGAGGATCGAGTTTTTCCTTTTAATTTTTTTTAAATTCTTTTTTAATTTGGGAGCTATTTTTTTCCTTTGGAATATTAAACTTTGTTGTAGAGTTTCGTAATTTGATCTATTTAAGTGTTGATTGTTTTGTATTTAGGCGAGGTTATTTATAAAAAATAAAAATTGTATTTTTTAGGGGGCAAATGTAAATTTGTATTTTATCAGTTTTTTATAATTTATCTAAATTTGTATATTTTAATCTTGACTTTGAATTTAGGGGATCGATTTGTTTTCCTTTAATTTTTAATTATTCTTAGATTATAGTTTGGGAGCCTGTTTATTTCTTTTACATTTTATTTATTTAGATGTTGTTGTGGGTATTAGACCTTACTTTAAGGGTTTATTAGATCGATTTTTCTGTAGCATTTTTAGTCTTTTATAATAAGAATATCTAGTCAAACTTCTAGTATTTCCTAGCATGATTGTAGGGTTAGGTCCCTAATGTGTTTACCGTTTACTGTGATTTCGTGCCTCTGGTTTAAAAGCTTGTTATTATTTATATATTTAAGGATCTCTATTTTTTCTTGAAGGCAAAGAAAACATGGTTCTTTTATAGATTTTGCTGTTCTTGCTTGCTTGCGGATTTTCCATTTAACCTTAGGTGTTTTATTTTCGTGTTTTAATTTCCAAAAGTATTTGGAGAGAGACGTCATATTTTGTTTTTCTTTGTGATTGAAGGATGAGAGGTGATTGTAAAAGCGCTTTTTAAATACGTTCATGATATTCCCAATATATATATTTTCCTCTTTAGGATTTTCTATGGATGAGATCGAACAAATATAGATCAGATTTCGTCAGACATTTATTGGTCATGGAGCATTGATTGGGGTTTCTACAGTTACAGAGGTTGTTGTCACGGGACGAACTTGTATTAGTGTTGGATTTAATTTTGCTGTGTAGTTTTAATATTTTGGTGTTATGCATTTTTATTATTTTTTCTAGATTATTGGAACAGCTATAACTTAATTTTATGATATTTTTATTGAAGATTTTGCTCAGAGGGTTATTTTTGGGAAAGTGCTTTTCTATTAATTTAAGGAATTTATGCTCCAGCTTGAAGTTAACTAATTGATTGAAGGGAGGGTTATACCATATTATTTTTGTTTCTATTCTTGCTTTTTGGACTTTTGAATTTTTCTACAAAGCTGATTTTTGATGATTTATACCCGCTTTCCTTAAGGATTTTATTATAAATTACCTTGTGCTTATCAAATATTTCTTTACTGGATGAGTGTGTGTTAATGCGACGTTCTACCGATGATGGGATGTGCTTAATTATGGATGGTGGGTGAATAGAGTTGGGGTTTATATATATTGGGTCAATGCTCCATGACCAATAAATGTCTGACGAAATCTCTGATATAAAAATATATATATTGGGAATATCATGAACGTATTTAAAAAGCGCTTATACAATCACCTCTCATCCTTCAATCACAAAGAAAAATAAAACATGACGTCTCTCTCCAAATACTTTTGGAAATTAAAACACGAAAATAAAACACCTAAGGTTAAATGGAAAATCCGCAAGCAAGCAAGAACAGCAAAATCTATAAAAGAACCATGTTTTCTTTGCCTTCAAGAAAAAATAGAGATCCTTAAATATATAAATAATAACAAGCTTTTAAACCAGAGGCACGAAATCACAGTAAACGGTAAACACATTAGGGACCTAACCCTACAATCATGCTAGGAAATACTAGAAGTTTGACTAGATATTCTTATTATAAAAGACTAAAAATGCTACAGAAAAATCGATCTAATAAACCCTTAAAGTAAGGTCTAATACCCACAACAACATCTAAATAAATAAAATGTAAAAGAAATAAACAGGCTCCCAAACTATAATCTAAGAATAATTAAAAATTAAAGGAAAACAAATCGATCCCCTAAATTCAAAGTCAAGATTAAAATATACAAATTTAGATAAATTATAAAAAACTGATAAAATACAAATTTACATTTGCCCCCTAAAAAATACAATTTTTATTTTTTATAAATAACCTCGCCTAAATACAAAACAATCAACACTTAAATAGATCAAATTACGAAACTCTACAACAAAGTTTAATATTCCAAAGGAAAAAAATAGCTCCCAAATTAAAAAAGAATTTAAAAAAAATTAAAAGGAAAAACTCGATCCTCTAAATTCAATATTAAGATTAAATATAGAAATTTAGAAACATTATAAAAGCTGACAAAACAGAAATTTGCATTTACTTCCGAAAGAATACAAGTTTAAACTTTTTAGAAACAACTTTGCCAAAATACAATAATACCTGAATAAACACCCCGATCCCGATAAAATAAAAAAATATAAAAAAACAAAAATAAAATACAAAATATTCCGTACTGAAAAAAAATCAAATTAAAAAGAAAAAACACCCCACCCCTATCACGTCTATCTAAGGAACTCTAAGAAAAACAGCCTCGCCACTAAATGAAAGAGAATAAATAAAATTTATCTGGTAACAACAGACACAAATAAATCAAACACTAGCTAAGCAAGACGCCTAAAAATTATTAAGGTCAACAAACAAGATAAGTTCTCAATCACACACACAAAAATAAAATCACGCAAACACACAAAACTGACCAAGTAAAAAAAAAAAAAAAAAACACACCAATCTCTGCGAAATTCTAAACAAAAGATATACCCGACCGATAAAAACGTACACTCCAACAGATAATACCATTAATCAACAATTTAGCACTTACACACCGGACACATTCCCTTCATTATCAATAACCCCAACCAACCTCCCACAACAACAATGAACCAAATATAGGGAGCAGACGAATTCAGTTTTGCTTTTACCTCCCGAAGAAACGTTGGGCACCCAACGTTGAAACAAACATATGATTGTCGAGGATATATATTAAAAAGTAATGTACATGTTCTAAAACATAATTTATAATAAATAATATATATATATATATATATATATATAGGGGAAGATACAAGCATTAACTTTGATGTTAGGGGCCTCCATAGCAATGGACACGAGTAGGTATTTTTGAAACTTATTCTGTCACAAGGATACAAGGGAGGTTGAACTGCAGCAAAACAAGAAAAATTTGTAATTTTTTTTTTTTTTTTTTTTTTTTTGTAGAAAGCTACAACAAGCTCTCCGGAAGTAATACCTTCAATTAACACGGAAAGTTCTAACGCGAAATGAAGAAAGTTTTCAGCTGAAAACCATTATTTTTATACATAGTCACCACCACTGGATATTCATTTCATATTTCATTCTCTATATTTCCCGGTATGAAGGACCATCATGAATATAACTTCTGACACAAATTGCTATCGCTACTGCAAAAATGCATTATACAAGACTTAACTGTGCTCACAATATATATATATATTAATAAATATACATTTTATCCTACTTCAACTCAGTTTCATGTGTTATGCAGTCATCATCATTATTGCATAATGCGTGAAACTCCGAGTCATGCCATAGACGTAGGAATATATATATATTAAGAAAGAAAGTTCAGCGTGCGAGAAAAAAAGTTAGCATTTAAATTACACCTATATCTAACTTTATCTAACTTTAAATTGATGGACCTCATAGCTTGTCTAGTACAGCACTTAAATTCCTAAGTTCTAGGTACCACAGCAAAGGGAACATGTGAAAAATTGCTCTGAAAGTATTTATTTAAAAAAAGGCATAGGGAGACAAATTTACAGCGGTGGGAAAGTGACAAAAGCCGAGACACTAGATCAATAATACTGCTGATTCTTCATTGGATTTTATCAAGGAAAACACAAGATAGTGTGTATATATATATATATATATATATATATATATATATATATATATATATATAGGCTACAGTGAGAAAAAAGACTGGGTGCAGGTACTATTAAGGAAAGAATAAAAGATGAATGGAACTCAAGAAGATAAAAGATTGCAATTGACGTTGCATTTAAATTTTTGCACATTGTATCTGAGGGAAGCAAGTAAACGTAAGGGAGTTCCACAGGCGAGAAATGCGAGAAAATAAATTGTTCGAACTAGCATAATAAAAATATCCAACTGTTGAACAATTTTTGTCTTTAACCTGAAATTATAGCCAAAATACGATGTTTAGAACAGCTCATGATTAAACATAATAGATATTCATTGTCTGTTATAGTAAGCAGTAATAATTATAAGGCCTAATTGGAAGTACAGAGATTAGCGACAAAAATTCTGGAATAAAGTTTTATGATCGGTAAGACTAAGATTAATCTCTACCAAAGTGATAGCAAGGCAAGTGTAGAGAAAGGCCAAAGTGTCGAAAGAAAGAATATTCTTATAATACAAAGCCTCTAAGTTCATCTGTCAAGCGTGGTGGAAGCAATGTCTTTGCATCGGCTTGAATGGCTGCTTTTGGAACAAGCACATTCATATTTATTGATTATATAACTCCTGATAGTAGCAGCGGAATGAATTTAGCAGTCTACAAAAACATTTTGTCTGTCAAGTTACAGAGAATTGTATCCAAGGAACTTTACCATGCTACAAGACAATCACCCAAAACATACTGCAAACACAACAAAGTACTTCATCTTGAGAAAAAGTGCACAGTTTTAGACTGGCTAAGTCAATCACCGGACCTTAAGTCAGTAGAGAATGCATTTCATTTCATAAAAAAGAGAATGGAGAAAGAAAATCACTGAAACAAACAAGAACTGAAAGAAGCTGCGTTAAAGTGCAAGAAATAGTGTACAACAGTTTGGCGATGCAGTTATTGTAAACAAGGGTTATGCAACCAAATATTAAAAATGTTATTTACTGTAAGACTATATGTTCCTTTACTTTTGTTCAGATAAAATAAGGTGATCTGATACAAAAAGCGATATGCCCTATGCTGTCTAAAGCTTCTAAATGTAGTTGCTAGGAAATAAAAGCTGAACTCTTGTCTTTTGAACTTAAATTCAAATGTTTTCAGTGAACAACAAAAACAAAGGAATTTACCTTGACATTCCAATACTTTTGAAGTTGTGTGTGTGTATATATATATATATATATAGCACAGTGATAAGGTGTCCGTCCGACATAAAATCAGTCGGATTTCGGAACCCGGCTTGAGGTGGGCGATTAATCTAGCCGCACTAAGGAGCTGTGAAACAGGAGGTGTATATATATATATATATATATATATATATATATATACTATGCGAATGACATATATATAAAGAGATAATAACTATACTCATGTCGAAAAACCTTCCACGGATCTACGAAGAAAGGAAAAAATGGTTTTAAAAAAAGAAAGGGCTAAGTACATGAACATCAGTCAAGAGTTCGGACCGAGTCAGCACGTAGCCCAAAGAAAAAAACCCGACACGAGAAATCAACTAGCAAAAAAGCGCCCAATACTTAGGGAAAGCGGAATAAGTAAAATATACCTAGTGAACCAGACAGACCTACCTAGGTTTCACGTAAACGAATCGTCAGCTTTCCCTGACGATCCGTTTAGGTGAAACCTAGATAGGTCTGTCTGGCTCACTAGGTATACTTTACTTATATATTTCATGTTTCAGATGATTTCAGTGAATCTAGTACAAGACCGGGGATTATACCCTTCTGCAATTGCTGATCTAGAGAAATCTTTCCCGTGGAAGGCAAATGAAGATCTACAAATTTGATCTACCAAGCTACCATCTCCCCTAAGGAGAGCAAGGTAAAGTATTACATGTACATCAGAATTTCGGCGAGGATTTTGAAACAAAGATTTTTGACGCATAGGCACATTTTTCTAACCGTATTTTGAAGTTTCAGACAACCATCTCCAGAAAATACTGGGAATCGAAGGAAGAAGGCCTAAGCCACATATAAGGTGGAAGTTAATAGGCTCGGCACGTACTCTTATTAGTCTAGATGATAAATGTAATCTATGTTTAGCAAAAAAGATTAGGATTTTAAAATTTCAATATCAGAATGTACTTCTTAATAAACATACTTGAGATCTTTTTGATAAAAGTAAAATCAATTGCAGTATTATGTTTCAGAATTCGCGAGTGTCGTCACTGAAATAAATTTAAACTTCATTATCCCCTCCTTCCATTTACTTATTCATAATATATTTTGCCTCTTACAAAGATTAGAATTTAAATTTGGAGAATCCGAAGCTTTTCCTTGTCTACTACCCCTGACCCAATGAACAAATTACCTGCGTTCAAATAGCAAAAGATTTCTAATATTTTCACCTCTGCTAACCAACTCTTTTTTAACCAACGTTCTTTTTTACTACAAGAATTTTTCTCCATTCTGGGGTTGACAATGCATGTCTAGAACTGATATGTTGAAATAGCTATACCCCTAAATGTGATCTGAATTTACAGATGAAATAAATGTATATCTACTCTGTAAATTAAATTTACATTGAATTCTCTGTTGGATCAGTTTTAATATTTAAACGATATTACTAGAATCCTCTAGGATTATTTACCAACCTTCTGGATTTTTTACTGATATATAAATTCTTTTTCATATTTCTTGTTTCATCCTGAGTTTCCCTCTCTGGTTGTCACCGTTTTTTTCTCTCCCCCACCCACACTCTCTTTTGCACACACTTTTAATATTCCTTCTCCGTTGATATTTGACTTCAGTTATTTTTTCATCAGCCAATAACCTTTACTTGAGATTCTTTTCATAAAAGCACAATCAATTGAAGCATTGTTTCAGAATTTTTTCATTTTTTCCCAACCTGACAAAACAATTCCAGTAATGTGGAAATATCTATTTCTACATAAGAATAAGTAATTTATTTTCTGCTGTTTGCTAATCTGTTATTTCCAATTCCGGAGATTCTACTCTACGATTAACTCTATGAATTGCAAATTGGATATCTTATTTCTTCAATTTCGCCACCTTCTGTTATTTTTTGGACCAAGAACTTATCTTTTTTGACGGCTCCACTAGACCAACAATTTATTTGCCATGCACATTGATCACGAAACTGACTGGCCTATTGCCCAAATACTTCTCGATTCAGACTAGCCAATCCACACTAATATAACTTGAGCAGACATATTATATATTTTTAATTTCGTGTATTGTTTTTTGTCGACTGCACAGTAAAGTTAAGTCACACTATTTACATTATTCAGAGTATTCTCCTTGTCTTTGTTGTCATTTGTACGACGTTTCGGTCGTTGTGCGCTCAGGCCTTCTTCAGGTTCTAGAAATTTCGGACTGAGCCCTTTATAACAATCACTGGGGTATATCATTCTCATTCCTTGCGAAACGTAGTACAAATGGCAACAAAGATTAGGACAATAGTCCGAAAAATGTAAATAGTGTAAATACTAACTCATCTCAGAAATATAGAGAAAGTTAAGTCAGTTGGGCACCGTCTGTAAGAAAGAGAGCACCATGGTGCAAATCACTCTACCAGAAATTTGGAAATGGTATACTGTAATGTTTGGCATTCTCACCGGATGCTTCAATGTAAACATTTCAGTGTGTTATGGTGTTAATCTGAAGACAGGGCCATAGATTCGGAAGGAATTGAATGATATATTCAGTCATCACCATGGTGTTTGGAGTGATCACCGGTGATGGCGACGTTATGCCTTCATTCATCATCCCACAAGGCCTCACACTCAACACGCAGACCTAGATTTTTTTAATCATTTCACTCCAAGCAAGGCGTTACCGCCACTGATGTGCAGAGGGCTACATAAGAGAATTAGCTTTAGGCAGGAGAAGAGTAAAGACAAAGACGAACCAGCTACAGAGGGTGAAAGAGAAAGGGCAAGAAAAGGATGTGAACACAGGAGTGAAGGCAGTTCCGAAAGTAGAGAGAAACGAAAAGAACAAGATACACGGGGTGATGTAGAAAGAGATGGAGTTAAGTGGATAAGAGATGGGAATTGACTTTGCATTTAAATTCCTGGGGGTTGTAGCCGTCGGGAAAGCAAGTATATGGAAGGGAGTTCCACAGGCGGGAAGTGCGAGGAAAGAAGCTGATAGAATAGCATTGTCGCCTGCATTTGGTTGGTCTAACTGTAAAAGGGTGAGACTTTGTTGCCAGTCTGGTTGCCCGAGTAAATTCTTGTGGAGAGGGCACCAGTGACGTAAGTTTGTCAGAGCAAAAGCCATGAAAATATTTGTAGAAGAGACAGAGGGAAGCCACATCCCGCCGATGAGAAAGTGGCTGGAGTTGTGCTGCCAGGTCGAGACCTATCACATTACAGATTCTCCTTTTGAGCTTGTCGAGAACACTGAGATCAAGTACTTTGAGGAGGTAGTGCTGCTCTGTGTCGTAAAGGTGGCTGCTGAAGGACCCTGTGTCTAGCAACAGGTATGGGCACCATACCACACAAGCAGAACTAGTCATAGTTATCAGACAGTTTCTGCGACCACATTACCCCTTACAGCTAACAATCTCCTTGATTATTATGTATGGCATAAAGTTGAGCGAGAGACCAACAAATCTCCCTGTAACATATAAGATAAACTGAAGGCAAGGATTATAACAGCATTCACCAACTTAATCAAGAAGACCGTCTAGAAGAGACGCAAGTAATTCCAAAGTAGCCTGAGGGTCATGGTTTACGGCAATGGCGATTTTATTGAATAAATTTACTCTAGTATTTCAAGATATTTTGTGTAATGTGCGTTGTGGTGCATTGGATATCGGCTCGGAATGAGAAATCGGGGAGCCGAGTTCGAATTCCAGCTGAATTCATTGCATTCACTTACGCGCAAATACCCTTGGGAAAGGTATTAATCCGTCTCTTCCTTCCAGTTATGGGTTAAATAACAGGACAGATTGGGTTCTATAGCCTTGGTCGGCAACCAGTCTACCGTAGAAAGCAATGGCAACCTACTGCGGGATAATCTTCTGCCCAGTCAGTCATGTCTCTTTCGAGACATGATTGCCAAAAGCGTGTATGGCGCATGGCACATAACTGACTGACTGTGTAATGTTGGTAAATATATGTTAAGATGAGATGTTAGTGTCATTTTTGCATAATTAAGGTAACAATTCGTCTATCGCATCCTGTATATAAAATAAAATTAACCTAACCTAGTGCATCACAATCTTTGGTGTTATGTTCAATACTTCGTATGGGTTACTGCTTAGTTATAAATGTAGCTTAAATAAACTTCACAAAAGTGTAGTTTTGATCTACTAAATAATTTCAGATCTGTCCTGCTAGCATTCTTTATGTTGAAAGTGATATTCTCCTTTTCGCACTATTAACAGACCTCCAGTCACATTTATAAACAATGCAAATAGTGCAGTAGCAAATATAAACACGTATTTACTTGATCTGATACGTAAATCAAACATTTTAAAATAATTTTTTTCGACACGCAGTTCAAAAATGAAAAGCAAAATGATTTGTCTGTACTGACACAATTTCGAAAAGACTGTCTTTATTTTTTGAAACACCAAATAAGAAGCAAATTAACTGAATAATTAGTTTTTTTAGTGTTTAAATTACAATTTTAAAAGCAATTCTGAAAGCTTTAGTCAGAAAATTTGTCAGAAGAACTTTTTCAAAATAAGCCCAATTCATGGAAAAGAGATACAACTTAAAATCAGTATTCAAATTAAGCATATACCTTTTCATGTCCGAATGCTCACAGTATCAATCTTTGTAATAAAAACCACTGTCTTTCTTAATCATTTCAATCAATGCAATAAAACCACTAAGATGCAAGTGCGAGAGACTGAGGAAAAGAAACATTAAGGATAGAAAACAATAAAAGAACATGAATTAAGACGGAATTTAACGATTGAAATTGTATTTAAATTTTTGAATATCAAACTTGACTGGAAAGCAAGAAGCTGGAGGAGTTCCACAAACGAGATGAACAAGAGAAGAAACAGATATCATAGAACCTACGGTTTCATCAAGCAATTTCAACTTTAAAAATAAGAATTTGCCGCCAATCTAGTACTGCGTTTAAACTCATAAAATCTAAATACCAAAAAGAAAAGCTCATCATAACAATTACCACGAAAATACTCATAAAAAACACAGGGAAGTTACGTTGCGGCGGTGAGAAATTGACAAAAGCCGAAATATCAGGTCATGACCAATAACATTGTAGATTCTTCTTTGTATTTTATCAAAAATATCTAAATTCATAGCAGAAACACCATACCCGATATGACGGCAATATTCAATGCATAGAGATTTGGCAGACTTATAAACGTTTAAAATTCTGGTAAGAAAAATTGTTTGGCGTGACAAAGTGAACCAACTTTAGAAGACTAAGAATTGATTCAATATATTCTTTCCACTCCATGTCAGCGGAAAACGTTAGCCCGAGAAGAATTCTGGAGGTTAGCATCAGCCATGCTGATTGAAGGAGAAACAGTTCTCCCAGATGATTAAAAGAGAGCAGTTTCTTTTTAGAGGCTTTAAAATTAACAATACATTTCTTGTCCTAGTTAACAACAGATTGTAGATAATTTTTTAGATCAGCTGCTATTTGATCTTATTGAACTCATCAGTTCTACCATTAAATAGTTCTCATCAACATAGATACCGAGTTCATGACATTAGGAAAGTCGTTGATGAGAATCAAGGAACAACCTAGGTTTAAAGATACTATGACTAATATGTTACACTCCTGAAAAGTAAGAGAACGATATTGGCAAAAGAAATAGCTAACTGCGTAATCAAGAAAGTCAAAATCACATGAAAGAATCATCCGAAAGACTCAACAGACGATTCCGTTATCATTTTCAATTTCCAGGAAATATTCGCAAACGTCATGCAAATGTATCCTAGAAATTTTCAGCAAAAAGAAGATAGCCTGGAACATAGAACTCATTAGTAGCAATAAAAGAGTTTAAAAATGCTAAGATATCCGGAGAGCATTTCAAGAGAAAAAAATTAGACACTACAGAAATTAGTAGGAATTCTACGAATATTGAAGAAAGAAAGATTAATTCCGAATTTCATTTTGACATCAGCTTTCGAAGGTTTTGATAATGGTAAGTCGACACGCGTGCTGGTTGTCGTTCTTGGAAAACATTTTGACGTTTTCTGTGTAGAACAGGTTATTAAGTTTGCTATTTCGTTATTTGCACCTGTTGCTATTATTGCTCAATAAACTAAAAAAATGCCAACGTTGAGAAAGTATCTGTCCGTATATGATGTTACCCGCCTTCATATTGGAGATTCAGGATAGTCGTTCATGTTTTCGTGATCCTAGCAATGAATCCAATAATTGCTTGATAGATTCTGTATATTATGTGGTTCTCTATAAAATAGATGCGGCACGCTACAAAATACCCTAATGTAGTTGATTCATGTTAAAAGAATCAGCACATGTGTGAGGATCTGACAAGACTCTTGTGAGAACTAATTTTTATGAGGGAGTTTTCAGAGTACCATCTGGGAGACTCTGATAAAAAAAGAAAGGATACTCAAAAAATTACACCATTGAATACAGATATTAGATTTAAGGCTCCAAAATCACATCACCGTAATGTCTAAGAGACATAGATAAGTCCGGCGAAGCTCGTGTTGTTGCCCCGGAGATCTCCAAGGCTTTTGATAGAGTTTGGCACGTTGGCCTTCTACGCAAGCTACAGAGCTATTATATCACTGGACGCTTGCTTGATCTGATTCAATCTTTCCTATCTAACCGCATAATGAAGGCCGTCTTGAATGGGCATGCATCCGCACCCTACTGCACTAAGGCTGGTGTCCCCAGGGCTCTATCCTGGCCCCGACGCTCTCCCTGATCTTCAGATGTGATCAAATCCCAAGTAGGCATCTGCGCAGATAACACCATAATTTACTCCCGCATCAGTAAGAAATCCGGTGAGGCGGACAAACATAACCTCGTTGCTGATCTTGAAAATGATCTACACTTAGTGGTAAGAAGTGACGTGTAAATTTCATTGCTTCTAAAACGAAATTTATTTGTTAACCATCTCAGGCAACCTCTCCTTCCCTCCCCATAAGCATCGACCAAGCGAGTCTCCCTGAAAGCAATATACTGCGCCTCCTCGGCATTACCCTAACTTCTAACCTCAAGTGGGATCATTATATTGAGTTAATAGCTAAATCCACTGCTAAAAAGGTTAGATCACTGTATCAGGCCAGGAAGTTTTTCCGCCTGAATCCATCTTGCACATATACAAATCAACCATCCGTCCGTGCATAGAATACTGATATCATATATGGTCAGGCTCCCCTGCTGTTTATATCAGTGTTCTCGACAGGCTCCAAAGGAGAATCTGTAATGTGATAGGTCTCAACTTGGCAGATCGACTCCAGCCACTTTCTCACCGGCGGGATATGGCTTTCCTCTGTCTCTTCTACAAATATTTTCATGCCTTCTGCTCCGACGAACTTACGTCACTGGTGCCTCCGCCACAAGAATTTACTCGGGCAACCAGACTGGCAACAAGGTCTCACCCTTTTACAGTTAGACCAACCAAATGCAGGCGACAATTCTATCCTATCACCTTCTTTCCTCGCACTTCCCGCCTGTGGAACTCCCTTCCATATACTTGCTTTCCTAACGGCTACAAACTTTATAGGTTGTTTTTTTAAATGTAGTGTCAATACTCATCTCTTATCTACTTGACTCCAGTTCTTTCTACATCACCCCGTGTATCTTGTTCTTTTCGTTTCTCTCTACTTTCGGAACTGTCTTCATACCTGTGTTCCCCTCTTTCTCTTTCTCTGACACCCCTGTAACTAATTCGTCTTGCTCTTCACTCTCCTCCTGCCTAAACTTTTACTTTTATGTCACCCCCTGCGCATCAGTGGGGGTACCGCCTTGCTTAGGCTGAAACGATTAATATAGATATAGATATAGTCTAGGTTAAAGCTTTGGTTAAAACTTTTTTGCTTCCTTTACATTCATCAGTTCAAATCTTGAGTGGTATTGTGCATACTTTGTTTCAATAAAAAAGCAGTCAATCAACTCAATTTTTTTTTTTTTTTTACTAAGCTGAATTCTTTTTAAATTGTTACTGCATTATAAAGAAGGGTGACTTGTTTTGGTGGAGGCTAAATGACTTTTTGATGGCTTAACCAGTATAAGCCAGTTAGATATAATTGCAGTGATTATTATTCTACCTGTGTTATAATGACCTTTTTTTTTTTTGTTATTTCTCTTGCGAGCGTCGCTATTATATTTCTTGCTACTCTTGTTACTGTTATCATCAATGATAAGGTTTTATATTTCCCTTTTTATTTCGATTTATCTCACTGCTTTCAGGAATATAATAATTATTGTAGACACGATATTCTGTCGACATTTTAACAATTTTAACATATATAGTATGCAAGAAATTATTTATATTAGCTATGGCTATTAGTTAAAAGTTTATATATTTTCATGATAAGGAGTAAATGTTATAACAAATTTGAGAGAAAAAAAGTATTAAAAGTTTTGCTTAAATAATGTTTGACTTTAAATTTTCACAATATTCGAAAAAAGAATGTTATAAAAAGCACAAAAATGTCTTCTCAATTTATGACGATATTTTTGTGAAATTTTTAAAGAATTATTTTTAATTTTTTCATGTCAGTAAAGCAGCAACGCTACTAAGACACAAGGTGTTACTGAGTAAAGAATATAAGAAAAACATGATTTAGGAGAGAATAATAAAAGAACAAACATTCAGACAAATGTTAACGACTGACATTGTATTTCAGTTTTTGAAGATCAAACTTTACTGGAAAGCAAGAAGCTGGAAGAGAATTCCACACTTGAGAAGTGCGAGAAAAGAAACTGTTTACATAAAACCTACATATCTAGCCATTAAAACTGTAAAATGATGAGATCTTGCTCTTAATCTAGTACTGCACTTAAATTCATAGTGTCTATGTACCACAGAGAAAAGTATATCAGAAGAATTTCCATGAAAGTATTTATAGCAAAAGCTACATTACGGTAGTGAGAATGTGACTGAAGCTGATATACCAGGTTAGGACCGATAACATTGCAGATTCTGTTTGGATTTTTTTCCGAGTATCTCTAAATATATGGTAGTAGCAACAAACCAGATGTGGCAACAATATTCAAAGTATAAACGAGTTGTAGAGTTATAAATATGTAAGATAGATTCGAGCACTTGTGAACAAATAACTTAGTGAGTTAAGTGAAAGGGAGATAACAGCATGGTTAACAGAAAGATGAAGAAAAAAAATTTTTCTACTGACATTTTTTCTGGAAAAAAGGATATAGTTTGTTTTTTGTTTGTTTTTGTTTTTTTTTGTTTGTTTTTTTGTTCTTTGGAGTTTTTTTTAATTGTTTTTCAGGAGATGTAAGGGTTTTGTTTTGCATTATTTTTGTTCTGTTTCTCTCTTTTGTTTTAATGGATTTTACTCCAGAAAAGGAATTCTTCGATTAAAAGTTAGAATTTCAACATAAAAATCTCAAAGGAATTAGATTATCCAGACAAAATTTAGAACTCTGGTGAATAGACACACGAAATTATTTTTCTGTTTGTTATTATTATTGGTAAATTTTTCATAATTATTCACGTTTAATCGAGCACAAAAATTTGTGAATAGATAAGCTACTGCTATTTAGTTTTGATTTTTGTATTAGTAAAATGTATTAATCATTTCTATTCCAAGATTCACGAAGAAAGTCTACAAAACATATTGTTTACTGTTCTATGAAATTATTTTGTTATGTTCTTACTATTAGATTTTCACATGTGAGCCATTAAATATATTTTTCTAGTTATCATTGTTGTACTCTGCACTTTCACAGAATCGGTCTATTCACTCCCCGGCCTCGTAAATGTCATATAACAGTTTAGCATTATTGTAAGAAAAAGACTGCCATCGGCTGTCGACGGTATAAGTAAGATAAATCTATTACCACAAACAGTTACTGATATTACAGAGAAAATGAGCTTAAGTTCACATAACATTTTTAAAGTTGAGGGCTACTGAATATTAATAGACTATGGTTGATATATAACGACTGAATCTCTCCACATGGCCACATAAACAATTTTGAATTCTATCAAGGCTGTAAAGTGAGGATTGGGCAGCTCAAACCTAGATACGGCAGTAATTTTCCATTTTAGCCTGATCTAATTCTTGTAAAGATAAAGCATATATACGCACACACGCACATATTTAATCAAGAAAAAAATATAAATAATTACATATATATTTCTCGACGAATTCCAACTTAAGAAAACCACAGAATATTCGATAAAATGAATTCCATTAAAAACAAAAGTCCTGTCTGTAATACCGGAAATTATATTGTTACATTATCTTTAAACTCAAAGCCGAAAGAGAAAAAAGAACAGAGAGAGTATGAGGAAACAAGAAAATGTAAAAGAAAAATAGCCATCGCACACACACACACACACACTAGCTAGCTAGCGCATAAATTGCTAACTTAAAATAAACATAACGAAAATGAGAAAATCCAGTCAATTGCTGAAGCCTCTTGACGAGTAGACAAAACGATTAATAAACGGTTCGTCGAAACTATAGAGTCGATCTGCTAAATATAACTTTAATCAGCTCAGTGACAAAATTTATTTCTATTTATCATATATATATATATATATATATATATATATATATATATATATATATATGATATGTCTTGAAGGCTGTCACAATGCGTTGAGTAAAATAAAGGAAGGTAAAGAAGTGTTTGGGTATTACCTATTTATTATAGATTAATATTTCGAGATCAAAATCTCATCTTCAGAATGGCAAAGAAGCTTTTGTCTGTCCGGGTATCTTCACGACCTTCCTTTATTTTACTCAACGCATTGTGACAGCCTTCAAGACATAACCATATAACTATTTTACACAATGCTTCAAGCAAATTACAAAACTTTACTATATATATATATATATATATATATATATATATATATATATTTGTTGTCTTTAATTTTGTTTTCATATTATTACTATGAAAAAGCATTGCCGTTGTTAGTATCTTTTATTTCCTGTAGTCTTTTTCTTTTACTTCGTCCATTAGGTCTTTTAATTTTATAGCATTCCGCTTTATTCCCTGTCATTACATTCTCTTCATTTATTTATTAATTAATTTATTTACTAGGAATTTTCTGCTGTTAATGACGTAGACATAACTGTCTATTTGAAAACTAAACCAACCTTTTAGTTTTCCCCATTCTTTTTTTATCATTTTTTTATTTTGCTTCTTTTATTTCCTTTCCTTCTTGTTCAACTTATTTTTCTTTTGGTAATTTATTTTTTTATTATTATTTTCGTTATATTCTGTTTTTGTATCAAAGGAGGTTTTCAAAAAGAAACCATGGGAGGAGGCGAAAATAACGAAGAATTTCAACAAGCGACATATTATCTCAAAGACTTTCTTTTTTGAAAAAGAAGACAATCAAAGGAACAGCATGAAGACGAAAAAAAGTGACAAAAATACTGATTTTTTTTTCCTGAAAACTATCCACAAGCTTTCGTTCTAGTTGCTATTATATTGATCATTAACTCGAATTAACAGCCAGACTTCTATCGATAGCTAATTTACTCTTACTTTATTTGTCAAAGAATTAAAATGCTTGCTTACTTTATGCCGATCTCAGCCTAGAATTAGAAAAAATCAGTATAAAGCGCAATCAAATCAGTTATTTAGCTTCGTGTAAAATAAGAAATGCTGAGATTGAAAACTTGGTGTAAGAATCAAAAAAATTAGCACTATTGATAAAGGTGGGAAAATGGCTTGATTTGTCCAGCGGTGTAATTGCTACCTTCGTCTTGTAAGAGTCGATAGATTTATTTCACTTTGATGTTAAAATTCTAATGTCCAATCAATTAAAAAGTTCATTTCGTCTTTCAAAAATCGATATAATTCATTTGAATGCTATTCGTAGATATTCCAAATAAAGGCGGTTAAGTAAATGCCCATCTTCTATCTCTGAACAGAAATTTTAGAATATTTTGGTCTCTTTAGTTAGTTAACAAAATCGTTGAATGTTTGGGCACCAGCTGGCTTTACATTTCAAATGTAATAAATATAAAACAATCATGTCTTTATAAACTTTCTGAATGTTAAACATTTGAAGACATATCCAAAAACTTGAAGCTTATTGAATACAAGTAGACATGGGACAGAAAAAAAATCTGATTTCAAACAATATAAAAAGAATCATCTAATCTTATGATTAGTAATAATAATAAATCGACTCAATCGATATTATAGTCATTGTAAACACTAACATCTTGTCGCTGTTCTGCTTTATATGTACTATGTCGGTTGTTCTTATAGACAGGTTGCCAGCTAAAGCTAAATAGCCTCCTTTACCCTCCTATTTGGCCCACGACTGAGAGAGAAGAGATGGATTCATATATTTCCCAAGGCTATTTTCGTGAAAGTGAATGGAAAGAACGCAACTGAAATTCAAATTGACTCGTCGATTTCTTGTTCGGAGCTGCTATTTATTACACTACGCTGCATTTATATTTAGTCAAATGCTCGTAAAATCAGAGCTATATGAAAGACATGTATTTTGTAGCATTTATTGTATATGTGAACCCCCAACCATTAGTCTTTTGCATCTCCGCAGCCGATCGATAGTCGATAACTTCCTTCCAAACCGGGTTCTGCCCACGTTGTGTTTGATTGATCACAAAGCCAACCGGCTGATTAAGTTGAAAGTCGCCAAAAATCCGCTGCATCGACGATCTAGACACAGCTGGGAGCCACTATAAGAAAAGGAAATCTTTGCAAAATTAACAACGAGGAGTTTATATACATACGTTCTGTTTGGTACAGTATTTGGTTAGAGTTTATCACTCTTGCATGCAGACAACTATAATTCCAACCCAAGTCTTCTACAAGATGAAACACTTTATCTATGTTGGTTGGTCTAGCATCAGGCTAAGGTGGGAGATTCTTTTAAGGCAAACAGTCATGTGACAACACGTCTCTCGTGTTAACTCACTCCGTACTGGTCCAACTCTACGTCACTCTACTCTCTACTGTCCGAAAATTCATCTACATATATTGAGTCCCTCATCTACCGGGGTGGTTGTGACGAACTTTGATTACACTTAGCATTTTCAAGTGACCAATAATAATCCTCCTTTTGGTCAACTGATCAACCTCGTCTCCTTTCCTGTGTGAGTGCTTCTTACTATTGCTCAAGGGGTCGGGAGTGAGACGTTCCTCCGACTTTCCCGAAATTCACCGGCGTCTATTTTTCTCATTGGTCATCTGATCAACTCTGTCTCTTCCTTTCCTGTATAAGTGTCTCCTACTATTGCTCGCGTGGGGCGGCGTATTTCAGTTCACCGGTCAAATTTTATCGTTCCACAATCCCTTTCACTTTACCCCTTTCGCTGTGCGGTCGTTTCGCATCTGTGTTTTATTATTTCAATCGTTGTAAGAAATTATCTAGCTTCGGTAGAAAAAAACCGTATCTCTATCCATCAATTCTCAACGTCGCAAAATTTCACGAAGAACAAAGATTTCCGGAAATGTTGTCTCTCCTTCTCACCAAGGGCAGCTATCCCTAGGGATCGTAAAAACTTCCATACCCTGGGCAAGTCTGTTCCTTAAGCAGCTGTCGTTTTTATCAATGGTCGATAATTTTTATATGAACGAGAAACTCACTTTTCGCGATAATGGCCACTAGAACGTTGTGACAAGTATTCAAGAGTCATAAAAAGCGTTATCTATTTTCCTTTGGGTGGTCTCTTGGACTGTCCCTCGCCTAGCTTTTAATGGGTGAAGAAGAAAGAAAAAATATATTCAATTATTTTTTCCTTCTCTTCCTTTCTCTTTTTTCTTTTTTTTTTTTTTGTACCAGAAATAGTGTTACATGTATGTCTAGCAATTCTGAAAATTTTAGAAAAAAGATTTCAGATTAAAGATTGGTTCTAGAGTATAATATAATCCGGTGTAATATATATAATATATAATGCACCATGAAATTTAATTTGGGATTTGACATGACCAAATTGAAATTTCTTAATTCCATCAATGTAAAATAGATTTTCTGTTGGACTTCATATGTATCCCTCATTTCTCAAATAACAACGAACTTAATCTTATCACTGTGATGCTTTCTTAACAGAATTAGAATTCTCAAAGTTATGACTTCTTCAAATAAAAATAATTTTTTCTCTAAGGAAATATTTCATACTGCTCTACCTCTGTCCTTCAGTGCAAAATCGCTCTGACAAAAAAAAGGATTTCTTTATCTCCGTTCTGACTGCGGGTGCTTCAAAGTAAACACCCCTTCGAAAACTTGGAAAATCAAACGAGTGAATGTTTTTTTACGTAAGTAGCGTTTCATGAACTTTGTTGTTTTTTATTGTACAAAATAAAATAGTTCTTACTGTTCATGAAATGGATAGACGAAATGACAGTGTTTCATATATCAAGTGTTTATATTTCCATAAGAGTGAGACTAGCTTGAATTTTTTAAAGAATTTATGGGGTTATTTTTTTCACCCCTACTTTCGCTTGAGATTATCAATTTGCTAATTGTTTGGATTGGTCACATAAAGAAATGGACATGGTATGATTGAGGATTGTCAAAGGGAGAAAAAAAAAGCTTAATTCTTGCATCGCCTACTGAAAAGCTGTAAGTTTTACATTACATTTATGTATGTGTGGTTTTGTGCACATATCATGATTAATTTTATTTGTAAGCAGTCTGTGTTAAAAACTAAGACATTAATTCGGGTATTTATTTCGTGGCAAATAGAATTGTCCCCCCCCCCCAGACTATTAAATAATATAGCATAACAAAATCTACGCATAAATCACAATTTTATGATCCTCGGTTGGTCCAATAAAACTGAAAATAGCGAACAGCTAAGATATATTCTACCTGTTTGCTATTTGTGTGTAGTGTGTGTGCACGCTTGCTTTTGTAAATCGGACCTCGACATAAAACTCTAAAATGTTAATGCGTTCCTTTCGAAACGCAAAGATATTTCTAATAATGCCTTTTTAAATGACTTATTTAAAAAAATATTAATTACTTAGGTTATAATCCTTAATACATTAATTTTTTTCGGTTATAAAAAAATTGCTTTGCTGGTTAAGAGTTGTCCTGGCGCTCAGTTGTCTGTGATGAGTTGTCCCTTCCTGATATATACAGGGTGCCATGGATGAATTGTCGTCTAAATTACACAAAAATGAAAATAATACTGACATCTCCTTTTAACAGACATATTTACCAACATTACACAAAAATATCTTGAAATATGCCACGGAACCAATTAAGGTAACCGACTCCAAGAACCCTGACAGCTCCCACTCGGGTTTTTTCTAAAGTTCAAAACGATCCCTCGGGACACCGCGGAACTATTGTTGATTGCATTGTCCAAGGCTCGTAGGACCAAAGTGCAATACGTAGATCAAGAAACGGAACCTGAGCTGCCAGTCGTCGCTGCACCGAGTGGATAGCATTGGTTCGTCGCACGCCTGCCGTAATCAGGCAGCGCAGACCAAGCCAATTGTCGAAGTATGGCTCACTTCGCTTGGATGGCACGTAGACCATGCCAGCAGTCGGCGGCGGATCCAACAAGGTTCTGGTCGCTGAAAGTCGCTGGATATCGCATGAAGAGAGACTTTTCTGCCATGAAAAGGGCAGTTATGGTGACTAGAAGAAAGACCTGTTAGTTGTCCTGAAAAGGATAGATGCGGTAGAAGTGGTAGGAAGCATCAGCAGGCATGGTAGCAGGTCGGAGGCTTCATGCAGTGCGGTAGCAGCTCGAAGGCGTCAGAAGGATGTTAGTAGTGGTTGGAAGCGTCAGGTCCCTGGAACGATATTGTGTTCTTCTTTCGCCTCCACGGGCCGGCTGCTGACTTATTTTTAGACTGCTTCTTTTATACACCCCTATGTACATCTCAGTTGTTGTGAGTCTCGTTTACGTTTTGCTGAATCGGTCACCTGATGTAAAAATCCAATCTTCTGAGGTGAGTAGCCTGGCGCTATAAGACCCTTTTCCTAGATAATTGATCATTATCAATTAAAAATAAATGTACGATTTGAACTTTCTAGGGAATGTTACCTTAGTTAAGTAATGTTACGTTAGTTTGTATGTCAGGTGAAGTTGCAGTATTAACTGTTTGTAAGTTAATTGTAACTGTTGGTATATTAGATGGAACTGTCGTCGTTGAATGTGTCCTTCCAATGGTGGCGGGTTTCACACGATCAATTGAGACGGTATCTGTGAGATTACCACGCTTGATTGTGAAATGTTTGTCTGGATGATGAAGGATTTTGAAAAGTCCCTTATAAGTCCGCGTGAGGGGTCGACTAACGGCTTTGTTCATCACGAAAATGAATTTGCAGTCGCGTAATTGATGATGGACATATACGTCCGTTGATCGATGTAAGTCAATTTGGCCATCTTCTGTCGTAACTCCTGAACGAAAGAAGTTATCGGAGTCGTATCAGTAATGACTGAAAAATATTATCCTGGTAGCCGAAAAAATTTTCCTTTAATGTATTTCTTAACGATAGGGGAACTAAAGAAAGATTGCCGATCCAAATTGTAGTATCATTTCTGGTGGTCAGAGAAGTCTTTAAAGAGCGGTAAAATCGCTCCACAAGTCCGTTGGCGTAAGAATGCTAAGCCGTTGTACGTGTGTGTTTCACGCCGAGTAATCAGTTAAATTCTGTAAAGAGCGATGATTGTGAACATTGATCTGTCGTGTTCACCTGAGAAATTCCAAAGACTGCAATCGAGTCCTGCAGAACTGTTTTAGATAAGTTGACATTGATCGGGATGGTTGTTGGCCATTGGGAGAAACGGTCCACGATTTCTAGGAGGTATTGGTATTCTTGACACATTGATAGCAGCCCCGTGATATTGACGTGGATGAAGCGAGCGTCAAGTGAGCTGAAAGTACCGATCGGGGATTTCGTGTGTAGGTGAATCTTGCATTTCTAGAATTCTAAACACACAGAAACCAAATCTCGGACATTGGTGTTCATGTTGGACCAAACAAAGCGATCAGCTATGAGTTTGACAGTAGCTCGCTTGCCCGTGTAGGTGCTTGAATACTTGTTTTCGTAGCGTTGGGGAACATATGTTCTAAGAGTGCCTAGGGCCGTGTCATAATAGAGCGTCTTGTCGCTGAATGGTGCTGGGAACACCTGAAGCTTGAAAGAGGTATTTGTGAGCACGCCTCGTAACGTCGAGTCGGAGTTTTGCTCATCCTCTATTAAATTTTGACTCAAGATTTCGTTCGCGAAGAAGTTTAGTCCCGTTCGAGACTGTATCGGCGACTGCGTTATCCTTCCCTTTGGCATGTGGTAAGTCTGTTGAAAACTGTGATATGTAGTCCGAGTGTCTGATCTCAAGAGAAGTGTACTTGTTTGGGCTCGGGTTCATTGCTGTCGTCATTGGTTTGTAAAGATCTTAAAGTTTCAACTTTCCAGAAAGTGGCGAAAATGCTTAAAGGCTAAATATATAGCCAATCGTTTGCAGGAGAAAGTGCCGGATTTTGATTGTGTTGGTGATAGCTTGGCGGAGAAAAACGCTATGGTTTTTTGTTGCGAGTTTAACTCTTGTTTAGTCACTGCGTCGACCCTTAATCCGATGCGTTTATCGCCAGATAAATCCAGGTTCATCACTTTCCATGTAAAAGAGTCTCATGAAATTCGCTGGCACGGTCACCTTTCAATATTGATGTGGGCGACCCCGAATACACAATTGTCCAGGTTTGAGAACATGTATGATAAACGGTGAAACACTTCGTGTAGGTGTCGTTTGTGGGAGTTTTCGTCTTTACTGGCTGCGAAGATGTCGTCGATATACGGGTTTACATACGGCAGTCTACGTAGAACTTCGTCCATTAATCTTTGGAACGTTTGAGCAGCGTTTAGCAAACCACATAGCATTTTCATGAACTCTTACAAACCAAAGAGTGTTGTAATGGCTGTTTTCGGATTGTCCTCTATAGCTACAGAGATTTGGTAATATGCTTTGGTCAGGTCGATCTTGGAAAATATGTGTTCTCCTTGTAGTTCTGAAGCAAAATCGTGAATGTTGAATAGTCAAGGCATTGAGTTTCCTGTAATCGACGAATATTCGATATTCCGTGCCGCCATCTTTTGGCATCAGGTGTAATGGCGAGACGTATGAGCTGCCATTGTTTAGCATTTCACTGAATACTTTCTTGGCATAATCCAGTTTGTTCTGTAGTAGTAGTCGCGGGCGGGAATAAGCTGGGTTTGGTATTTGGATAGATTACTGCATTTCATTGGCTCAATTAAGTCCATATATTGATTCAAGATTTTAAAATACTCTTGGCTGTGACATGTTGCGACACTGATTCTGATCGTGTTGTCACAGGTGCGGATTCCTGTGACTCGGATATTCGTGATATTGTCGGAGAGCGTTCTTGTATTTATGTGTAGTTTAATCGTAGTACTTCAGGAAATCTGCGCCAAGTATGGGCGTTTTCACGTTTGCCAGGATAAATGACACTGTATAGCCACATCACATGTTCAATATGTAGCATGATAGATTTGTTGCTGTAGGATTCAGTGGTTAGCTGCTTGAAGTTTAAACAGGGTGAGTTTAGAGGAGAGTTCGTTCGTGGGAGGTATCACGCTGACGGTCGTACCCGTGTCAACGAGAAATTTCAGCTTGTTATTTCGGTCTCACACATAAAAAATGGTGACGTTTTTTTCTTTACCAGTCAGATATATCGCCGTTACCTGCCGACTGTGTCGTTTCCCTGATGCAGAGGATATTTACAAGGATGTTTGCAGTTTCGAGCCCTGAAGAAGTATTTATGGTGAAAACAACAGTTGTCCAGGGGAAGATGTCTATCTCGACTGGAGCTGCGTGGTCGGTCCTTATCCTACCGTTTAAAGGGTGATGGACTCTTGGCTTTACTGCGCAATGTGGACATCAAGTTTTTCGTTTGTCTCTGCAGATCAGTTACTGCTTTCTCCAAGCGTGCAGTTGTGTTCCTAGGTTCGTACACTTGGTTTAAACATCGGAGCGAGGATGTGGATTACCGTTGCAGGTAGCCAGTTCATCCATAAACCTCAAAGGATAGGTTTTGCCATGATGTGTTTTCCTAGACGATTCTACATGCCCGTAGAAGCTGGGATGGAGTACAGTCTTGAAAACGACGGTTGCAGTAGAAGTGGTAGAAGGTCGGAGGCTTCAACAGGGTGTTAGCAGTGGTTGGAGGTGTCCGGCAACATAAAGTCTCTGGAACGGCATAGCGTCCTTCCTTCGACTATATTTACTGCACAAATGTACAAATTCGGCACAAGACCTAAAATAGAAATGGGGAAGGCTGGTTTTATCAGTCTTAGGTAGCCACAATCATTGATCCTAGCACACCACAATAATCCTTATGCCCAAACGCCACATTTTTACTTACCATCCTTACTACATCTACCAAAATACTTCAGAGACTCTATAAAGTCCTAATTAAAATCCCATATGTACATTTTTTCTGTGTAGGGCAGGGGCAAAAATAATAATATTTAAATATGTTCCTAATGAATGTATACAATAAAAAGAAAAAATATGTACAAGAAACAAAAATGTGGGAGAAACATCAGTTAACTGAACGGAATTAATGCGGGACTTTAAAAATATAACAAAAATCATTCTATCAAAAGCACTCAGACAATCACTTTGACATCCAAACTCAACAACAAAAACGAAAAGCACGCTCGAAAGAACGAAAGGCATCCCTCATGCACCAAAGAACTGACATTCCTGGTCACCTAATTGGGGTAGGATGGAAAATTAAACTGAAAGAAAATGGTGACAAAAAGAAAGGGAACCAATGAATATACATTCCATGGCTAAGTTAACTATTTTTAAAAAGTAAAAACAAAAGAAACCTAAACTGACCTATTCGGGATGGGGCTCCCCATGTTCGTGCTAGTAAAATCTAATATTCTGATGCCTAACCGGCATCAAACAGCCACTCTAGATCAGCACCTCTCACTCGATAGATTCGCGCTAGACTCATCCACCAAAATTTTGCCAAATTCTGATAGAGGGAGTCATTTCATTTCCGTCCTAATCTTGACTTTAAGCTGACGCCTAAAGTAAAAGTTCAGTTGGGAAGAGGTAAACTTCTCGTCTTTATAGAATTTCCTTCTGTCGCTTCGTCCAAATTACGACTCATATAACACCAAGTAAGTAAAAATTCACATAGTGCTTTCTCGAGGTCAGTTCTGTTTGTAGCAAATAACTTTCCGCGCCACCTAGGAACCATGATGTCTTCAACAAACCTCCGTAACGGGACAGCAACGCTTAAGAAGAAGCCATGTTCGACAGTTTCCGCCGACAGCTCGCAACGCACGCAGGTTGAAACTCTCTGTAGGCCCGCTGCATAAAATTTCTTGCCTATCCAGATGGACTTCTGAATCATCAGTCAGGTGAGTGATATCTCATCATGAGTGAGACATTTCAACTCGGCCGCCCAAGGCCATAAGAAGTGGGCCTCCTGCTTTGTCAGACCAATCTTGCTCATCAGATCATTCTGTGTGCCCACCTATTACTCGATATCGCGTCATACGGGACAATGCCCGGACGTCGGAGAGGCCGTCCGTCGTCCGTAAGAGAAATTTAAGAGCCAACGGGCATTCGTGGTAGAAGGAGCATTCGCCCCGAAATCCACGGCGGGCCTCTTCTACTGACGAGGGCACACTTTTCAAGGATGAAAAGCTTTTATGGACGTCTTCCTTCCAGAATCCGCCGTTCTCATCGGATTGCATACACATCCGGTTTAGGAAAGTGATGCGAAGCGTGTGTTAACGAATCTCAATGCCGCTAGGCATGAGGCAAAAGATATCCCGAATATCTTTGGGAATGACGCACTGAAGTGGAAGTACAGAGAGTATGTGAAGAAGAATCGGGTAGACGTGCGAAGCGCATACTTCCGCCCTCAAGGAAAACCTCCTCTGAGTTCACAGACGAACTTCCGCACCTCTGACCAATTCATTTCCAATAGATCGGGACCGAACCAGACGTCAAAAATCTTCACCAAACCGTCTATCCAGAGGAAAGATCCAGGAAGAGAAACTCCATCCTTGTACCCAACGGCAAGCCAACAGAATTATCGCAGTTGATCTTGTTCCTTGTCACCGCGTCATAACCTCTTATCTCTTTGCCGATTTCGTCAATCTCGGCTCTGCTCGAACCAAGAACTGTAACGTTGTCAATATAGGCGGAGTACCTCGCCGAGATGGTAGCACCAGGTTGGGAAATTACGCGCAGGAACGGATTCGCCTTTAACTCGCAAAGGAAGGACTCTAACGTAAGAACGTAAAGCAAAGATGAAAGTGGACAACCTTGACGAACAGAGCGAGATAATATGAAAACTTCGATATTATCTCATTCACTTTCACCAGTGTACCAGGAGAAGCATACAAAGTCGGGTCCAAGAGCGACAGAATCCAAAAATCGATGGCCTTGAACTGACCCGAATTGATCAACGCAGCTTCACTGTCGACTTTATAAACGATCAGGCGTACCAAATGAAGGTTGTCCTGAATAGTCTTGCCCTTCACAGTACAAGTCTGCTCGGGGTCAATCAAACTAGAGAGAACAGCCTGCAAACAGCAAAAATCTTCAAGTCAGTACTCAACATCGTCAAAACCCGAATATTATCTATGCCATACCCGCCATTCTTGTTCTTGCGAAGCAACTTGATCACACTCCTAGTGAGGCGTTGATGTATAGTCCCCTGTTTCATCGAATTCTTGTAAATCAGAGCTAGAAATGGGACTAAAATGGGCGACATTTTGTAAAGAAAACCATCCAATCTCGTTGTTTTGTCCTTGCCAATCAGCTTCAGTGCTTCGCAGATTTCAGACTCTGTATTAGGACTCTCGCACCCAGACGCTTCAGCTGCCTCGAGGCAGGGAAATTCAGCCAAATAAGCGTCGAACTGACCAGGGCTCAGACCGGGCTTCCTGGTAAAATGATTCTGTAAGTAATCTCGAAAAGCCTCACATATGTCCGCGTGGACATGGTCCACCCGTCCGCAATGTGATGCATTCGATATGTCAATTAGCATTGCGAGATTCCTTTCCGAATGGGCCAGGGAAATACAGCAGGCGTCCCCTCCCTGCTTATAAGGTAGATTTGTAGCTTTTTGTCTGGATTCTTTGTCTTCCCATGAAGGGCGTCTTTGTCTCTTAGATGATGGAAAATAATGCTCGCATAAAACGCAAGGCAGAGCATGGGCTCTTTCGGAATCTTGAAGAGTAGACAGACTATTCCATCCAAACCAAAAGACGAAATATAACCATTATGAATAGGTTTTATTACTTACCTTTATTTTCCTTCTTCATTTCTTTTTTTGCTATCTATCTCTCGTTTTTATTTTTAGATGTTTCTTCTTCATTATGTTAGTCTTTCTTTTTTTCATTTAACTTCTGCTTCATCTCGTTTTCTTTCTTGTCTCTGCTCATTTTCTTTATTCCCCTCGTAATTCTTTTTCTCTTTTATAATTCTTTTTCTATCTCTCCGTCTCGTCTCTCCCTTTTTACTTTTTCTTCCTTCACACTTCTGCCACTAGCTTTTCCATTTTCCTTTCTCCCTCCATCTATACAAACTACCCACTCTAACTTTCTCTTTTGCTCTGTTATTCAATATTTTCTCCGGAGTTTATGGCTGAACTTGAATTGGTTGTCAAATAATTCACATTATCCGTTATTCTATCCCCTGTTCAAGAGTGTCACACTTGTCTAGTCAAAACAAACGCTTTATTTTTCTCAAGCACCTTTTCGACAGTTTTCATATTCGGTAAGGCGTCATATTTATTGTCTATCAATGTCGATTGTAAATAGCCCCGTCAAAACTGTTCGAATTTTATGTCATGTTTGCCACAAATGCAACAAACTTACTCCATAAATGCCTCGACGATGAAGACAAATTTGCCAGCTGAGAATTAACCGAACCCTTTGTATCGCTAAGAAAGATAAAGCTCACTTACATTCAGGAAATACAATCAGGCTATTCCAGATACCAAATAAGAATCGTGAACTTTATCCATTCTAGATTGCTCGGGAGAAAGGAGGGTTGAATGTGTCAATGTTATACTGTGCTTTGGTTTGTTGGTTTTATATAGCAAAAATGAAGGGAAAATATTCTTAAATTTGAAATAGATTCGCCAATTAAAGTATAGTTTTACAGTTGAGTGCGATACAAGATATCTTTATAATAACTGTTTGTGTAGCTCGTGATATTATGAGTAGAGTATAGTAAACAAATACGTCTGCATATTCATTCACTTTAATAATGATGGGTGGATTTTAGGAAGAAATTCATTTGAATCTGATTTGTGTAAGCATGGTTTCAGCTTTTCTTATTGCTATCCACTGACTTTACCACAACTTCACAACTCCCACGCTTACTTTCGCCATTTTCTACACCAAGTAAATACTTCTAACAATAATAAAAAGATATTATTAGACATCAAATTTTTGCAATTATTTCACTTCAAAATTGTTTTAAAATTTTCCAGAATTCAGTTTGTAATTGTGCATTCAACTTTTGAAAAAAATAGATTGTCAGTTGGTAAATATTGTTGACAATAAGTATATCATCGTTATCGGTCTTTTGATCAAGCAAGTTCGATGTAGCGTGTCTTGGGCTAATTAGATTTGGTGATGCCAATCCCTCTCCGCATATAAAGGACTTAAATCATTTTTATTATCAACACAAACTCATTCGGATTCGTCGGGATTTTAAAAAGAAATGAATTTACCCAATCCTCCCAATATAGCATTACTATAGCCACGATATAGTAACACTGAGTGAACAAAGACAAAGGAACATGTATAAAACTTTAACCACTTATTTACATAAAATAGAAGTAGACAATAGTTTACTAATGCAGCCAATTGGATACATCTAAATCTAAACTTATTTATAAATGGAACTTTGTCTGTGTGCGTGTGTGTGTCCGTTACCTATAGACTCCTAAACGGCTGAACCGATGTTCTTAAAAATTTACACAGTTGTACTATAAGCGTCTGCGAGTGTTCTTAGTTAGGTTTTGTGTCGAGGTACCCCCGATAAATATCGATCCGATTTTAATCAAATTTGATACACTCATAGACAAAGACATAAGAAACGATATTCAGAAATTTCAAGGTTGCAGTTCTTAAAATAGTGCAGAAAATCGATAATATATATAAGAGGCAAGATGTTTGTGTGTATGTCTGTATTTTTTTCAGCCCTTTTATTTTAGTTTTTGCTTCGGGTTTGTAGATATAATTGTAGTTTTTAGTCTCAGCCATGATACCATTTATTCAGAGGACTTATTTAACCTTCAAAATTCAGTTTACGACGAAAAAACCCTATTTGATATCGATACTAGGAAATCAAATTCATTTTTCTTCCAGTCTACGGTTTCGCTTTAACTGGAAACAGCTATTGCTTTTTAGTCTTTCGTGCCAACGTCTAAAGAGTCTGAGCTGGATTAGTTTTAAAGCTTTCATTACACCCGAGCAACGCCAGGCTATACTTCTAGTATTAAAATAAACAGAAACGAAAAAATTAATGTCTTACTTGAGTGTTGGCGTGTTAGTACCTGGTATCAATGACTTCGCCTGTGCGATATCAGGCAAGAGAAAGAGGATCTGAAGATACATATGCTACCTTACGAAGCGACTTAGATTTCGTGCCTCTTACGAAGTCGTCATGTGTCGCATTGCTTACATTTTGACATACGCTTAAATTATCTCTGAATTAAGGTCAAGTCATTATTTTGTGATGCCACACTTGTTTTGATGCCTAATTTGGGTAAAGCTTATTTTACATCTTTATCCGATAGCACTTCTAACATCAACAACACAAAATTCATAATCCTGCCCTCTAACACTATCTACAAAATTTTGAATAAAAATAAATTAGTTGTCCCTGATAACAGAATTTTATCATAACGTCCAAGACAATCGGAGATATAATTAAAAAGAAAAATAAATCCAACACCACTTCAGATGCCGGTACTTAATAAATTTCTTGTAATGTAAAAAAAAACATATCAGCGAGACATCTCGAAATCTAAAAGCCCGTATCTACGAACATGAAAAGGATATACGCCTAGACAAACCCTTAAATTCGCTTACACAGGAACAAAACTGGCTATAACTTTGATTTTACAAATGTCAACTTAATTTAAAAATAGAATATAATTCGTTACGTCGAAAGTACTTCAAGGTATTACTAATAACTATTTTGCCAACTATAAACACACATCAAAAGCACTATATTATATTATCAACCTTTATTGAATCCATTTTTTTAGGAATGTAAATCAAATGGTGTTTACATGAAAACGTTCCTAAGTCAATATGCGAAAAACCACCAAACTTAATATCTACTACTACTACTACTATACACACACACACACACACACACACACACACACACACACACACACACACACACTGTCATCTGAATCTCACTCACATAGACAATCAAGTTACATACAAAAAGCTATATTTACGGTTTTTCAGGATTGGAACCCCTTAATTTCTTGGAGCTTCAAAAAGACACGTCGTCTCCTCTTGAATTCGGAACGCCATACCGTTTGTTTAACAAGTCGAATACACGTAAAACCTGTTTAAACAATGAAAATCAAACAACACAAAAAAATACCAGAATTTCTTTTTTTTTTTTCTATTCTTTCATGAAGTTTTAAAGAAGTGAAACATGTTAGATTTATAAACGTTTTCTATTTGTTCTTTATCCTATTGTTTTCTCAGGGGTTCCAATCCATATTTGATCCCAAATCATATATATGTACACACACACACACACACACACACATATATATATATATATATATATGAACCTAGAATAAGTTCTCGATGCTTTTTTTAAGAGATGGTGTTCCTAGAAAGGCATGCGTGTAGTTTCAGATGGTAACGCATTTATAAGGAATATACAAGCAAGCTTGAAATTCAATGTATTTGATTTCGCTGAAGTGTAAACAACTTTGTTTTTCATAGCGTTAAATATGTCGGATTTCGTGCCAAAGAAAGCGTATTTACGGGGAATTTTACTGCACAACTTTATTCAAAAGTAATCTGCAACTGAAGCACGCAAAGTTCTTGTTGAGACTTTCAGCGACTATGCTCTGTCGGAAACAACATGCAGAGATTGGTTTAGGCACTTCAAAAATAATGATTTTAATGTTGAAGATAAAGAACGCTTTGGCGCTCCGAAAACTTATGAAGACAAATTGGAGGCAAACCGACCAAAACCATCACGGGAAATGCTATCAACACAACTGATGCGTTTGAGCCGAGCACTGAAGCAAAACGGACGCTATACGAGCAGAAACATGACAAAGGGATTTTGCAACATGTCAACGCTAGGCTATATTTTGCAAAACGGGTGGAAACCTACATGAAAACGTTTAAATGGGAAATCCTATCCCACCCACTGTATTCACCAGACATTGCCGCGTCCGGTTATCACATGTTTCGATCGACGGCAAATGACCTGGTTGAGTAGAACTTTTACTCTTATGAAGATGCCAAAAAATGTGTCGACTCGTGTTTAGCCTCAAAAAAGACGTGTTCTTTTTCTGACGTGAAATTAAAATCCTGCCAGAAAGATGGGAAAATGTGGTGGCTTGCGATGGACGGCATTTTCAATAACATGTTTCTTACTAATTTTTGTAAATAAAATATTACTTTACATGAAAAATCAACGGGAAATTATTCAAGGTCTTATAACTTCAAACATTCCTTTTACTGTATTTGAGTAGACGCTCCATTTTTTATTTTAAACAGTATTTATTTCACCTACTGACCTGCACAATCGAATATACCTAGTTAAAGAAAATATACTCTCCTGCAGAATGTGAATTTGCGTCCCTCTTTGCAGAAATAACCACCCATCCGGTGCTCTCCGCTTTTTCTATTAGTTTAATAATTATAATAATAATAAATGTAATATTATAAATATATTATTATTGTGCTTGCCTTCCCTTTGCACGACTGTTATGCTCTGCCAATACCCCATAAATAATTAACTAATTTGTTTTCATCGCATAGAAAAAGATACTACTTGATTTCAGTGGGAAAATGAATGAATGAATGATGGAAATGGAGAGAACAAATCAGATTAAACTAATAAAAGGTACTGAACTTTGATCACAGACAAAACCCCGAGAAGCGATTTCATTTTCTTGCCGCCCCACGCTTGAAGATGTTGTAGGTTTCAGACATTGACACCCACACACACACATACATACATACGCATGGTCACGCGGCGTCTACGTGACAGTCGTAGTTCCCGCCAAAAACGAAGCCTTTAAAAACCGAAAAGAGCACGTGAGACAGCAGTTAGGATTTCGTCCCGGGGCGAGGGCAGACAAGAACAGACATGCCTCCCTAACTCATACACACACACGCGCACTAATTGCGGGTAGCAGTTAGTGGCGCATATATTTTTTATTCTCTTAATTTTCTTCTCTGACATTAACTTTCATTGAAACCGGACTCTACAACTTCTTATGCATGCTTTCTCAACACTATGTAACCTTTTTCAATATATTGTTTTTCCGTTTACTTTCGCCTTCTTGTTCATTCATAAATCTTGCTTCAAACCATAACGAATGTTACGTCGAGTCGACCGTTAAAATATAAATTAGTAAGTGGACCGCCCTCATCCACAACAATGGTGACCCCGACGTGATCTCGATTCGGCGTAATTCAGTCCAGCATCGTTGGAAATGGAACTCAGCATTCTTCTGTGTCTATCAACAAGAACTACTATTCAACGTCGTTATCTCCCAACTCTTTCTACAGGATTCCAAGATGGCGACCCCACACAGAATTTTTACAATCGCACACTAGACAGCACAACTGTCATCTCTCTCTCTCTCCCAGGTTTTCCAGAAAAAGAGTAGCACAACGTCGACTTAAAGACGTTTCTTTCAGCATTCAACGCAATGTCACTCAACCAGAACTCTCAAACACAACGTCGACTTAAAGACGCCTTTTTTTCTCAACCAGAACACTAAGGAAATCGACAAGCCGAATTATTTATACTGGAGAATTGTGACCTCCAGAAAATTCGACATTAAACCTCGATATCTTTTTAGTTCTCTCAAACGCGTACACTCGGTATCAATAAGCTTCAATCAACCACTTTGCAAATCAAAGTTTATAACCAACTGTTAATTCTTCTAACACCAACAAAAATCCACACGTACAGCAAAACACGGAAACTCTTACAAACGCAAGCAACTCAACGTGGAGCATTGGAATAAATTAGAAGATCTTTAACAGACACATCAACTACCGAGAATTTTCCAGAGCATGCCGCATCCTGGCACTCTGATAGGTGACACTGCAGCAAAATCCCTACTCACGCGCATCGCATTTCAGACTCTTCTTCTTTTCAGCCTACGAGAGACAACCAAAAAAATTCACCTTTCACAAATTTTTCTCATTTTTCCATTTCACCATGTGCTTTTTGAGAATCCAATATGGCTGACCAGCAGTCAGACGTTTCAGCAACCTCCTCCCACACCTATGAGCAACGTCTGTGCCCCCACCTTTTTTTTCAGCAACCAGCCTTCTCTGTCATTTTTGGCATGATGACTACTACTACTACAAGCATCAACGTAACCAAACCACCATATACACGGACATATTGAAAAAAATATTTTTAACATTTGTTTCAATCTAGGGGGGCTATTTGTAGGTTTCAGACATTGACACCCACACACACACATACATACATACGCATGGTCACGCGGCGTCTACGTGACAGTCGTAGTTCCCGCCAAAAACGAAGCCTTTAAAAACCGAAAAGAGCACGTGAGACA
Source organism: Ascarosepion bandense (assembly GCA_037127315.1). Taxonomy (NCBI): domain Eukaryota; kingdom Metazoa; phylum Mollusca; class Cephalopoda; order Sepiida; family Sepiidae; genus Ascarosepion; species Ascarosepion bandense. Next base: position 2,926,606 of record JBBBDQ010001192.1, read on the forward strand.
GCAGTTAGGATTTCGTCCCGGGGCGAGGGCAGACAAGAACAGACATGCCTCCCTAACTCATACACACACACGCGCACTAATTGCGGGTAGCAGTTAGTGGCGCATATATTTTTTATTCTCTTAATTTTCTTCTCTGACATTAACTTTCATTGAAACCGGACTCTACAACTTCTTATGCATGCTTTCTCAACACTATGTAACCTTTTTCAATATATTGTTTTTCCGTTTACTTTCGCCTTCTTGTTCATTCATAAATCTTGCTTCAAACCATAACGAATGTTACGTCGAGTCGACCGTTAAAATATAAATTAGTAAGTGGACGGCCTTCATCCACTACAATGTAAAACAAGCTTGGTGTAATGTGGGAAACCTGAGCGCGTTCACTCGGGTCAGGTCCAAGCATAGCCCAACCCCCGCTGGCATCGGTATTACTACCACTTCCGACTCTTTTGTGCTATGAAGGAAGTACTGCCGCGGGCAACCATTTCCCCGAGACTGAGCACTTTTCAATTTTTTTTTTTTAATCATATCACCCCGAGCAAGGCGGTAACGCCACTGATGCGTAGAGGGCTACGTAAGAGTGAAAAGATTGGAAAAGAGAAAGCCGGAAACCACATCCTAAACAGGGAACAAGGGATTAAATGTTTTTAATCGTGCTCTGCCCGAAGACAAACGCACAACGGAGTTGCCCTTTGTCCGAAGACAGACGCACAACTAAAAGATGAGATGTAGTTCATCTACCAGAGAATAGATACTACATATTGAATCCGGTTGAAAAGCAAGAACGACCGCAATAAATGTGCAATTTTTCAGATGCATAATATCTAACGACAGAAACCGAATAAAGCAAAAGTCTTGTTACTATAAATAAAATTGTTTGCGTAGAAAAACAAAAAGCCCTGAAAGGAAGATAGAAGTGTTTATCGGCTGTTTTAGTGAAATGGAAAAAGTTGTCAATTTCAAATCTTATTTCTATCTACTTAAAATAACGACCAATGTGATTGTTATTGCAATATTTTCTTAAAGTTATTAAGCTCATATATTTAACGATGCGATAGGGGATTTTTACAGACATTTTATTGTCGTAGAACTAGTATTGAGCTTATTCAATCATTAACTTAAGAATTAAAATTTATCAGAAATTTCAAATAGGAAAACAGTGAAATTCTCACGGGTATGATATTTTTTTTTAACGTGAAATTTCTCGAATGTTCAGACGGGTAGACGAAATAAAGTATTGTTTAAAATAAACGGAGAGTCTACTCAAATATGGGTATCTACTAAAAGTAGCGTTTAAAATAATAAAAGTTGGATTAATAAGTAAAAATTCATTAGAATAATCTAAAGTAAGCCTACCATACATTCTTCGAATCTGGTGTTTCCGGTTTCTCAAGTGAAATTTATTTAACAAATTTCATAAGATTTGATATGAACTAAATAAAACCTTATAAAATAAATATGTCTGCTTTTTTCTTTTTTTTTTTTTCTTTTTTTGAATATGATAACATTAAAATAAATCCGATCTTTCCCACAGACACTATAAATGATGGAATTAACGGAAATTGAAGAGTCAAGGCAATATCCAAATTGCAATTCCTGAATGACTTGAAGGAGAACTAAATGGACAGTTTTAAAAACAGATACAATGAACGAGTAAAATATGAATGGAAATTCAATTTGTGGCACATTAAGAAAAGCTTTAGTAACATCAGCAATCGAGATCATCCAAAAGAAAACAAAAAAAAATTAATGAAAAACTGATGAAATTCTCGACATGATCTGTACGACACAGAATATAGGACAGTGCACAAAGGAACAAATGCAGGTTGGTTAAAGGGAAACAACTCAATGAAAACTGTGCAGAAATAAAAAGAATGATTATTGCAGATAAAGCAGATATGCATAAAAAATAAGGGAACTATAAGGGAAAAAAAGACATGCTCGTCAACAGGATGCATAAAGTCTGTTGCACAGTTTGGGGTCGATAAAAATATTCAAACATCAGAAGGAATTAAATTTAGGTCGCGTGCAAAACTCTGCAAACATTTTAAATTTTTGTTCATGGCACATTTAAATTTTGTTCATGAATTCAATAATTCAATGACGCTGTTTAACAATAACAAATTTTATATGCAAAATAAACAAATATAACAATGAACAATGTTTTTGAAAGGATTGTTTGTACAATCAGAAGTTTTGAGTTCAAATGAATGCTGGAGGAATTTATAGAAAAGGAAATTAAGTAATTCAGGATGAGCTGAATGTTCGATTAAATGCTCATTAATGATTTGTTTAAACAATATAGTTCAAAATACTTTTGTGAGTCTTCACGAATCAGGAATATGACAAAAGAGTATGTAAAGTTATTTACCTTGGATTTAAGTTTCATGTTGGTTGAAAGGTTTCTTGTTTTCTTAAAGTTATTAAGTACATATATTTAACGATGCGATAGGGGATTTTTACAGACATTTTATTGTCGTAGAACTAGTATTGAGCTTATTCAATCATTAACTTAAGAATTGAACATTCTTTGGATGCAAGTCTTTGCTGTGTATAATTCGTTAGGTTTGTTCCCGGAGGTAGATATTTGAGAATATGTTAATTATTCCTTAATGAAAAAGGGTCCAACAATAATTGGTATTTTTTTAGGTTCGAATAAGATGAAAAAGTTCAAGATGCCTGCTCCTTCGTATTCTGAAATCCGACTAAGAAATTTCGTTTCGCGCCACATGGCGAATGAAGTAGACGGTTTGCTTCTGTCCGTTACTTGGCGAACGGCGTGGTCGTTCCGCTTCCTCGTCGTGAATTGAGGGTTCTGTCATGCGCCACACAATATATACTGGTCCTAGTTATGTGACAGGCTCACTTTAATTTTGGTGCAATTTTCAAACTAAAATATTTGCACGGGTGCATAACAAATATTGGAAAAGATTAACCAATCAACGTTGATTACTTGGAATTTAAATTTGGATCCACTTTTATTTCAATTTGTCACATTTCTTAACAATCAACATTCCCGATTGTTAAATTGTCGCTCTAACCGTGATGTAAAAAATGTCGTTTATTTTTTATCTTAGTGTGTGGTTCCACAAGTCTAAGGGCGGGTCGCTGATATTAGAGAAAGAAAAATACTCCAGAAATGTAATTAATACCGAGCAAAAGCGATGGACCGGATGTTTGCGCTTTCACGACCAAAAAGTAAATGACCAAAAGTCGTCAGTGCGCCGCCGCAGATGTTCGGGTTGAAAACTAAAAAATTAATTAAATATTAAATTTCTAGTTCGCGAGCCTACGCGAACTTTATTTATCAGCCAATGGGAAGCCCAGAACCAAATACAAGTGTGAAATCCCAAATGAGCTGCTGTGATCGAAAAAGAATATATAAAAAGCGGATACAGAAAGACCGACGCAGGCCGACACACACATGGACTGACTCGAGAGAGAGAGAAGTGTAATCAATATCCCCTTGACCTAAGTCAAGCGACTACTATGCTCGCCTCCCTTCACCTCTCCTTATCTTCTTCCCTATCTCAAAAACCACTTACTGACCTAAGGAGCGAATACATCAAAGACATTCCTTACTTACACGCTTCCAAATTCCTAAGCATTAATTCTCTTTCGGCATTTTATTGCCACGAACATTTTAACCACCGTTGGACCTATACTTCAAATATTACTTCAATTGTAAAAACATTGATATGTGTTATATATAAAATGTTATCTTTCAACTCAATTTGCTTTTCTTGATTTGTAATCATTTTATGACTTATAGTGGGCTATCTACAACAAGGCCAAATTCCGTTAACCTGCAACAGTATACAGCTACCCTACACTAGAACGGACTCTCCACTACTAACAAACGGAAAAGAATAGATACCCCCACGATAAATACAACAGAATTCTCTTCTACGACAAAAGAGAACAACCGGCTATATACAGAAATATCGAAGGATAAAAAATATTAAAATCTGAAATGAAATCAGGACTGACCAAGTTGAACAGCAGCAAATCAGTCGAGTCATGTACTAGAGATTCTGACAGCTTTAGATGATTTCGGCACTCACAAGATTAAAGACAATAAATGAAATATACAACAGTGATGATATACATGTGCAAACAGATGTGATCTCCACTGGACAATCAACCCAATGTGCCATGCAACAAGACATTATCTGCATTCTGAAGAATACAGCAGCATTAGACTGGAAGTAGGACAAGAACGAACAATGTGGATTCGTTCAAGATACTGGAACAAGGAATGTGATATTTATGCCCAGAATATCATTAAAAGAGTAGTACAAATGTAAAAGAATGTATACCTATATTATATATATATATATATATATATATATATATATATATATAGTACATTATTAAGGCCAGTGCAAATTATAATGTACTGTTGATATAGAGTATATAAAATCGTTTAATAAAGTACGTCATGGAGAAATGTTGGAACTGCTAGGTAAGAATCTTCATATTTTTGCTTATCCTTCCCTAACAGTTCCAAGATTTTTTTGTGACTCACTTTATCAAATGCTTTTGCATAATCTAAATATCATAGGTCATGTTTTCTGACGAAGCGTAAATAAAATCGAAACACGTTAAATTTATAAACATTTCCTATTTGTTCCTTATCTAATCATATTTATCACTGCATATCGCTTTTTCATCTGTTTACAGTTTTACCAAGCCCTTATTAAAAAAAAATTACAAACTATAACTCTTTCAAAATAGTGAAAAGTAATCGCGTCTTTAAAAACTTATAGCAGTCAGTCATTAAAAATTTAAGTGGTCTCCAAGAACATTCACAATTTTTGCTTTGATATTAATGCAATTACGTTTGTTTTGTTCTTTATTTCTTTTTTAGTTTGTTTTTGTTTTGTTTTTTGTTTTTTTTTGGTTTTTTGTGGGGGTTGTTTTTTTTGTTTGTTTGTTTGTTTTTTGTTGTTTTTTTTGTGGATCTTTTTTAATTCATTAGATTTTTAACGTGACATTTTTGACATTCTTCAAATTTCGAATCAAATCGCAAAAGTAAGAGCAAAATGATAGCTTTTAATAAAACTTGAACTCGCATCTTATACCGTAAGAACTTCATGTGTATTAACGAGTACACTTGTGGGGTTTACGTGGGGATGTTTACAGAGAGTTATCTTCGGATAAACTTTTTAATCCCAATATACCAAATTTTAGCATTTTAAAAATGCATGCAAAAATAATTAGTACAAAAATATATTTTGTATGTCCTGATAAAATTTTGTATCTCTTAAAATAAAATATACAATATTTAAAGTTGGTACCTCCATTAATTCGTTGAAAAAACAACATATGATGAAAAAAGAACCCAGATTTAATAAAAACGAAGTTTTTCCATCAAAATGTTTGTTATTATTAAGAGAAAAGATCTAAGTATTTTTAATTATTTTTTTAATTGTTTTTAATCCTTTCTAACACGTTTGAAATTTTGGTAAAAATCGTTTTTTTTTTTTTTGTTTTTTGTTTTTTTGTTTTCGTCAGTAGGTAACCAAATTGTTACCAGAGTTTACAATAGATAATGTAATATTACGCAACTCTTATTTTTTTTCCGGTGAAAAACTTTAATTTATAGTTTCTTGCAAAAATCAAATAATTGTTGGATTTTTTCAGGACTTATTCACAAATAAATTAAATTATTTTTGAAATCATTATTTTTTTTTTAAAATATTGGTAAAAATATTTTTTAAATTTGTTCCTTTCTCCACGTAAATTCATAAAATTTCAAGAAATTAAATTCTATAGGCAAAATTAGTTTTATTAATTAAACGTAGGACTCATTGGGGAATATAAATCATGTATCATTTTTTTAAACCATTTAGCCCCTTCTACCGAAAATCTCCGAATAGAAAAATAAAAAAATGCAATAAAACATTACTTAATTAGATAAGCTTTTAACTGCTTTAAAAAATAAAATTTCAGATATTATAGTCTGAAAAAAATAATTTTTTTCGATTAATAATGAAATTTTAAAAGAATTGTTTTCATTTTTGTTTCTTTTAATTATGATAATTTATGAGGTTTTAAAAATATTTTTAAAATATTTCCAAGACTTGTAGACGTTAGGATGGTAGGTGAAGACTATATTTACTAATTGAAAATTGAAAAGTTTAATACAAATCATCTAGCCAAAGTATTTTTTAAATAATTTTCAATTTTTTTGTGTGTATTTGAAGTTTGTTTGTTTGTTTGTTTTTTGTATGGTAATTTCTATGTGTACATTAAAATGTCATGTGTTTCAGGGTTTCTTCCCTTTACTGGAAGTATAAAATTTGTACAATTATGTCACTTTTCATCGCCATACACTTATCTCTCATCTGGCTACCTGTCAATACATTTCAAATCAGAGGCCAGGTCAAAAAGTTCAACTGTGTGGTAAAGAAATAGTTCTTTTCTAAATTTTATGCTATAAATAAGTAATACTCGTGTCAATCAGATTAATTTACTATTAAATTTGCTAATTTTCCAAAAATAATGTGTCACGTATGTAGGTTTTAATTTTACAAGGTTTTTAAAACCGACAATTAACTTTTGTTTACAAATGTGTAGATCGGTCCTAAAAAATGGCCGAAAAATTGAAATTTTCTTTTTAAATCTCAAAATTTTAGATTCCAATCAATATAATTTCTATTTGAAATATTTGCTTTCTGGAAATAGTAAATTTAATCATTTAGTTTTCAATTAAAACTAAAATAAGTTTCAAGAAAAAAAATAATTTTCAAAAATTTAATTTAAAAGTTAGTTATCGAAAATGAGTAGAGGTACCTACGCTTGTGCAATAATATTTCGAAAGAAACATGACTGACTGAGCAGAATATTTTCCCGCAATAGGTTGCCAGTACTTCCTGCGTTAGATTAGTTACCAGCCAAGGCTATTAAATCTAACCTTTCCTGTTATTTAGCCCATAGCTGGAGGGAGACGAAACGGATTAATACTTTTTCCAAGAGTATTTGCGTGTAAGTGAATGCAACAAATTCAACTGGAATTTGAACTCGGCTCTCCGATTTCTTGTTCCGAGCCGATATCCACTGCACCACAAAAAAGACATCAAAAAGGAAGATGCTGGCCAAAACTATGTAAGACATGAAAATACTTAATCACTGAAGTTCAGACATCAAATTATAAGACAATTATTTTGAAAAATTATTAACGTTCATTATAGTGTGTGGTTGTCTTTCATCCCAGACGTAATTCGAAGACACTTAAGTTTGAATACTTGTTAACATTGGCGATTGATCAACTGAAGTCACAAACGTAATATTTTCGGAAAAAAAACGCAACCAAAAATGACCTGGATATTTAAAGTTTGGCATATGTTCTACTTATTACTTAAAAAAATTCTGAATTATTTGTGATGTTAAAGGTTAAAAATCTTACAAATAAAAGTTTACGTTACAAAGCGATGTCAATTGTTCGATATAAGTTTATTGTAATATGTAAATTGGAAATCAATGACACGATTATCGCTGGTTTCTTGCTATTCAATCCATTCACACAACATTTTCCAAGCAATCAAGTTCCTGGTTTTCTCTTTCTTTTTATTATTGTCTTTTTCTTCATATACTCTTTGTTTTTATTTTTTTTCTTTATCCACTCACACACTCTCTCTCTCTCTTTTCCTTTACACTTTCCCTGTCTTGTTACTCTTTTCTCTTTTTCTTTTCTCTTTTTCTTTTCTCTTTACCCGTTTCCTTTATTCTTTTCTCATTACTCTTCTCGTTTCTCTTTACTCTTTTTTTCTTTATTTTCTTTTCTTTCGGAAAATCGATTTGGAAAGGAAAGATGCATTTTGTTTACTTATTTGTCTTTCTTTTTCTCACCTTCCATTTATTTATTTTACTTTTTTCCCCAAGTTCTTTTTTTCTTCAATTATTGCCAATAACAACAACCATTCTGTCTATTATCGTTACTTTTTCATGTCTATTTGATTTTTCGCCCATCTATTTTAACATTCATACTCTTCCCAATTTGCTAATTTTCTTCCTTTCTTCATCTATCACTTCTCATTCTTTCTCTATTCTTATATAGTTTTTAGTTTCTTTTTTCTATTTATATTTTTTCCTCCAATTTCCTCTTTTTCTTCTTTCCCGCGTCTCCACGGTTCTTTCCGCAATATTTTCTTTTCCTTTTTGCATTTTTATTTCTATCATTTTTTATGTGTTTCATCCGTTCAAATTACCTCCATTTTTACTCTTCGATGTCAAAAATAGCTAAATTACATTCCAGGCTCCCTCAAAATACGACTCGTTACGAAATTTTACTTCTATACTTTAACCATGAGCACTTTAAAAATACTTTTCTTCATATTTCTCAGGTTTATCATTAAGAGATAAATCCGAGTCGGAGCACTGAATATACATTTCAAATTTTCTGTCTCTCTGAAAGCAAAAGCTCACAGACATTGCTTGTAAAGATTTACTTTAAAACACTTCAAAATCTTGAATAACAATGAAATAGTAAAAAAAAATTAATCAAATTAGGGTGAACAAGATTTTTTACACGAGGCTAAGATTTGTAAATTTTTCTTCCTCTTAACTGTTTTATTTTTGTTCTTTTTCGCCATTGTTCTTTTATCGTCACTGTATTTCTGTACAAAATAGCTTAATGGATAAAAGTCGATTTTGTTTTTTTGGAAAATGTCAATGCAATTCCGATGTCAATTTGACTCAGCAGAGAAAGCAAAATGACAACATGATTAGAAAGGTGACAATTATGAAGTCAGATATTTCTAGCAAGGACGTTGAACACAAAAACAAAGAATGAGAACAATAACTTACCTGAATGAAATTCCGTTCAACAAATTCGGAAGATTACAGGTCACTAACAGACATCTGAGGAAGGACCGAGAATTCAATAGCCGAAATATTGTTTTCAAAATTGGCCATAAAACAAAGTCGGAAATTTGCAAAAAAAAAACAAAAAAAATGCAATTATTTCTGGGGATATTTCTTTTCGATCTGAATTAATTTATCTTCATTATAGTTTATATGTTCAAATGTCCACATTTCTCACTATCAAATCTTATTCTTTTTTTATAGTTTCTACTTTTTCTTTTTCTTCATTTGCTTATCTCGTTATTTCTTTCTTCATTTCTTCCTCTCTCGGATGTATGGATGGTTTAATAGATAGCTTCTCGGAAGAAGAAATCGGATAGCCAAGTTCCGTATTCCAGTCGTTTACTTACGCCCAAATACACTTGTGATATGTATGAATTTGTCGCCTCCTCTTATCTATGAGTTAAACAATAGGACATATCTGGAAAAAAGTCATTTTTATTCTCAAAAGATATCATTCTCTAAAAAAAATATTATTACTACAATCCGAAATATGTTTTGACTTTAAATATAATCCACAATCAATTCTCCATTCCTTTCTTCTCTTTATGGTTATTTTTGTTATCTTTTTTTCTATTTTTATCTGTTTGTCCTTTTTCTCTTTTGCATTTATGTTGTAGTGAACACGAAATTAAAAGCAATTCTCTTCTTTTCTTCACTTTTTACAAAATACACAATTACGTGTGAAATTCTAGTTTTGACAACTAGGAAAATGATTGACCCCGAACTGAAAGAAAAAACACGAAACCGAATTTCGGGATCAGATGTTAAATTAATTTTCTAACCAATGGAAGGAAGCGATTTGAAAATCTGAAAAAAAAAGTTAACACATCTATGTTAAAAGGTCTTTCGGCATACAAAGAAAGAAAGAAAGCCGAATCAGTCAGTGAGATGGAAGCAATGATATCATACAACAGCAACATGTGACTCCTTCTCTCCCGTGTGTTATTTTCCTTTACCTTTTCTGCTCTATCCTCAACATTCTCGCAGTCAACAAGAAAGACGACGACGAAGACAACAACAAGATACTTCAAATGACTCTTAAAGATTAACGTCCGATAAGTACAATTTTCTTTATTGCTTCACCTTCCTTTTCACTTTCTCACCGACTTTATTAGTAACCTGTTAATCTTTCTACATACACATTCTGCTACTATGAACTATAAGCTCTGGATTCATTTAACTCCTTACTACTAATTTCTCTGAAACATTTAACTACGTACATTTTCCCTTTGAACATTTAACTTCTACAAATTGATGTTATTCTGTTCTGTTAATAAAATTTCAATTATTTTAGAAATGGAACACTTTTATTCTTCCACAAATCTACCTTCAGATGAATCCGATAATAACTTAAGTTGTATGAAGTTCGGTTATATTTTACATAAGGCCAATTTAATAAACATTCACCTATCTCCCTACTGCTTCACTCTCTCCCTTTTTTACGTTTTTATTTTGTTTGTTTTATTTTTTTGTTCTTATTTCCTTTTTATATCATCCTTTCAGTCTATCTCTCACTTATATACACAAACACACACACACACACACAAATTCACTTTATGTATTTTCTTGTATTTTTGTAAAAAAAAAAATTTTTCTCGGTTTTCTTCTTTCTAACTCACACTCTCGTTCCGCATGGTGTGTGTGGGGGTGTTTAAGAGAAAAAGTGGAGAGAGAGTGTGTATCATTTTTTTATGAATACAATTATAAATCAGGTTCTTCAGAAATTCATGTAACATTATCTTTAAAACGACATCTCAGTTCAGAATAAACTTTATTGATCGAAATAAAAGCTATTAGAATTTACATATTTTTACTAACAAGATATAAGTTTATTTTTTCCAGTAATATAGAATTCTGAAGTTCTAAAGGTGACCAATTATTCGGAAGCATTATTCAGCAGATATTTGTTTGAAGATTTTTTAGTCGGTTAATGAAAGGCGTGGTGTGTATGCTGGATAAGGCATTTTCGTAGCCCGAATTCGTACAACTTCTGGGGCGTTGATTGTGTGACGTGTGATTTAGGATTGTCGTACAAGAAGAATGGGCCTTTTGTCTTTCTTTTGTAAACCAATACTGGACGCTACAATTTATTATGTGTTTTATCGATTTCAGGATAGTACATCTCTGATGTGATTGTTTCGTTAGAATTCAGAAGCCTGATGTGGATTAATCCATCTGTGAACAACCAAACAGTCTTTTAGTGCAACTTCGATTTTGAGTGTATTCAAAAGATTCATCTTGGTTCAACCAATGTGCTGAATGTAGTCGATTGTTGTATAGCATACATTTTTCGACGCACGTCACAATGTGATAAAAAAATGTGTTGTCTGCTTTGAACAAAAGAGAAGATCAGGTTTCGTTTGTGGCCATTTTTGTTCAATTCGTGTGGCACCCACCTTCTGTAATTTTTCAATTCGATTCAAATGTTCAGAAATTTTTCTAGTGCTTACATCTATCTCTTATGCAAGCTCTCGAACTGTTGTTGTGTGAGGATTTGCTTCCACCAAAGTATTTACGTCATTGTCTTCAATGGCAGAAGAATGTCTGCAACCTTCTTTATCTTCAGGAGTGAGTTCATCACGACGATATTTTTTTTTTTTTTACATCAAAATGATTTTATTCATTCGTATTGCAAGGTGTCCAATTTTAAACTCGTAGAAATAAATTTGGCAAGAATCCTCTTTTGGCATTTTAACTTTAAACATTTAAAAATTGACAACGTTTCACAATATATGCAGCCTCGACATTTTCGTAAAAAGGCATTAGGATAATCAAGAACCTATATTGGCAGCAAAACGTTTGCGTATGGATAGGAAATTAATTCAGCAGGTATAAATAATAGAAAGGGACGTAAAACAAGGATGTGTTTTCTCAACGGATCCATTTAACTTATACAGCTAAACAATTCTGAGAGAAATAAAATTCGTTATTGGCGGCCACAATCTCAACAATGGCAGATGGCACGGTTTTGATAGCAGACACGGAATAAAATGCAGGACCTCCTACAGAAGGTAGCAAAAGAAAGAGAGAAGAAAGAACAGAGCATAAACTTCAAGAAGACTGAATGTATGGTCATCAGCAAAAAGAAGACCCCAAAATGCCAACTACAGGTTGGAAAAATTAAAATAAAAAGAGTAAAATTTAAATACCTGGGAAGTGTTCTGATAGAGGATAAAAAGTGTGACATTAAGATCCGAAGACGCATTGGCATGGCCAAGGATGCATTTCAGAAGCTAACCAGAGTAATGAGAGACAAGAAAATCTCATTGGAAACAAAGAAAAGAGTGCTGGACTGCTATGTGATATCTGTTCTTCTGTATGGCAGTGAATATTGGACATTCTCTGCAAGGATGAAGAAGGGGCTTGAGGTAGCAGAAATGTGGTTCTACAGAAGGATGCTGAGGATGCCATGGACTAAGCACATGAGCAACAATGAGGTGCTAGGGAGGATGCAAAAAGAGAAAAAATCATACTTAACACCAGGAAGAGACAGCTGAGGTTCCTGGAACACGTAATGATGGAGGGCCTGGAGAATCTAATACTCACAGGACGAATAGAAGAAAAGAGAAACAGGGGAAAACAGCACGAGACATATTTATTAGGCTTGAGCAAATTGATGGAGGAGCGGGATTTGGGGAAGATATCAAGAGTGTGTTGTGGCGCAGTGGATATCGACTCGGAACAAGAAATCGGAGAGCAGAGTTCGAATTCCAGTTGAATTCCTTGCATTCACTTACGCGCAAATACCCTTGGGAAAGGTATTAATCAGTCTATTCCTTCCAGTTATGGGTTAAATAACAGGACAGATTGGGTTCTATAGCCTTGGTCGGCAACCAGTCTACCGCAGAAAGCAATGGCAACCTACTGCGGGATAATCTTCTGCCCAGTCAGTCATGTCTCTTTCGAGACATGATCGCCCAAGCGTGTATCACGTATGGCACTTAACTGACTGATCAAGAGAAAAATATTGACAGCGACAAGAGACAGGAACAAGTGGAAGAACATGATCGCCTACGTCCTGAAGGAACACGGCATTTGAAGAAACTTCAAGCTGACTCACCCTCACTGCCAATTTTCTTTTCTTTTTTTTTTTTCACTACACGCTAACCCGGACATAGGTCACGCCACAGTTTTATTCGACCTCCTCTTCCAACATCCTTTTCTTCATTTTTACACCACGCCGCTAAAGAGGACAATAGCAACAACAAAATGGACGTGTTAAGTACAACTTCTTTGTTTGTTTTGTCTTCTCTTTCTCGCAACCTGTCGCGACTCTACTAAAAAGAGGAAAGAACAAAGACTTTACCTTCTGCTACTACTCAACCATGAACTTCTGCGGACATTTAAATATTTACATTACTACTACGAACATTTTCTACAACTCTTGATACCCTAAACTTTCTAACTGACCATTAATTTCTACGAATACTTGTTATTCATTTTTTTTAATAAATTTCTATTTTAAAATGTAAAATGTATATTTTATTTTTACACCATTCCACATATTCCAACCTTCTGATAACAATGAAAACCTTCTAATAATCCTTCTGATGATAATTCTGGATTAAACTTGTAATCTGTCGAGAGTTCGGTTAAGTATGACACAAGGCCGAATCAAAGAAAAATTAACCAGTTCCCAACAGCTACATACTTCGTGTTACTCTACTAGTGAAGGAAGACCATCTTGCCTGGATACTACTTTTAATTATTTTCTTTCATTATTCACGTAGAAAATATAACCAATACAAAACTATTTAAATATTACCGTCATTTTTACCATATAGGTAAACTAATTATATATATAAAGTAAATCTAGCACCAATAATCCCTCAAATACATATTATTTTAAAGTTGCGGAATTTCTAGCCTGAAGTTTTTTTTTTCAATTTTTATTTAGCAAAAGAAATTGACTCTGTGTTCACTTTTATTTACAATAACAAACAATACAGCACTGTTCTTGTCTCCCTACAATGAGCATTGATGTTTTCAACTTTTTAACAAAGTGGTGTTGTTATTAGGTTTAAGGTAATCGTTTGAATGTGAGAACGAGTCGTATGTTGAATTGGTGGTGAAAATAGACAAACAAGAAAGTGAAACAAAACATGATAGATTTTTATTCTATCGGGAACTTTTTCGAAGAGAAAATTTCAACGATAGTTCCTGGAAGAAAGTTCAAATTCAAGGAATGTCCTGAAGAGAGTTTCTGTAAACAAAGTAAAATGAAGAAAAGTTTGAATTCATTCTATTGGTAAGTTAAAGGTTGAGTGAGGTATATTGTCTAAGCCATGTACGTCTGTTACACGGAGTGGTAATTTTAGCACTCTAGGACGACCTCGGTACGAAATAAAAAGAGCTAACCTCATCTCCAATGACACCTGCGAAATAGGGCAGATCGATTTTGGAAATCCGGTGATGCAATGGTGGTGATAGTTGGAGTTTGACATAAAAAATACCTACACTAAATATTTTTTCCAAATCGTTACCTTCGTTTGAGGAAATGACTTTAAAAGTAGAAAAATTGCAGCAATTAAAAGTTTTTCGGTAAATTGTCAAGTACGTCTCGTCGTCAAAACAATCCGTACCGTAAGGAAAATGAAATCATAATTTAGAATATGTTTCGAACTACACTTTTTTCATACACTAAATAAAAATGAATGAATTAATAAAATAAATACTAACTGTAAAACGCAAAATTGTGTTTTTAAGTAAAAGCGACAAAAGTTTACTTTTTTTTTTTCAGGACTTTCTTTGGTGGGAGCATTTTAATTTACACTGTTGTAAAACACACGCTCGTTATTGCTTTATTTTTTAATTTAAAAAATAACAATTTTAGGCTAAAGACCTAACTATTTCGAAAGGAGAAAAGAAAAAAGACTTGTTTAAAATATATATTATTATATTTTAAGTGTCTGCAGCGAATTTAAACGTGTTTGTTTCATCCGCTGAAGAAATTATTCCCGTTGTTGGTAAGTTAACTTTTTACTTCTTTAATTTGTTTTTCTATTTCATATCAAATTCTATTTGAAGATTTTATTAAAATATGGTAATATTCCAGTTTTATATTTTAAAAAAATAGCCCATACAATTTTATAGTTTTTCTAGTTAATAAAAACAATTACTTTACAGAAAATTAGTGGCAAATTTTTATTTCTTTTATTTAGGGGGGTAACTTTTTTTAAGCAGTATTGTTTTTCTAAAATTATAGTTTTAAAAACAGATAACCCACAAAGGTTAATATGAGTAAATAAACTGCTTTAAAAGTTTTTCAAACTCTAAACACTACACACTAGTTTAAAATGGCACAGCTACAACAAGAATGAATCCCTTTACGGATAAATTCATGTTATCCAAAGAGGAGTTAAAGTTTTAAAAATAAAAAACCTAAACTAAACACGAGTATGTCTCTGGTGTGGTCCTGTCTTCTCAATAAAGTTAATTCAACTCTACAAAGTTTTTCATTACTCCTTACCATAACTAGCAGTATGAAACTGGAAGATAGCCTAAAACAGTTTGGTTTAGTTAACATCCATTTATTTTTTTATTTTTTCAGATTAAAATGTCAGTAAAAGCATGACGTTCAATTTTAACCCGTGGTTCACAAAGATTTGCTGGTCCTCCTTGTCGTTTGGATAAAACAGAACCCCCAACTTTATGACAAACCATCCAGTTATTTCCTAGAAAACAGCTATCCCCCACTTAAAAAATTGTGAAATTTCTAAGTTAATTGCCAGGGAAATAACTAGTATTTGGCAAGCAGTTAATCTACAATTGCCCTTGTTAAGGGAACGTTATATAAGACAGAAGGTCAATATATTTTGCTATAATAGGGCCAAACAGATTGAGAGGAAATCTCTTGCAGCAACCAAAGTGAAAAGAATGAAGGAACAGCTAGACAAACTGTTTGAGATATTTTCTTGCAGCTATAAACTTCCTATTTTGAGATATGCCTTTGCAGTACAGTGCAAGACAAAAAAATTGTCAAACAAGACACAGTCTGCACTTGTCCTCCTAACAAGAAGGTAAGATTAATTCTATGATTCCTTTTTACTTAGCATAATTTGAATACCAATTTATAACATTTGAAATATTTTAAAACTATAGATTTACCTGCAATTATGTTCCTTTTTGTGGAAAATAAAATATATTGGTATTTGTCATGTATTCTGGATCTATTATTAAACATTCAAATTTTGCAATTTTCAGGTTCCCCTAGAAGACAGAGAATACTTAAAGGCCCAAAGGGAAAAAACAGGGTCAAAAGGTAGGGACCTATCGACAAAGGTGCTATAAAAAAATACAAAAAGTCTGCTAAAGTGGAGAGACTGGAGAGGCAGAGTGAAAGACAGGAACAAGCTTCCCCAAATATTTCAATACAATCATCTTCTCGTGAAGCCGAAAGGACCTTACCGCCTTTTAAAAATCCCAAGATATTCTATGGAACTCAGAGGTGATGTATCTTCCAATCTTGGTGCTTGCGTAGCTAATGCCTGTCTGCTGGGCCAAAAACATATGGGCCTTCTTCACCCAAAGATAAATTTAAAGGCCGCGCCACAGTAATTCACAACTCGCTCTCCCTCTTCAACCCTGGGTTTCACGCTCACACCTATCTATATGAATATGTCTGCTCTATCACTGATATTGAGAGCTTTTAAATAAGTACCACGCATATATAATATGTATAGCAAATTTCTATATATATATATATATATATATATATATATATATATATATAATAATTATATACATACACTTTTCACATAAGGCAGATAACATAAAAAGAATCATGCGCGTAGATTTCATCTTCTTAAGTAGTACACAAATTTAATTAAAAAACAAATCTGCACACAGAAACAAAATTATCTATATCATATATCCTTTCATTAATTGATCATATCCTGAATGAAACTCACTGACAGTTGGTACTCAATTAATACAAGAAACAAGATCAAATTTTAATTTGGTAAATAAAATTTACACTTAAACTAAGGGAGATAACTGCTTAAATGTCTGATGAAATTATTTCCCTTGAATTCTAATTTACATTAATTATTGATTTTCTGTACTCAAAAGATAAATCTCTCAACGTCCTTTTCAGAGTAAACGTCGTAAAATGATTCTGTTTATTGGATATCTAACGATAAAACTTAATATTGATGAAATCTGATTAACTTCAAAATATTTTGTAACAAATGTCCTTCTAAACCCCACTCGCTTCTATCTCAGAATCTGATACTTCCATTTTCAGTGAAAATTTTCACTTACAAATGTCATTTCTGGATTAAAAGAAACAAATCTTTTAGTTACTCTCATTTTTATTCTATTGAATTGACCTTTCAATGGTTGCTGTCCTTCACTCACCTCGCCCCATTATCTCATGCAGCTTTTCATCCTCTCTTTTTTAACCTTTTCTTTCTTCTTTTCACTCTCTCTCTCTCTCTCTCTCGCTCCCGTTCCTATTTTACCTCTTTTTCTTTCTATCTATTCCTTTTTCTTTGTTTTTCTTTCTTTATATTTTTCTCTCTATCGCTCTCTCTCTCTCTCTCTCTCTCCCGTTCCTATTTTACCTCTTTTTCTTTCTATCTATTCCTTTTTCTTTGTTTTTCTTTCTTTATATTTTTCTCTCTTCGCTCTTTCTCTCTCTCTCTATATATATATATATATATATATATATGTGTGTGTGTGTGTGTGTGTGTGTGTGTGTGTATGTACGCATGTATAAAAATATTATTCAGATATTAGTAAAATACTGGTCAGCTATATATTGAAACCCGACCGAATTGGCATCAGTCGGTGATTCTACCTCTGAGCTATGGAAGCTTGGTAGAGGAAGACGGACTTTACGTGTTATATACAATGTAAACACACGCCAGTAGCCGAGTGTTCGAATTCATTACTGAATGAACGATGCGTAGATGCGTGATCCTACGTCGATGGCACTACTCGGAGTTTCATGCGATACGCAGTCATCAGGTACATATTACGAACTGGCCGTTTGAGAGATTTTATTTAAGTTCACTCGATGTTCATGGCAGTTAAATCTTATAATGTTTTTGTTTTTTTAATTTATCAAGAGTAAAATTTAAATAAAGAAAAATTTAAATAAAGAAAGATTATATGGAGATTTTAAAAAATTAAAAGAAATTAATTTTAAATTAAGACATCATTAAAATGCAGGGAGATTAAATCAAAGGGGCGAAATTCATAATTATTAACAGTAATATTTGCGGGCAAAGTGTGAAATAAAAAGACAAATGTATGCAGGAATCTGTAACAATCAGGATCTAAGAATTTAAGTAAGTATTTTTTTTTCTATGGCAGCATGTGGTCATTAATTCACTTTTTTGTTAAATAGATTAGGGTTATTTATGATTTTAGTTTTTCTAAAAGGCATAATTCATATTTGCCTCCTTTTCCATTATAATATTTGTTTTTAGCGACTATATTCCAGGTAATAATTGCAGTGGAGGTGTGGGGTTCATACATTCACACCCACATACACATGATTCAACATGTAATATTCAACAGTTTGTAAAATATTACTATATTCACACCTACGCATTAAAACAACATGCATGTTTCCATCTGCGAGAGACGCTATGTTAGCAGGTAGTGATTGGTCAATCATAACTGGTTATTCTGTGTTCACGTGTTAAATCCTATTTTCCCGCGCATTTCCATATGAGCTGCCAGCTCAAGGTAGCTGGGGGACATCCGTATTATTCTCACTTGCATACACACCCGCACTCGATTTCAGGTACCAATCAGTGGCGCGAATTTATTTCTTATACAAACATGCATGTACAGACACACACACACATATTTTCCCAAGACAGACTCCAATGGGAACTCAACAACTAACTCAAGAACAGTATGGACATTATTCTTCTTTTCAGAACTTTATTCCGATCAATCTTTCATTGAACAAGTGACTTTCTTCCAAAGAACATTTGACTTTCTCTTAACAGTCTAAGGGAGAACACTCTTTCTCCTATTTACTTTCGCATTAATTTGGATGTTTCTTTTTTTTTTTTTTTTTAATCATCTCACCCCAAGCAAGGCATTCCACTGCCACTATTGCGCATGGGGCTACATAGGGGAAGGTAAAGAGAAGGAGTGGATAGACATAGGGAATGTCAGGAGAAAGGTGACAGATGAGTAAGGATAGCGAGGATGAGGGTCGGGCAGATGGGAAGAGTGCTTGATAGAATGGGAGCAGGTTAGTGTGTTAAGAGGTGTGTATTGACCTTACATTTAAACTCCTGGAGATTGTAGCCGTCAGGGAAGCAATCGTTTGGAAGAGAATTCCACAGTCGGGAAGTGCGAGGAAAGAAACTGTTGGAGTAGAAGTTACGGCTGCATTTTATCGGTTTCACTGTAAAAGGGTGGGATCTAGTTGCTAATCTAGTATCAGGTGCAAATTCGTATTTAGGGGGCACCAGTGATCTAAGTTCATCGGAGCAGAAGCCGTGAAAGTATTTATAGAAGAGACACAGGGAAGCCACGTCTCGCCGGTGGGAGAGAGACTGCAGGCGGTCTGCCAAGTCGGTATCTATCACATTACAGACCCTCCTCTGAACCTTATCGAGAAGCCCGAGGAGAACAGCAGGGGCACCCGACCAGATATGGCAGCAGTATTCAATGCACGGGCGGATGGTAGATTTGTAAATGTGCAGGATAGATTTAGACGGAAAAAACTTCCGGGCCCTACACAGAGAACCGACTTTCATAGCAGCGGATTTAGCAATGGATTCGATATAGTCATTCCATTTGAGGTCCGCTGAAAGTGTGAGACTAAGGAGGCGTAGTGTTTTACTCTCTGGGAGGCAAGCCTGGTCCATGCTAATGGGAGGTAGGTGAGATTGTCGATGATGGTTAATTGACAATTAATCTCTCGATTAATTGTATTATTGTTACATGTTACTGTGCTTACCTTGGCGTCAACGTTATTTTATTTCTTCTTTCTTGAGTCTGACATTGTTTTATGTTGGACGAATCGTATTAAAATAAATATTGTGAGGGGGAATCGGAAATAATCTTGAGGTCCGATCAGCGTAAGTCTTGCATTTATTATTCTTCTGCCAGACGTGATCGAAATTATTAATGAAGTCCTGTACAGAGGTACCTCGATAAAGTGTATTGTCCTCTTATATGGTCAATTAACTCATAAGATTTCAATGTAACAATAATTGAAAATCTAGTAACACCACTCAACTTGATCTTATAATAACCATTTTAGCAGGTACTTTGTAACTTTTCATCTTTTGTTTTTTGTTTAGTAAATTCTTAATACAAATATTTTCGGTCAATTAAATCATATTTTTCTCATTATGTTCAAACTAATCATTTTGTTCATTATTCTTGATTTCTTTATTTCTCTAAAATATAACAGTAATGTTTGAAACAAAACTCAGTTTTCTTACAAAATAAATTATACTTTCAATTCGAAAACAGTTGGGTCTTTTAAAGCGATGCCCTAAACTATTTGAAACACAGCCATACAGTCTTTCTATACAAAATTCGAGAATGACATTAGTGTGCTTTCTCCACTCTAAGAGTGTAATAGGATAATTTTGAAAGTGGGTTAGAAGAAAAACAAAATCATGCAAGTCGGGATAACAACCAAAAAATTACACACCTCCACTAATTCGCTGAAAAAAAAAAAACAGCAGAGTTTGAAGAAACAAGGTCTCAAACTTAAAAAAGAAGTTTTTCCATCAAAGTGTTTGTTATTAAGAGGAGAGATCAAATTGTTTTTTAATTATTTTTTAAAAATTCTAATCCTTTCTAACACGTTCAAAATTTTGGTAAAAATCTTGTTTTTCGTCAGCGGGTAACCAAATTGTTACCAGAGTTTACAATAGATAATGTAATATTACGTAATTCAGTTTGTTTTCGGTTTTTTTTTTTTTCGTTTTTTTTTGTTTTGTTTTTTTTTGGGGGGGGGGGTTGTTTGTTTGTTTTTTTTGTTTGTTTGTTTTGTTTTTGTTTTTTTTCTCGGTGAAAAACACATTAATTTGGAAATTTTTGCAAAACTCAAATATGGGTCAGATTTTAATGAAACTTTCAGGACTTATTCACAAATTAATGAAATTCTGAAATTATTATTTTTAGAAAATCTTGGTAAAATATTTTTTTTACATCTGTTACCCACCTTCACGTAATGTCATGAAATTTTAAGAAATTAAATTTTGTTTCGAAAATGTGTTCTATCAGTTAAACACAGGACACCTTCGTGGGTGTAAATCATCTATTTTCCGAAAATTTGCTCTGAATAGTAAAATAAAACTGCAATAAAACTATATTATTTAATTAGATAAGATTGTAATTACCTTTATTTATATATATATATATATAAAGAACATTCTAGTCTGAAGATAAAAAATTTCGTTGAATAACGAATTTTTACAAGAACTGTTCTAATTTTTTTCTATTTTAATTATAATAATTTATAAAATTTCATTTTTTAATTCTACAAAGCCTTATTGTTCTTAGTCTCTACTTAATAACTTAACCTACATCTACTCATCGATCTGATAGATGTTTTAAATTTTTTTTTTTTTTTTTTTTTGTGCGTATGTGTGTATAGAAATTTTAAGTATGGTATTTTCTATGTAATATTAAAAGGTCACGTTTTACTCGATTTCTTTCCCTTACAGGAAAAAAAAGTGGCCAGTTATGTCGATTCTAGTCAACCATACTTAGCTGCCATTTGACATCTGGCTGGCATTCATTATTCGCACCTTGCTCATTTCACACCTCGGTGATTAAGAAATACTTTTATTCTAAACTAGCATCATAGCCCGGCGTTGCCCGTGCAACTCAGAACACTTTAGTAGTAGAAGATGCCACTTTTTATTTTACATATTTTGTTTTTGTTTGAAAAAAACTTTTTAAAAATATTTCTTTTGTTTCAAAATTTCATGAAAAATATTCACATTTTTTTGTTGACCAAATGAATTTTTAAAACGTCGGAATAAAAACTAAATATAAAGGCTCTTTTTATTTTAAAAAAAAACTATTTTAGTCGCGTTTGACACGTGTGATTTGATTTCTGTGACGTAATTCAGCAACCATCTTAGATGTTTACGGAGCAAATGTAAACAATCGTGTCCATTGGCCAAAAAGTGCAAAAAGGAAAATTGCTGAACTTAAACTCAAAAAGTATGTGTCGACATGGCTTCCCTGTAAATATGTGTCCCTAGAAAGTTTGAATGGCGTAGCTTAAAAAATGTAGGCGTGCATAGATTACAGTCACACACACACTCACAGATTGCCTTTTATATATATGTAGAACCACTTCTCCATGCACGTACATACCTACATATATCGTCATGCACACACGTTCGTACACCTACGTAAGGACTGCACGTGAAGCTTTCTTTTCCCCGCGTTTATCAAGAAATATATAAACTAATTTCCACACGTGTCTAATCAGTTGGAATAGGTTTTTGGAGACTTAAGACCGAGGACCTTTCGTCTCTTCCAACTCTCACAAACTACTAATTGCATTCAGCGATTAAACATATAAAAATGTTTCTCTCTAGACTATAAAAACATTTCAATACATGTATTATTATATTCACTAATATTCAGTACAAACATATTATTTCCTTTTTCAGGGACTCTCCTAACATGAATATTCAGACAATATCTAAATCTAAACTTATTTATATATCGAACTTTGTGTGTGTGTGTGTGTGTGTGTGTGTGTGTGTGTCCGTTACCTATAGACTCCGAAACGGCTGAACCGATTTTCTTGAAAATTTACACAGTTGTACTATAAGCGTCTTCGAGTATTCTTAGCTAGGTTTTGTGTCGAGGTACACCCCGATAAATATCGAAAATCGATAATCAAAAAAATCGGGTTATAGAAGGAGTGGTCCGATTTTAATCAAATTTGATACACTCATAGACAAAGACATAAGAAACGATATTCAGAAGTTTCAAGGTTGCAGTTCTTACAATAGTACAGAAAATTGATAATATATATATATATAAGGCAAGATATTTGTGTGTGTTTATTTGCCTGTATGTCTGTATATTTTTTTTTTTTTCAGCCCTTTTATTTTAGTTTTTGCTTCGGGTTTGGCTCTAAGTAGGTATAATTGTAGTTCTTAGTCTCAGCCATGATCCCATTTACTCAGAGGACTTATGTAGCTAACAAAATTCAGTTTACGACGAAAAAAACTTATTTGATATCGATCCCAGGAAATCAAAATTTGAATTACATCCATTCATTTTTCTTTCTGTCTACGGTTTCGCTTTAACTGGAAACAACTATTGCTTTTTAGTCTTTCGTGCCAACGTCCAAGGAGTCTGAGCTCCAGGACCATGGATTAGTTTTAAAGCTTTCATTACACCCGAGCAACGCCGGGCTATACTGCTAGTCTTTAATGATTATCTAAGAGAGAACACTTTTCACGACATCTTGAACTTGTGAATAATTCAGTTCTGTATCTTAATACAATGTTGTTATATTCGTTACATTGTGCCTTGAGTTATTTTATTTATAATTGTGGTGGTTTGGACAACCAACCTTTTCTTCACTATTAAAATCACTACCCCGACGGTCTGTCTACTACAAATTGGTACACAGGTTGTCCAGTCTCCTACATACACATATATATCATGCTATAAACAAGTAATACTTGTGTAAATCAGATTAATGTATTTTAAATTTTATAATTTTCCAAAAACATGTCACAGATGTATATTTTAGTTTTGCAAGATTTTAAAACCGAGAATGGCCGAAAATTTTAATATTTTAGTTTTCAATCAATGTAATTTCTTATTGGGTCTACCAGAGCATTTTGCTTACTGAAAGTAGTAAATTTGATGTAGGTACTTCCACTCATTTTCGATACCTAACTTTTAAAAATAACAAAGTTTTCTTGAAACTTTTATGTGATTAACTAGGTATAAGATAGATAGTGTAGACCAACCTCAACCCACCGCTCTTTTTCGGCCATGTGCCACATTTTTGTATTTTATACAAAATAAATATTTCAGGCAGGAGAAGCAGACGTCCATGAAAGTCGCCAAAACAGAAGAACAATTGCCCACTTCGTTCGCCATGCGGCGCGAACTGGAATCCAAGTGAGAAATTTACTTTTCAACTCTCTCATATTCATTTACTTCATTTTCAACTCTTATTCACTCAATCACTCACTCAAATCCGCAGTGAGAATTCGAACGTCAACCTAATGCCACAAAAATCCATGCAAATACCAACAGTTGAATTTTGTTAAGTAACTCTTAAACATACAAAACAAAATTGCAACTCACTCACGCACTCATTTTAATTCACTTAAAGGAACATTTAATCAACAAACACTCAATATTTTCTACACACACCTTTGAACTATCTTAAAAGTAACCTGTTTCAACAAACTGTTTTGTACACTCTAAACATATAATCTCAACTCCACATTTAGAATATTTTGTGAAAATAAATATTTGTTTTTTTTTACCAAAAACTAATATTTTCTTCGTTCATTATTTGTCCATGTGTCCGTTGTTCTTCACCTTTGTCATAGAATTTAAAACAAGTGGGATATTAGACCGTTTCTCACAACAGAAGAAAGACAATGGAAAGCAACGCATGACATATTTGATGGACTTTAGCAGATGGATAGTGGAGCGGAAATTGACTGGGATAACAGGGGAAGGGTTATTAAGAGCGATAATGGATAAGGAGATGTGGAAGGCCATGCTCGCCTACCTCCTGAAGGGACACGGCAAATATTGCAATTATTGGCGTAGATAGATCTATCTATCGCCCGGTTCACACTCCACCCACGTCTATTGAACAGGTTAAGAGGCTTATCCCTTGTTTCCTGTTTAGGATGTGGTTTCCGGCTTTCTCTTTTCCAATCTTTTCACTATTACGTAGCCCCCTGCACATCAGTGGCGTTACCACCTTGCTCGGGGGTGATACGACAAAAAAAAAAAAAAAAAAACGCGTTATCAGCTAAGGGAGATAACTCGGAAGTATTTTTGGTAATATTTTTTTCCCCTTCATAAAGTTATGCAATTCAGGAAAGATCGTAAAGCAATGTTAATTCATAATTATTTGTCATCTTGGGCAAACCTTTTTCCGTATTTTAAATATATTTCTAAAAATAATTAATGTAATAAAACTGTAGACGTAATTAATGTTATCTTGAGCTAAATTATCTCCTTTATTCAATGTAAGGTTATGAATCATGGTTTGTATTAGTTACTCGTTTTTATAATTTTAAAAATAAAATGCATACTTATTTTGATCATGATCTAACATTAACAATTAAAATATTTTAAATTGATAATTAAATTTTGTCGTTACTATATTTGTTTAAAATAATGTTTCATTACGTATTTCTTTGTTCTGTATTTATCACTCACGTTAACCGCTTTAAAAATAATGAGTCTTCTTTTTATTCAAAGGTAAGAGTAACTTTTATGATTTGATCATTCACAGACAAAAATCATAAACTTATTTTTAATTTTTAAAATGGATCTACCAAACTGAACAACTAAGGGAGATAATCGATATATTTCTTTTATGATCTCCCTTTGATGTCGCTCTTCAGTGTTGGTTAGCGGTTGCTCGTTGTTTTGACCTCGGACTATGAGAAGATGGGAAACGCGTACGGTCATGTAATTCATGCATTTTTGCACCCAGAAGAAGCTCCAGATTGGAATAAACCACCAACGTTCGACCCAAATATGGGATTTCCAAATGGACGAAAACCTCGCGGTATGACGTCTTCACAAGTCCAACTTGTTCCTTGAAAGATGCAATCCTAAAAAAATAAAATGTCCTGTCATGACCTTCTTTTTTGTTAATGTATTTAGGAATTTTATTAAATTTTAGTTTTTTATCTTCTCTTAAATAATGTTTTAAAAATATTACTTATTTAGTTGATTCCATGATATTTAATGTAACTCTTCATAGTTCTTAAAAAAACAAGTTGCTTCGAGAACTTAAAATAATTAAGAATAAAATTAGTTTGGCACAATGTTTGTATGTAACTTTGTTTATGTACCTCCACTAATTCGCTACAAAAACAGCATAAGTACGAAGAAAAAAAGGCCTCAAACTTAATAAATCCAGTTTTTTCCGTGAAAATGTTTGTTATTAGAAGAAAGATTAAAAATTAAATTCTTTTTTTTTCTTTTTTTTTTTTTTTAATTCAAAAAATCTAACAACACGTTCGAAAGTTTGAAAAAAATCTTTGTTAGTTTATGGTTACCCCATATGGTTACCCCATATTGCTACCAGAGTTTACTTTGGAATTTTCCCAAAAATAACTTGTCATGGATATTATATTTGTGCAAGATCTTTAAAAGTGAGAATTAACTTTTGTTTACAAATGTGTTGATCACTCAAAAATTGCTGAAAAATTTTAGATTCCAATCAACAATCAATATAATTTCTGTTTGAGTATTTTGGTCAGTAAATTTATTTAGCTTTCAATTAAAGCTTCAAGAAAACGTTTTTATTTATCAAAATTAATTTTAAAACTTAGGTATTGCAAATTTGCCAAATTATCATGAGAAAGTTGAGGTACTTATATAAAAGTTATTAAGTATGTGAGCACCCAATGACAATTGAACTAACAACTATATAGCATGCTGACCCTTTCACAAAATGAGTGGCCCAACTTAATTTGACAGTTCAAACTTTAATGTTATATTCCGTCTGAATAAACACATGAAATTGACTGGATTTGGACATATTTACTACTAGTTATAGAAATTTTATTCAATAAAATACAAAACATTTAAATTTGATTTTATACTAGTTTAATTCTCAAAATATCTGTGTGTGTATCTTCATTTGAGGAATGAAAGAAAATCTGGTTACATAAAAATTATGAACATTTTTACTTATTTAACTCAGAAATATAATATTTTATCGTTTAATAAATTATATGACTTCACAAGAATCACTTTTTTCAGATGGGTTAACTCCCATTGATTTTTTTTTTTTTTTTTTTTTTTTTTTTTTTTTTAGCAAAAAAAAAACTGATATAATGTTAGTATGGATTTTCTTTCTTTTTTCTCAGAGTTGACACTCTCTTAAAATATTTGCCAAAAGAGTGATAGCATGCCAAATTTTTTAAATAATTTTCTTGGAAATTTAATAGTTCAGATTTTGTTTATGTACCTCGAGATCTTACTGCTCAATTAATCAAGAATAATTCAAAAATCACAAAAAGCCATTTTGTTAAATCTTTAAATTGTTATTTTCAGTGCTAAAAGTGATTATCCTGCGTGATAATTCAGTCATTCCTTTTTTTTAATATACTTAAATTCTGAACATTCAAATTTCAAACAATAGTAAAATAAAATGTCTGTTAAATGTACCCTTTGTATTTACAAACATCTCAGTCAGTTAAGTGCCATACATGATACATGCTTGGGCAATCATGTATCGAAAGAGACATGATTGACTGGGCAGAAGATTATCCCACAGTAGGTTGCCATTATTTTCTGTGATAGATTGTTTACCAGCCAAGGCTCTAGAACCTAATCTGTTGTGTTTTAACTCAAGGGTATTTGTGCATAAGTGAATGCAAAGAATTCAAACTTGGCTCCTCAATTTTTTGTTCTGAGCTGATAAAAGGAGTAAAAAAAATAGTCTTTAGTTGAATTAGTCTTTGAGTAATTAGTCCATAGAAAAAGCTCCAGTTTATAAAAAAACTTACCAGCTAAGATTCACTGACCTTCTGAGGTGTTGTTGGAGATGATTCATTTGAAGTTGCTGACACTGATTCTTTCAACATACACTTGGGGAGGGGGCTATGTCTTGTTTGAACAGCTTGGAAAAGCTGCACTTCTGCTCCTGAAAGTTGAAATCTGTGGGTTTTATAAGAAAATTTTCACAAAAGTAGACTTGAAAAATATGGTTTTAGTTTTTTCTGATTGGTCAAATATAGGTCCCTCCACTTTTTCACAATAGTTTGCAATAATTAAGTTTTAAAACAAATTTTTATAAATGAAAAAGCTTTTTAAAGCTTTCATTTTAGCTCTAATTGAAAGCTAAAGGATTAAATATACTATTTTCATTAAGCAAAATATTCTGTAGTGCATTTTTCAAACAGAAATTATATTGATTGGAATCCTTTATTTTTTTTTCTAAAATAGCTGATAGCACTTTTTTTAGCTGTCTTTCATCACGATGTAATTTTCTTTATTAAAAAATATTCCAAAAATAAAATATACTTTTCTGAAACTTTATTTGAGAAATAATGCTGATTTAAAGTGTAATTAATCTGATTTGAAGCAAGCATTATTTACTTTAAGTTAAAAGAAAAACAAACAATAGTACTGATTTATATATCTTTCAACACCTGATTTATCAAGCTATTTACATGTTTATTGCTGTCTATAGAGACTTTATCTGTTAAAGCATAATTTAAGAAAATGATGGGTGAATGTTTTTTTATATAATTTTTTAAGTATTCAGTAATCTTAAAAATGCTGAAAATATTCTCTGTAATCCAATTTTAGGAATGTTGAAATTTAAATTTACTATAGTCATCCATCCCATTTTCTAATGTTGTATATAGTTATGCTTTCAAAATAAGCATGTTTTATACATATAAAAAATCTTGGTACATGATTTGTATTAAGCTTTCCAATTTTCAATTGGTAAATATAGTAAACAAAGTTTTGAGTTTTTAAAAGATTTTTGAAATTATTATAAGAAAAATGAAAACAATTCTAAAAATTCATTATTCATTAAAAAAACCTTTTTCTTCAGACTATTATGTCCTTTTTATATATATTTATAAAACCAATTAAAATTCTATCTTAATTAAATAAGGTCATAGCTTTATTGTATTTTCATTCTTATTATTTGGAGCAGATTTTCAGGAAAGTGGTAACTATTTAAAAAAAAAATTAAAACAAAAAATGGATGATTTACATTCTCCAAGGTGTCTTGGATTTAACTAATATAACAAAGTTTGCGGACAGAATGTAATTTCTAGAAATTTCATGAAATAAAGTTTGTGAGAAGTAGCAGTTGTTTTGTTTTTTTTTCGGTGGGGAATTAGCAAATGGATACATTGGATCACTCTCACTTTGTCTGTGTGATCTGATGTATTTATTCTCAATTTATTTCCAGTTTAAATAATACAAGCTTCACTTCGTCTGTTAAAAGAAGAGGCTTCACACAAGGAAGGAGAATGATACCCCACTGAACGTAATAAAGGGTTTGGTTTGAAATTCCTCATACCTGAAGAAGGCCTGAGCGTACAACAACCGAAACATCATACAAATGAGGACAATAGTCCAAATAAATTAAATAGTGTAAACACCTCATCTCAGAAATATAGACAAATAGATTTTTCTTCTGGCTAACCAAAACCAGAAATACCTCCTACAATAGGGAATACATGTTTGTGTAACAGTTTGACTTTATTTCTTACCTTCTTCAGTCTGACTTTCATGTTTTGTTTTTCAGTAATGGTTGCCACCCAAGAAGAATTAAACATGCACAATATTCCCCTGGACAAACGTGACTATTGTGCCCACCATTATATCAAATGGATGACATGTCGTAAACAGGTGTATCCATTTACTACAAAATGTCATCATGATAGACATGAATATGAGCAGTGTGAATTTGAAGAGTAAGCATATATTTGTTATAATCATGTTTTTGTTTTAAAATCAATTCTTAAGCTTGTATATTGATTTCCATTTGTTTTGTTTGCATATAATCAAATTCATGTGTCAGTGCTGGAAACTCTATTACTTCAATAAGAACTTTTTCTTTATTCATTTCTTTCTTTCTCTACATTTTGTCTATGCTATAACAGAATATGAATGCACACACACATAGGTGTTCTTGTCCCTGACAATTGCAGTAGTATGAAACTTGAGTAACAATCTGAGTAGGTTATCTGTCTTCCTCATTTATGTCTTATTTAAGGTGTCTGTCTGTTTTTTTCTGTTTGTTCTTTGGTGAGGGAGGGGTTGATCCATTGGTTTTTATTTTCTTTGGTCACTTGACTGGTTTTGTATTTGTTCTACCAATACTTTGGTTTGTTTTGCCTGTCTCTCTCTCTCTGTATATATATGTATATGCAAACACACTAGTTTACAATCTTCTTATTACAAAACTTTTCTTTTATAAACATTGTTTTGGGGAACATAGTAATCTCTCTAATTAGTTGTTATATTTGTTCCTATTTGAGAAAAGGAAGAAATATAACAACTAATAATAAAATAATTATGCAGTATTATATAACCATACAACCAAGGTCTTTTAACAACTGCTTAAAATCACCCAAAATTGTAGTTTTGATTCTTATCTGCATTGGTGTGTACATTCACAAGAAAACAAAAGATGAAAATATTGCCACAGTGAGAAATGAAAACACAAATCTTGTTTCCAATATATTTAGTTATTTATTCACAGATTCACCAGAATAAATTTGGTAGCAGTGACAGTTGAAACATTTTTGCTACTACTTCTATCTTTTAACAGTCCAGATCTTCTCTTCAGTCAGTGAGAACTCTATCTCTCTTGCTTTAAGTGTCTCTCTCCCATCACTATGACTGCTGACTTTCACCTATCACCCATATCTATTTCACAATGTGCAACTTTCTGACTCTTCCTCCCTACATCTCTATTGACAGCTTGCCTCCCAATGAGTGATTCAAATACTGACCATTCTGTGACTGAAACTTCCTAACTTCCAGCCAGTGGGACTTGATACAGGAAGTTTTCATCTATCTATTTTCTCCACTTCCCTTTGACCAGCTAAGAGCCATTTTTAGAACTTACTGTCTACACAGTCATAAAAATTGCCATGATTCAGGCCTAGATAAAATCATTAAGTTCATTTTACTTCATGGGTGTTCTAAACTTGTTTTGTAGAGAATCATTGCACCACGGTTATTTAATTACATCAAACATTATTTTTAGTGAATACTCATGGTTGAAATAGACACTTTGTTTTATTTTAAACAATGTATATTACATCTGCCAGCCTGCACACTCAAGAAATCTTAAGAAAATGTGCTCTCTGACAGGAAATTCTTTAAAAGTTTTAAAAGTTATTAGAAATTTCTTTTTAACAATTTGCCAGCTTTTATCTTAACAAATTTTCTAAAGAAAGTCATTAAATTCTTTTACCCTTGAAGATGAAAAGAAATGTTTTCTCATTAAATTGTATCTGTCGACCATGTTAGTTTTTTAAACTTACAAAATATTATATTTGGAAATGGTGTTTGTTTTTGTACCACATAGGTAACAATTTTCTAGAAAATTTATTTTGATAAATCTATTTTTATAATATTTTTTTTTTTGTTTTTTCAGTTGGGTTCTTCGCATGAAAGAATATGAACGTGAAAAACGATTGAAAATGCGAGCTGCTCGTATCAAAGCAAAAAAAGATATGGAAATAAGCGACTGATGACTTTTTCTTTAGGTATTATAGGTTTGTCTTGTCATGTTTCTTTTAGGGGTCACCAGTTGTGTTCTTTCCATCTTCTCAGGCACTTTTGTTTCCAAGAGACTCAAGAAAACAAACTATAAAATGCTTGTTATTGGAATAAACAAAATTGGTTACCAAATTGATCTTTTTCATGTTTTTATTTATCTTTGTATATGACTTTCATATTTTGTTGGTTTCATTTTATTTTGATTGATGAGGAAAAAAAAGATCAAGATAAAAAATTTAACTGAAATGCAAAATACAAAAGATCATCCAAAAGTCAAAGAAAAAAATGATTTGGATCATTAGCCAATCCAATTGCTCTTTAGAATTTCATTTATGCATCAAAAGTTTCAAGCCTCAGATATAGAAAAGTAGAAAATACTTAAAGGAATCCTCATAAATATTTTACCATCTATAATCACATACTAAACACCCTTTATTATATCAACCACAACCAGTATAACCTTAATTCTTTCACTTTCACATAAAACATCCCTCCAATCAACAACTGCCAGGCATAAATAAAAATGCTCACTAGATGCTCAAACACATGCATGTTTAGATGTGACAATATTTAACATGGCGTAAGGACGAAAAGGGGTTAAAGAAAACGATTTTATTTTTTTAATACATTTTTCCCCAGGATTGAGAACAGGTGGAATTCAGCAAAACACAGTGACAGGATTAGAAGTCAGAGGCTAAAATAGTCTTGTTGAAAGAGAACTACCAATTGCCATTTGTTAGGAAAATTATCATTCTAAATTTCCCTGAGGGAGATAGAACGAAGGAAGTAAAACGTCAGGGAGATTGACGTCATGTAATAGCTTCTCCCAGAGGAGGGGGAAGTAGAGAAAGAGGACTGGTTGAATTTTAGGATATTTGCATAAAAGCCCTTATGCACCGTCACCACACCAGTAAAAAGGGACACCCATAAATACAAGTGCACACGGGGGTAAAGTAAGTTGGAGTTGCTGTCCGAAGTTGCAGAGGCTACATCGGGGAGTTGAGAGATTTTTTTCTCCATAACGCTGTGGTGGCAACCTGATGATAATAGTTATCTGCTGAAGAAGAAAAACTCGATATCCTTGTGCCAACCTGATAATAATAACCATGGTTGTTTGCTGAAGAAGAAAAACTTCAATGGTATCCTTGTGCCATTTTTGAAGTACACATAACGCACTTGAATTTACCAGTTATATAGTTACCAAGTCTGGCCGCTCTTCGAGAAATTAGCTGAAATTTTCCTCTCATCGCTAATTATTAGAAACGGGTTGGGAAAAGAAAAGAAAAAGAACTGTAATTTTTAAATTTTTTTATATAAATACCATCCAATGATTTATTCAGGTGTCATTCATTTTATTTCCAAAATTGTGTGTGTGTATTCAACTTGGTTTAGCTTGGTTGAGATACCCCAGTGATAATTCAGCTTAACTCTCTTAAGATCAAAAATCACAACATGGGTCAGAGAGATTACATCAATGACTGACAGGTGTGGGCTGATGGCTTGTTCTCGAACCAGGATCAATCATGACAAAGGGACGGCAGGCCATGGCCCTAGCTACACCACAACATAGAGACATGTTTGATTATATTAGCAGGATGGTTGAATCCAGTGTTCACATACCTCAAATTTGTGTTGGATTTCATATATGGGGAGACACTGCCAGTTTACAGAGTAAATTCTACATCTAGATATTGGATATCTTTTATATTAATTTTGACCTCTATTTCAAAATCGAGGCTCTTGAACAGCTGAAAAAGTTTGAATGACTAAATAAAAAAAATACTTCTTAAACTCCTCAAGAGCCTCAATTTTGAAATAGAGGTCAAAATTAATTTTTAAAAAGTTGTCCAATATTTAGATGTAGAAATACATTTTGGGCTTGGACAGACCAGGATGAAAGTGTGTACTGTTATATTTCGCTAGCCTTGACTAACTCCTCCCTTTTTTTAAATGTTTTGTTATGCATTCAAAAAAAGTGTTGGATAAACAGTTAGTATATAACTCCTAAAGATATCGAAAGGTTGAAACTAAGATAGCCTAATTGGCTGATCTTCTGAATTAGTGTGTGTATATATATATATATATATATATATATATATATATATTTTTTTTTTTTTTTTTTTAAATATCTTTAATCCAAACAGAAAAGTAGGAAGTTAAATCCCAAAAACCTGATCCTAATTAATATTGAAATTTTAATATTAAAAAATGATACAGGTGGAGAGCTCAATGTAATTAAAATTACAGAGCCAATTATAAAATAAAATAAAAATAGATGTTAATTGCAAATCAAAGTTTTTTTGTGACGTAAATTTTCTTAGTTCTTAACTCTAACTCTTTTTTTATTTTTTTCATTTTGAAAATGTGTTAGTTGCTGACGATATGTGAAATCTCTCTGAGGGATTTCATGTTGAAATGATCATACAACACGATTTTGAACATTGAAAATTTATTTTATATATATATATATATATATATATATATATATATATATATATATATATATATGCTCTCACACCCTGATTGAGCACTCTGGAAGAATGGTAGACTTTGAAAAAGCAGCAGCTACTCTAGCATCTACGCATCGTTCATTCAGTTATGAATTAAAACACTATCATTACTGGTGTATGAATACATGGTATATCACACACTAAATAGCTCAGAGGTAGAATCACCTACTGACGCCAATTTAGTCAGGTTTCAAACCTGGGTAAAAAGCAATCGAATGTCTAACCGTACTGATGAGTTGTGATACACCAAAACAGATATGTCTGCGGATGACTATATATATATATATATATATATATATATATATATATATAGAGAGAGAGAGAGAGAAAGGACCTTGAATAAGTTCTTGTTGATTTTTCATGAAAAGTAATGTTTTATGTATATTATATAAAGTTGCTGTTCTGGATTTCAGCAACGATAACGATTGTCTTGAAATATAACAAAGAACAAGAATATGTATATACTAAAATATAAACTGATATTTTTTTATTCTTTGTTGGCAGCAGTTGTGTAGCATAGACAATGTAGCCATAGAAAATCATGCACATATGAGAGAGTTGTCTTCTCTTATCTGCATTCTCTCAGTCTTCTGATTTCAGCCAGAAAAGCCCCAAACTTATATAACCTGAAATTTCCTTGCATTTTTACCTTCTCGGATTTTCACTTAACTGTGTCATCTGTGGTCAGGCTCATCTGTCAATCATCTTCACCAGCTATTGCCTTTCAAGCCTTGCTATCTTTAATGTCAATCACGTGTCGGTTACTGTTTGTGTTTACTGCCTTTTATGTTGATCATACTTATGTTGGTCACTGCTTTTGATGTCAATCATATTTCTCTTAGGTCACAGAAATATTTAATTCCTCGCAATATTATTTTTCAAAATGTTCACATATGAACATTTTGAGTGCATCTCTCCTTCACCCACATCACTCTCACACAACCAAGATAAATGTACAAAAACATATACATATAATCAGTCAGTTAAGTGCCATACGTGAAACACGCTTGGGCGATCATGTCTCGACATGACTGACTGGGCAGAAGATTATCGCGGAGTAGGTTGCCATTGCTTTCTGCCGTAGACTGGTTGCCAGCCAAAGCTACAGAAACCAATCTGTCCTGTTATTTAACCCATAACTGGAAGGAAGAGACGGATTAATACCTTTCCCAAGGGTATTTGCACGTAAGTGAATGCAATGAATTCAACTGGAATTCGAACTCAGCTCCCCGATTTCTCGTTCCAAGCCGATATCCACTGCACCACAACGCACACCATACATATAATAACATGCAAAAAAATGTCTTCTTTTTTTTTTTTTTAATTTTCAAAAATATATTCATCACATCTCTTTCTGTCATTTATGCTGCATGAGCGCATAAAATCAATCAATAATACAAAACAATATATGCAAACAAAAATAATCAACATCCAAAGGTGACACTCTTCTCTCTACTTCCTGCAATTATGTGCATGTTTTTTCCTTATTAATTCCATGCAAAAGACACTTTCCCCAATGTAAACTCTAAGTTTATCTCGTAAGTTAGGAATAATAATGAATCAGGCCAGAATACAATTTGCAGAAAAAATGTTTTCTTTTTTTTTCCCAACTTCCACTGAGTATGTTGCCTGTCTACACATTCCGATAAGCATTGAGCACCATGACATGGTATAATGGTTAGCCCAAGAACAATTACAACTGAACAGTGAGCTCAATCCTCACTAGGTGCTCCACAACTTTGGCTTTACATCACATCTAAGCCACATTTAGAAAATCACCATTAAGAGATGTGTGATTACATAATCGTTGTGATTACATAACTTATGAGCATAAAAGAATTTATCTTGCACATATTTAATTATTCGTTCATTCAAGCGCTAACTCAATCCACTCTGGGCCTCATACTGACCAACTGATTTGCTTCAGGTAATACACTAAAAGAAAATAGTGAGAACACCTACTCTTTTTTTTTTTTTTTTAAATACACACATCAGAAGGTCCTGTAATATTTCAAAAGTTCATTTTTCTCCACATTGTATTACACCAATAGACATCTTGTTCAAATTGTTACTGCTATTGTTCTTACCATGACACCTGGATTCAAATCTCACCCTAGTTAATTACTCAAGAAAATGGCTTCCTAATAATATCATTGTGCAGAGATGATTGCATTGTACAACATCATTTGAGAAGTGCCTGAAAATATTTATGAGTCAAATGTACACAAATCTGTTCAGAAACTGTAGATGCTTTTGTTAATAGATAATTACAAATTAGCAACTGGTAGGCAAATAGATCTTTAGTTTTGGTTAGAAAAAAATACTAAGAACCACTTATCTATGGCGTCTCATTTGTACTGAGAGTACCATATGGGGTGTGGCGAACCCTGTATATATAAAATGTTGCATGATATAAACAAGAAGAAAAACATTTAAAACTGCATGATGAAAAAAAAGACAGGCATCTAGAATGTTGCATAACGTGAATAGAAAAGAAGAAAGACATTTAAAGCATTGCATGATATAAACAAAAGAAGAGATATTTTAAGTGATGCATGACAAATAGTTTTATAGTTTGGTATGTCATATACAAGGGTAAGGGGAGAGATGTAACACTATTTTTGGTCCTGAAAGGTAGAAAGGAAAGAAGGAAGAGACGTAATACTTGTAACTTTCTTCTTCTAGAGCTGTTCAGACCACACAAGTGAGATAGATAATGTTTTTATGACTTCTGAATGCTGTTCAAAGATTCTTATCACAAAAGCCATAAATCTGTTTTCACTAAAACTGAGTTTCCTCATTATTGAAAAATGTATTGACCATTGATAGAAGCAACAGGATATGGTGGATTTGATGACCTTAGTGACAGCCACCTCCTGCTGAGAAAGAGAGAAAAAAATTACCAGAAATAAAGTCTCCTGGTTTCTTGTGGAATTTTGTGATGCTGGTAAAGGAGAAACATGACTTCCTTTTCGACCAAAGCAAGATAATTTTTTATTCTTATTGAAATGATAAAAATACAAATGCAACATGACCACACACACAAAAGTGAAAAGAATGATAATTAAAATTTGACCGTTGGCCTGAAACCTGTCCTTTGGGTGGTGGTGGAGGTATTTACACAGAAGAGAAAGAGACGGGGTTGATAAGATGATCAAAGAAAGTGCTATGGTGGATTTTGGGAGGAACATTCCTCAAACAATAGTGGGAGGCACTCGCACAGTAAAGTGGGAGATGAGGTTGATCAGGTGACCAAAAGGAGGATCTCTTATGATCATTTGAAAATGTTAAGTGTAACCAAAGTGTGTCACAACCATCACCGCTAAATGCAAGACTCAATATAAGCAGACAATAGAGTTGGACCGGTACAGAGTGAGTTAACACAAGAGACGTTGTCACGTGACTGCCTGCCTTAGAAGAAATTCTGATTTCTGCCTGGTGCCAGACCAACCAACTTAGATAGTGTTACATCTTGTAGAAGATGTGATTTGGAATTATAGTTGTCTGCATGCAAGTGATAAACTCTAACCAAATACTGTACTGAACAGAACATATGTATATAAACTCCTTGTTAATTTTACAAGGATTTCCTTTTTTTATTGTGGCTCTCAGCCTTGTCTAGATCATCAATACAGTAAATTTTCAACGATTTTCAACCTATACCAGCTTTGAGAACTATCAAGTACGTGGACAAAGCCCAGTTTAGAACAAAGTGATTGACTATTGATCAGCTGCAAGATTTTGTATGTTGATGCAAAAGACCAATCGTGGGAGGTTCACAGAAATACAGTAACACAAAATAACCATTATTTTCTTTTTAAATAAATGAGTTTGTAATATCTTTATAAAAGCTTAAGGGGGCCCTAGACCAGTTTAACCTAAAGGATAAACTGTCCCTGGGTGAATCAGTTGAATCAGTTGAGAATGTTGAAGGCAACTGAAGCTTGCTGGCTTTACAAATTGCCCTTTGCAATTTCAGTCCAATGATTACAGTATGTATCCCAACAATGATGGGTTATTCTATCAGGATAATGTACTGGGTCATCAGGTCTAAGTTGGCCAAAATTAGTTTGAGAAACATTACAAAGGTTTCTAATAAATGATGTGGCCTCCAAATTTGCTTGATATGAGGCCATTTATTACTTACAGGATGTGGTGGATCTTGCACCTATGAATATCAGGGACTTATGGACAGCTAACAAGATGGTATGGCTCAACATCTTTCCAGCAGTCTTCTGATCCCTTTTAGAGTCAATGCCATCTCAAATTGCTCCGAACTTGACCAGGCTAAAAGGGGTTCTGCACAATATTAGGTACCTACATCATAATTTTGATATGTCAGTGTTTAAAAGACATTACTTGTTTATCTAACACAAATATACAAACTATATTTTAATTATTCTTTCTGAACTCTTGATTCTAATCCTAATTTTTCTGCTTGTAAGGAAGGCAAAATTTTTAAAAAAATACAAGAAAGCACTTTTCTGTTAAATGAAAATATTGAGAAATGTAATAGATAAAATATTTATACCCTACAGATATTTTAGACTTGAAAGTTGATTTTTATATTGTTCTATTTC
This sequence comes from Ascarosepion bandense, assembly GCA_037127315.1. Taxonomy (NCBI): domain Eukaryota; kingdom Metazoa; phylum Mollusca; class Cephalopoda; order Sepiida; family Sepiidae; genus Ascarosepion; species Ascarosepion bandense. Next base: position 2,965,010 of record JBBBDQ010001192.1, read on the forward strand.
AAACACATTGACTGATCAGTAATCAGTCAATTTAATCACATCTACTGCATATTTAAAATCCTTTCTCACCAGAACTTCAGTAATCGAAGAATAACAGTAAAAAAAGCAACATCTATTCAAAACTCCTGAGATTGCCATTTCAACCAAGAAATGCTAAGTTTATTTTTTTAAAGTTACCTATCTCCCTATATTTTTTTTTTTTATTACAGTGAGTTTCCCCTGTAGGGCCACTCGAGTTAAGCCTAGATAGGTTAAGATTGTAGAGATCATGGGAAACATCCTTTTGGGAGTTGGTTTCACAAAGTTGTTGTTCACAGGCAGAAACTGTTCAAGTGGAACTTACTTTTCACTAATGGAATACAGACGGAATGTGGATGGTTTTTCTACAATGTGGGTGGCATGGCAGATCCTGGCCATAAATATTCTAACTGGTAGAACCAAGGAATGCAGTTTCTCTTAACACTTTCCATGTAAATAGTGATAGAGCAATGAGAACTTTGCTATATCTCGCCTGTGGGTGAGAGGTTGGTAGATGGAAAATAATTTGTCACCTACAATGACTGAGACATTTCTGGACTCTATTAAAACTGGAAAGTAAGGACTAGGCAGCCCCTATCCATATATGACAGGCCTGATTTAGCTCTTATAAAGACAGGGGACAGCTCAAGTAGTCAGGTACTTACTTGAGCAGTACAGGGGACTGACCATTTTTCCTGCCTCTTTAGTGATGGATTGTATATACAAGTTCTACATGAGTGTTGGAGTGAGTTTAAAGCCCAATAGTCTCTCAAGGCACGAAGACCCCCTGAGAGGTCATCCATTCATCATGACTAAGAGTTAAAAGTCCAATTGCTAATGATAGAATGTAAGTTGTTTGGTTTTCAAGGCATTGAATGTAACCAGCCAGTTTTTCCCTATTGAGAAGTTAGAGCAAGACTAGCAGTGTAGCCCGGCATTGCTCGGGTGTAATGAAAGCTTGAAAACTAATCCATGGTCCTGGAGCTCAGACTCTTTAGACATTGGCATGAAAGACTAAAAACCAATAGTTGTTTCCAGTTAAAGCAAAACTGTAGACTGAAAGAAAAATGAATGGATGTAAGTCAAATTTTGATTTCCTGGTATCGATATCAAATAAATTTTTTTCATCATAAACTGAATTTTGAAGGCTAAATAAGTCCTCTGAGTAAATGGTATCATGGCTAAGACTAAGAACTACAATTATACCTACTTAGAGCCACACCCAAAGCAAAAACTGAAATAAAAGGGCTGAAAAAAAGACAGACATGCAGGCAGATAAACAGACACACACACACAAACATCTTGCCTTTTATTTATATATATATATATATATATATATATATATATATATATTATCGATTTTCTGCACTATTGTAAGAACTGCAACCTTGAAACTTCTGAATATCATTTCTTTTGTCTTTATCAAAATTTGATTAAATTCAAACCACTCCTTCTATAACCCGATTTTTTTTTATTATCGATTTTCGATATTTATCAGGGGTACCTCAACACAAAACCTAGCTAAGAATACTTGAAGACGCTTATAGTACAACTGTGTAAATTTTCAAGAAAATCGGTTCAACCGTTTCAGAGTCTATAGGTAACGGACACATATACACACACACACATACAAAGTTCCATTTGTAAATAAGTTTAGATCAGATGAGAGATCAGCGGCTAATCTCTGATCATCATGGGTTTTGAAGGTGCACCCAAATATCATCATATCATCAGCAGAGATATTCACAAATGATCTGAGTATATTTTATATTTTTATATATATATATATTTAAGTGGGTATTGGCATGGAATGAGAAATTGGGGAGCCAAGTTCAAATTCCAGTTGAATTCCCTGCATTTACTTATGTGCAAATACACTTGGGAAAGGTATTAATCCATTTCTTCCCTCCAGCTATGGGTTAAATAACAAGATAGATTAGGTTTTAAAGCATTGGCTGGCAACCAGTCTACCACAGAAAGTAATGGTAACCTACTGCGAGATAATCTTCTGCCCAGTCAGTCATGTCACTTTCGAGACATGATTGCCAAAGTGTGTGTCACATTTCGCACTTAACTGACTGACTGATATTTTTAGGCAGATCATTTATGTAAAGTAAAAAAAGGGTTGGTTTAAGGAGTGACCTCTGGAGGACACCTGCATTGATTGATAGGGTCCTGGAGGACTGGCTGTTAACAAATACTTTCAGGGACCTACCCATTCGGGAGGATTTTAGCCAGAGTTTTTCAGCACTTTTTAATTTCATTTGCATAGATGTCTAAATTTTTACTTTTAAGTTATAATGTGCAGAAAATGCACTTCCCAACTGAATTATGATGTTACTATAAAAGTTTGTTCAACTTTATTTTGTTTACTTTTATTGCTTCACATAATAGGGATATAATGAGTGTTTGTATCCCTTTTGGAATGTGACTTCCAATAAATTTATGTACTGCTGTTAAGAGAACCATTTCAAAAGTAAATAACTCCTATTTTTACATCTTGGACATCAGACATGATTTTTTTTAAAAATGATAAAAAAAAAACTCTTCTGCTTTAAATTACACGATTTTTCCTGTTTAGAATTAATTTTAAGTAAGTTAATTTAGATCTGAACACTACAAGTCTTGTCTATTGAATTTTTACATTTGTAATTAAAAAATGCTTTTATTTAACTTGTGGAGCCCCACTTTATGATAAAAATAAACGACAATACATCACAGCTGAAGCAATGATTTATCCATCACAAATGTTGATTGTTAAGAAGTGTTACAAATTGAGTATAAACCTATTAAAAGTAGATCTTGGCAAGATATTCTCTATTTCTGCTAAACCCATTAAAAGTGGATCACTTGTCAAAAACGTTTTCTGATTGGTCACTTTCCCCTGCATGTGCATGTAGACAAGAGTTTGCACCAACTAATTTTGAGCTGGTCACATGACCAAGACCAAATAGAAATTCTGTGGCTCAAGAAAGAACCAGCACTTATTCATGACAAGGAAGTAGACATCTACGTAATTCACCATGTAATGGACAAGAGAAATCTACCCATTTTATTTGCCGCATGGTGCAAAGCAGAATCCTTCAGTGAAAATTCTAAAAACAAGGCGCCAGAACCTTACGACCCTTTTGCATCTCACTCAGTGAAAATTGACACAAGACAAGAGAGATTTTAGGTTGATTAACATCAACTCATTCTCAGCGAACGAATCTTACAAAAATACACAGCAAAGACCTGCAGCAAAAGAATCCTCAATATCAAAACAAACAAGAAAACTTTCAACATACCCAAAAATACAATCCAAGGTAAAAAAACTGTACATACACTTTTTTCACTATTTCTGATAGTAAAAAAAAAGCTAAAAGCATGGTGAATGTTCTTGTTAAAACAAATCATTTAAGAACATTTTATTAAACAGAGAATCTTAATTTGAACTGCATTAATTAAATCCATTCTTCAGCAGATTTATCCAACATTCACTTGGACTCAAAACTTCTATCCTTTTGAAAGCATTCATTATTATATTTGTATAAAATGTGCTATTGTTTAAAAGAGTTGTTGAATACTCAAATATTGACCTTGCACCTTACATGCAAATTAAGTGTCTGTTGAGTAATTGAATGCAGCCTACAAAAATACCTTCTGATGTATCAAAATTTTTTAATCTTGAGCAAACTCAACTCCACAACAAACTCAAAAATAGAATGGTTGGCATACAGCTATACCATTTTAATCATTTGTCTCTTGAAACTGGATATTCACTTCTTCTTTTTTTTTTTTTTTTTTTAACTTAACAAATCAATCAAAAGTTTGGTTCAATTTCAATATAAACTTATTTATTCTCGAACATTGACATGGTACATTTAAAATTAAATATTTAGCTTTAATATTAAATATTCAGTATTTATTGTTCGATAATGAAAAAATTTAATTCTTCAAATATATTTCATTATAACGATTTCTCTGTTTATTAATGAAGCAAAAGTGGTTTCAAATCAATTACTTGCGTATGTTGTGGTAAACTCGCTTTTAGAACATTGTAGTAGTCACTAGAGTAAAAAATCAAATCTTCCTTTTGTTACATGTTGTATGAATGTAAAGAAGGAACACTTTAAGTTGAACACCGGTTCGGTGTTAGTTTCCATGTGCTTAAAGACATATTCGGTAAGAGGAAGAAATAAGTTAAATTTTCTTTTACTATAATGCTTGTTATTTAAGTTATCGTTTTTTCTTTAAATATCAATTTTATATTGTTTATTCAACATCCCATCAGTTAATAAACTGTAGGTTATTATTTGTCACCATACAATTCATTATCTTCTACCTGTTATTGAACAACCAGCAACACTAACGGTAACACGCTTACTCACTAAAATAGTATAAATACAAATGGATAAGATGATATGAACTTTGAATCGTTAAAAATTAACCAAAAAGTAAGTCATGATTTTTGTCTGGCCTTTCTATAATATCAAATACAATGATAAAAAAAATCTTGCTTGATAGATTAGTCGAGGAGTGAAAAAATTCAACAATACTCGACCACGCATTCACTGAAACCAACATTTAAGAAGTATTTAGTGCATGCAAACCTTTGTTGTGCACATATTCTTGTATATCAGTTATTTTTTAATATAATTAAAAATTTAAGAGAAGGCGAAATAATAATTAAAATAATCGCAATTTCTGTGTTCGGTCCTAAATCTAAAAACGGTAACTTTTATATTCAAATTTACGTTTAGGAAATTAGTCGATTTTGTTTGAGGTTTTTACTTTCCTTTCATTCAGCAGACAAAGAGTTGTATTAAAAAATAAATAGCGTTTTTCGTCATGGGCTGAGGTTATCAATGGTGTGTCTCTGTGGCCTGCCCACCACATATTATTTAAATTTTATTTGTGATTAGAAATTAGACAAGACTCCAGAATTGAATAAACACCAATTCAAATTGTTACCAAAAAGTTTCAGAAAGCATGCATATAACTGTGAACAAGTGTAAAGAAGGAGAAGTTTTCTCCCATAGACTGTAAATTTTACAGTGTAAAAATTAATGAATGTTCCTTGAAGAAGGTTGATTGAAATAAAATTTGTTCAGAGAGAAAAGGTTCTGTATATTGGAGGTTGTCACATGTACGTTCGAAATTTTGGTTAAAATTTTTTTCTTTCTTCATTGGATGACCAGATTTTTACCAAATTTAATTCTAAATTTTTAATCGAAGTTATTCAAAATTCCCATCTTCACGCCCCAAGATTTAAATTCTTTTTCGTGGGGGTGTAGAAATGTTCCGTTTCCCAGTTAAGTGCCATACGTGATACACACTTCTTGGGCGATAATGTCTTGAAAGAGACATGACTGACTGGGCAGAAGTTTATCCCACAGTAGGTTACCATTACTTTTTTGTAGACTGATTGCCAGTCAAAGCTATAGAACCCAATCTGTCCTGTTATTTAACTGGAAGGAAGAGACGGAAAAATACCTTTTCCAAGAGTATTTGTGCGTAAGTGAAAGCAAGGAATTAAAACTGAAATTCAAACTCAGATCCCCAATTTCTTGTGGTGATACCAACAGAGCAAAAGCAATTGGACCAGATGTTTGCTCTCTCACGACAAAAAGGTAAATGACCCAAAGTCATCATTGCGCATCCGGGTTCGCACAGATGTTCCGGTTGAAAAATAAAAATTAATTAAATATTAAATTCCCATTTCACGAGCCTACATGAATTTTATTTATCAACCAATGGGAAGCCCAGAATCAAATACAAGTGTGAAATCCCAAATGATCACTTGCGATCCAAAAAGCCGAGACAGAAAGCACCCAACAGACAGACCGATGGTAATAGGCGAGAGTAATTAATATCTCCCTTGACCAAGTCAAGTGGCTACTATGCTCTTCCCTTCAGCTCTGCTTCCTTCTTCCCTGTCTCAAAACTACTTACTGACCTAAGGAGTGACTACATCAAAGACATTCCTCATTTACACTCTCCCCACATTCCTAAGCCTTAAATCTCTTTCAGCTTATTATTTGCCATGAACATTTTAACCTCCATTGGACCTATATTCAAGTTATTACTTTAATTGTAAAAAACATTAATTGATATATATATATATATATAAATGTTATTTTCAACTCAATTTGCTTTTCTTGATTTTATAATCATTTTATGACTTATAGTGGGCTATCTACCACAAGTCCAAATTCCGTTAACCTGCAACAGTATACAACTACTCTTCACTAGAACGAACTCCCACTCCACCAAAAAATCGAATAGATAAGCAACCCACTATATTCTCATTCCGAGCCAATATCCATTGTACCACAACGCACATCCTACATTTTAATTATTATTTAAAAACAAATTGTTCACTTAGGTTTCATAAATTCTGGTCAATCATACTTACCTTGTCAATACAAGGTTGTCAGTAATCAATCAAGACCTCTGTGATTAAGAAATGTCTGTATACTACATTTCATGCTATAAGCAAGTAATACTTGTTTAAATCAGGTTAACTGTAAATTTGCTAATTTTTTGAAAATAACACATTGCAGGTGTATATTTTATTTTTGCAATTTTTTAGAGCCGAGAATTAACTTTGGTTTACAAACCTGTCAATATGTAAAAAACTGCTGATAAACTGAAAACACTCATAAAGTTAGGATTACAATCAATATAATTTCTATTTGAAATAACACCAGTGTATTTTGCTTACAGAAAATAGTAAATTTATTCATTTAGCTTTCAATTAAAGCTAAAATGAAAACTCCAAGAAAGTGTCATTATTTTTTAAAATTCATTTCACAATTTCAGTATCGAAAATCAGTGAAAGTACCTATGCAAAATTATAAAACACAAGACAACCACTGCATAGAATTTTAAAAGGAAAAGCATATCTACAGTTTACTTACAAAAAAAGGCAGAAAAATGTTTGCACAAAAATTTCCTTTTATGTGCCTATTAAGACAGGATAACAATTTATATGATAAAGGATTATCAGCAAAATATGAGGAAAAAATTACATCTCAGGAAGAGAAGGATTTTTAAAAATGATGAAAAGAGAAAACAACAAGGCAGTAGAAATCAAAGGTGAGAAGAAAAAAAAATGATTCACACCTTTAAACATGCCTTGGCAGATATTTTGTAAAATAAGTTAGAAAAGAAAACTACAGGAGGAGCATTTGAGATAGATTAGCTTCCTTGTAACAATGCATTCAAAAATTGTAGTCCCAGTGGAAAACTTTAAGTTAAATAATATGTAGAGTGTGATGGTTCTTTTTTTTTTCTTTTTCTTTTTTTTAAGACTACGGTTGGAGTTGGAAACTGTTGGTGATACAACTAATCCTCCAAGTAAACCACATGCCCATCATCAACAGATAGAATCAGGCCCTTATTGTTGTTGTTTTCTCAATCACACTTTGACATGTACTGCAGATAATGGCAAATTTCTGTGTTCAAACATAGTATGGTTGAAATTAAGGAAATTACATGTATGACGTTAAACTCAATCAGAGGTATGTATGGTGTTAATGAAAGGTGATTTACCAGATATCAATTTGTAAATTGGGGCATGGTTACCACTTATAATTGTATGACCATACATCATGATGTCTACTGGTATGATACAACACAGAAAAAAAACTTTTGAACATTACAAACCTTTCTTCTGATGTGTGTGTTCTTAAAAATAGAAAAGAACAACAAATAACAGAAAAGGATAAGTGCCTCTCACTTTTCTCTTTCAGTGCATTGTACTTTTTTATGTTTAAAGATTTTCTTCGTGGTATCACAAAGGAGTTGGCCGATGTTGCAAAGTCAAAAACAAACTTGCTAAAAAAATGAAGAATATCTGAAGCAGATCAGTTCTTTAGCTGACAGAAGTGACAGCTAGTATGAGGCCCAGAGTAGATTGAGTTAGCACTCGAATGAATAAATAAATGGAAAGAATAAAGAAACAAAAGGAAATAATAAAAAACAGAGTTAACATCCAACTGAAAGGCCGGGGATATCGCCATGACTATAAGTCAATTATGGATATTGATTAGAGTCTGAGACGTGCAGAAAACTTTGGAAGTTGACAAAAAAAATGTGCAAGATAAATTCTCTTCTGGTTATAAGTTATGTATTCACATGTCTGAGAATGGTGATTTTTCTAAGTGGCTTAAATGTGGCATAGGGCCGAAATTATGGAGCACCTAGTGAGGATTGGGCTCACTGCTCAGTCTTCATTCTAACGCTAACCACTACACCACGTCTCAGAATGTGTAGATGGTCGACATACTCAGTGGAAGTTAAGAAAAAAGAATAAAAAATTTTTTCTTCATGCAAATCTTATTCTGGCCTGATTTATCAATATGCTTAACTTAAGAGACTAACTTAGTTTTCATTGAAGAAAGTGTCTCTTTATGGAATTAATAAGAAAAAAGCAAGCAATCTTTTCACTCCTCTTCCTTTTTTATTTTATTTTATTTTTTTTCAATTGGAGTAGATAGACTAACCTATTGCCTGGTTCACACTTCACCCACATCTATTGAAGAGGTGAAGAGGCTCATCCCTTGTTCCCTGTTTAGGATGTGGTTTCCGGCTTTCTCTTTTCCAATCTTTTCACTTCTCTTCCATTTTTTTTTTTTTTTTTTTTTTTCAATTGGAGTAGATAGACTAACCTATCGCCCGGTTCACACTCCACCCACGTCTATTGAAGAGATGAAGAGGCTCATCTCTTGTTCCCTGTTTAGGATGTGGTCCGGCTTTCTCTTTTCTCTTTTCCAATCTGTTCACTCTCACATAGCACCCTGCACATCAGTGGCGTTACCGTCTTGCTCGGGGTGATATGATTAAAAAAAAAAAAACACAATTGCAGGAAGTAGAGAGGTGGGGAGAGTGTCACCTTTGATATCGATAATTTTCTATTATTTTTGTTTGCGTCTGTTGTTCTGTATTACTGATTGATTTTATGTGCTCATGCAGTGTAGTAACTAGAAAGAGAGAGATGTGATGAACATATTTAAAAACATTTCTTTTGCATGTTATATGTCTGTTTGTATACAATTGCCTCGGTTGTGTGGGAGTGGTGTGGGTGGAGGAGAGATGGACTGAAAATGTTCATATATGAACATTTTGAAAAATAACAGGGTGAGGTGAATAATATATTACCTTGACCAGCAAAGATATGATTGACAAAAATATATCCTGGCTGTGGATGTTGGCGATGGAGTGCAGCATGAAACACAGACGATAGTTGACAAAAATATGATTGACATCAAAGGCAGAAAGGGTGGGGGATATCATGGCTTAAAAGATGATAACCAGTGAAAATGATTGACAGATGTATCTGGCCACAGAAGACATCAATTAAGCAACAGCCTGAAAAAGCAAAAATTCATAAAAATTTTGGCTTATATAAGTCTGTGATTTCTGACCGAAAACAAGAAAAGATGGGGAAGAGAGAAAGGATAACTCCTGCCTGGCTAATGACTCTCGACTACTCTTATGAGTGCGTGATTCTCTCCAGCTACCCACTTACTCCACGCAACCATCACTGGCAAAGTATAAAAATATATACATGTTTGTCATTGTCAGTCAGGACTATCGTTGTTTGTTGAGATCTAGAACCAGGCAGTATATAACATAATACTGAATATTCATGTTTATGTAATTGACTTAAGCAGTCAAAACATTGTTTCTATTTTAAAATTTTCATATTATTAACATTCAAGATAATTTTTTTTTTAAATTTGTATGATTTCAGATGTTTTTAAATTAGCCATGTGTGGAATTTGCTGTATTTTTGGCCCTGCAGATAATGTCACCTTGAAAGAGAAGGTCAGTTCTCCAGATGAGGCATAGAACTCAATGCTTTTTTTCATCAGTTTAAAGTTTATAGACTTCATTTTTCCTACCTTGATGTTATCTCCCTATCACAAACATATACAAAGAAAGATTGACAAGTAGACATTATTTATGTGATAAGGTAACCCTGTTAATAGCACTTGAGAAAATCTTTATAACCAGTGTTTTTATGTATAATTGGGCAGCAACCTTTCTTTTATAAGTTTTTTTTCTAATGTTCTTACAGTTTTAGCCCTAAAAGGAAAACTAAGAACATGAAAAAAACTTATACAAGGAAAATCTTAAATATATTTTTTGTTACATTCAATGAGTATCTATCTATCTATCTATCTATCTAGATAGATAGATAGATAGATAGATATTTATTCAAAAATTATAACATGAATATGTTATAATATCGCTACAAAAGTAGCTATTTTGTTTCGACACTTCTTGTGTTTTATCAAGTGATGAGCTTTATTTCAAGTTGAGGGGTTTTAAATGGTTAAAAAAAACAAAAACCCTTTTAATCGGGAAGGCATTGTTGTATAGACAGTGGGGACCAATCAGAATAAAGTAACTTTTAATTTGGAGAATATGTGAGCAGACTCAAAAATAATTTTGGGGGTGGGCATTAGTATTAATATTTGACTAAATTGAGATCAGCATTATTAATTGACTATTAGATTCTCTTTATTATTATTACGAATTTTTAAAAAATTTCTAAGTTTAACAATTTATTAGATTTAGAAAGTTATATATTAAACGAGGAAAAGAAATAACGCACACATATAAATAAACCTACAAACATCCACACATGGACAAATAGATGAGTATACACACATACACTGGCAAACAGACACATATACACATGCATACATACACAAATTTCAAAATCTTGTTTTTATCAACTTGTCAATTTGTCAGTTATATTTTAAAGCCCGATTTGGAAACAGGCTGAACCGCCAAAATATTGGATACACATAAGAGCGAATTCGTAACATGACTAGCCTTGAATGAATGAGGTCATGGCAGACACAATCATATTTCAGTGCATGAACACATAAACATAATTAGATATATACTCACGCAAATACACAAGCTAAAAACAAAAACGTACACAACTAAAAACTCTTAACCTTTTAAAACCCCTCAACTTGAAATGAACCTCATCACTTAATATGACACAAGAAGTGTTGAAACAAAATAGCTACTTTTGTAGTGATATTATAACATATTCATGTTATAATATCTGAATAAATATTATTAGCTCTACTTTGTATTGAGCACTTCTTAAGAATAGTGTTTCTTTGGATACAGAATATTATTCCATCCATACTTACCCTATACTTAGATAGATGTACAAGGTAGTCCAAAAGTAGGTGGAATAGGTTTGTATCAATTATATTAATACAATGGTGTCAAAAACTAAGTGTTGGTGATTTTTTAAATTACATGAGAGATACAGTTTAAGAAATTAATACCCAAAGAAACTTGTGTAAAACTATTAAAGTGTGAGGGGTAGACTTCTGTGTAAATTGTGATGGACAACAGTTTGAGCACTTGCATTGATAAAATTTAAATGCTTTTGTATGATTGTACATACTAAAATTTAACTGTCAATGTAATAACTGTATTTTTGTAATCTCAAAATAAATGTTATCATTTACTGTCCACCTACTTTTGGACCACTCTGTATATATAGGGGGGGAGGAGAAATAAAGTCACTATACAATTACTTATAATAAAAAAGCAAAGCAGAATCAGAAAAAAAGCATAGCAATACACATGGTTACAAAAACAAGCAATTGTTTTTTTTTTTTTTTAGATGCATTTGCAGACTTAAGCTGTCAGAACCATTTGTGTCGTGACATTTGTCAAAGCATTCTTTAACGTTGTAGGGAATGCATTCAAGCAGGTGGCCTGCAGTTCGAACAATATCAGTAATCAATTTACTCTTGTTTACCATAGTATTTTATTGTAATTAATCAGAATTAACCAGAATCATTTTAATAATAAATTTCTGGACTGTTGATTAATTGCTTTGTCTTAACTGTTAACTGCATAGTGACTTTATTGTCATCCTGAGAGGATTCATTGGAAATACATTAGTCGCATTTCTGTGTCTGTCTGTCTGTCTCTCTCTATATATATATAGAGAGAGAGAGAGACAGACAGACAGAGAAAGGACAATCTCAAAAATAAAAACTTGCAGATTATTTTTATGGAATTCAGTCAAGGAGGTGCCAAGGTCCTGAATCAAATTTGACGTCAGTAAGGACCCTTTCTTCTGGGAGGGGTTAATCTGTGGCAATCACAGTATGTTCTTAGCTCATCCTAAGACATGACGGGGTGAGCTTTGCACCCAGTATCACTTTAAACTATCAGAGGAGTTAGTGAGTGACTTCATGGCAGGTGCAAGATCATACCTTGAGAGATGTTGATAATAGCTTCACCCAAAATGTAAATAGGCAGTTGACCCAGCTGAGTTTAGAGTGTACATATGTCAAACAAGATTTTATGTTGGCTTCCCCACCCTAGAGGAAAAAGCCAGAGTTTTTCACATTCTCGCAAGTAGATCTATGTTTAAAGAAAGTTTCCAAAGCTATATGCCCCATGTCAATATTAATTGACAAAGTCCAGAAGTGAATAAACATATAAAATATTACTTAGACTGTTTAATGAATTTTCTTTCTTTTCAATATTTTCAGGAACATTTGGCATCTTGTTCTAGAATTGGGAACCGTGGTCCTGATGCCTGTAAATGGGAATCCATTAATCTCTCTCACCAAACACTAGCTGCATTTTGTGGTTATGTTCTCCATATTCGTGGACAGTTGACCCCTCAACCACTGACAGACAAAAATGAAAATTTACTTCTTTGGAATGGCGAGGTATTTGGTGGATTATCTCCAGTAAGTGCTTTCAACAATCTTATTAACTTATAAGCAAATTCAAATACAATAAATTTAGATTCTTTGCTATCAACAGAAATTTATTTAGAAACTTTGATTCTTCATACAGGTTGCCTGTTGGAGAACCTCCTGGGTATGATGATAAACTACATCCAGCAGCAAGTTCTCTGATTACAGAATTTTGAGGAGCATGGAACCATCTTTTAGTTGTTGCTGTTCCAAGCTCCACCCTGATCTGGGGTGGTAGCACCTGTTAGGGTTCTGGCTATAGACAAATAGTGAGCCCCTCAAACTGGGATCAGAAAACTATGAAAATATAAAAATACATTTTTATAGTAAAAAATACTAGCAACAGATTTTAATAGTAAAAGAAAAAATTACCAAAGTTCCCAAGGAAATTAAATTTTGGCATTAAATGACCTACAATGAGTTGATATGCTGTCAAACAAACCAACCTGTTGAAGAAGCTTTCTGCAGTTAGTGTCCATAGGAGACCAGAGAAGAGTCTTGACATGGGACATACATTTCACTTTACACATTTAGTGCATAAGATTGCTTGTAGAGCAATGGTTAGCAGAATAGTTTTCTTGTTTCAATGACTAGTGAGTTCAGACTATTGGATGTTTTTTATTATGGCTTTGAACCAGTTTGATTTAGTAAATATTTATATCTTGTATGTAAAAGAATAGAATAGCATTTAATCTGACAAAAATCAAGGTGGTAACATGCAGAGAGAGATCTAACCCTTTACAATATATATATGACCAATTTTATATTCTAGATACAATTTTTGTATATCTAAATGCAAGAAATAATAACAAAAGTTCAAGGTATCAACCTTTTCTGTCTCTTCTTGAACAGCAACCAATTATAATTTCATTATTTTATTTTCCAGTTACAGGAAGATGATAATGATACTCAAGTCCTCCTGGAGCAGTTGGCTTCTTGCAACAATGATAAACAACTAGTGTCTTTATTCTCTTATCTGCAAGGACCATGGGCTTTTATCTATTGGCAGGTAATTTGTTTTGGTGTGTAGAGGGGTACATATCTTACACACTCAATTTTTTATTTGATTTTCTCAAAAGCCAACCAAAACCATTGTTTTTGTCATTGTTTTAAAGAAAGAAAACTTATTCAATATGAAAAGACATTATATGTAGACATTGCAATAATAACATTTCATGATAATTTTTATTTTAAACCAGCAGAATTTTAAGATTAAGAGAAAACCTTAACTTTCTAGACCACTTGATTTATTCACATCTACACTGACCATAGCAAAAGAAGGATTGAGCAATTTTCCTGGATTGTCTCTTTCTGCAGTATAGGAAGTCTGAAAAAAACAAATGTATCAGTCCCGATACTTTTTGATCAGATGCTATACTTTATTGAAGTTTGACATATCTTAAAATGTGTACAGTATTGGAATCTTTTTGTCCTTTGATAGCCAGCATCTTCTTGTTTATAAAATGGGATATACATGAAGATAGGAAAATTAAAATTATTTTGTTTTTTCTCGAAGGCAGTGGATGTGCAGGTGGTGTAATGTATAACAGCTCAGAATGAGAAATCAGAGAACCAAATTCGAATTCTAGTCAAGTTTGTTACATTCACTTGCGTTACTTCTCCCAGCTATGGGTCAAATAACAAGACTTGTATCTGGAAAAAATTATAGTTATCTCCCAAAAGATTATTAATGCAATATCCCTTCTGCCAAATTATTCTTTTTTCTTACAATCCAAAGAATATGTTTAACTTTTAATAAAACACAATGGATGAATAAGCTGTGATAAAACAAAGCAATAAAAAAAAACTTTGAAGGCATTTCACAAATTGCAATAAGTTAGCAGGCAGAATATAATTTTACAGTGTTTACATCTTTTGATAATCAGTGTGAATATGTTGAATGATATCACCTTTTATAATTAAGCACTATGTTAAAGCTTTTTATATGGTTAATTTATTTTCACATGGATATGTATTAGGAAATAGTAACATTGTAAAAAAAAAATGGTTTCCATCTTAATGGATACAATTTTTCTTTGCTCTCATGAATTTTAAAATTTCTCATGTATTTATTTATCTTTTAACTATAGGCTGCAAGCCAGAAATTATGGTTTGGCAGAGATGTCTTTGGACGTCGGAGTCTTCTGTGGCATCTTCCAGAGTCAGTAGATGATGTTTTTATACTTAGCTCTGTCCGCATAGGAGTCCAGGTTAGTTTTTGAGATTTTAAGACGCACTTTGTATGAAGTTCCAGTTGCACTTTTTAAGATTTCTCCCATATTGTCAACATGGAAAAAACATCAAATACTATATAAATACAAAAAAAATATTTGCACATTCTAATACAAATATAATATTTTTTCTTTACTCAATATTCATTGAAGAAAAAGTTACGTCATGAAATATACTCAGAACGTCTCAACACATTTTCTCAACTTATGGATACGATTTCTAAAATCATCTGAAGAATTCACATATATTGAAAATATTAACACAATTTGTTGCAAAAAAAAAACAAAGAAAAAAACATCCAAATACTACAGTTATGAATGGCAGGTCAAAAGGCAAAGGCTCAAGATGCACAATAAGTGCATGATGAAATGTACCAAAATTATTTTTCTCAAAAACTGCTCTTGTTAAACAGGTGGCATATTTTATGGGCATCTATAAAATAATTGCTAATTTGTACACACTTTAAAATACAAAAATGTTTTCATCACTCCTACACTCCCTTACACAGGCTCTATTGATCCAGGTTACATAGCTACACAAGGATCCATTAATAAATATGCTAAGGTAATTTTGTCAGAATATCCTTACCAACACTTAAATACTGACTGTATATATAGTCTTTTCTGTTGACATGTATTGAAAAATGCTGATGTTAAATATAATCAAGCATGGATCAGCAAGCCAAAAGAAAAATACATTTAATCCGAAATATTTTCAATTAATTTTTTAAAGATTAAGGATTATGCCTGTTTAGATGTTTTTCACAAAATCTTTTTATTACCTGTGAATTACCATTCATTCTAGGGAAATATATTGCAGTTGTTTGCCTTTTCCACAGTTTGGACTTTAAAATTTTCCTTCTTTTAGAGCAAGGGTCAGCAACCTACAGCCCACGAGCCTGATTACCAATGACTCTATTTTTAACATGAGTGATGAGGCTTTCGAATTCAACAAAAGGCCTGCTGTTATCTTCCTCTGATCCACCTAATTGAATTTGAATACTATGACCGCAAAAACACGATCATAACCCAATCACTTTCATTTCTGCATAAAAAAAATAAAAAAATAAGCATAAAACAAAAACTGAGAGCTGATTTGACCAACCGACCGGCTACAGACATTAGGCGGGGACACCTTCAAAGGGACAATGTGTCCTCAGTCGGCTTTCTATTTCTTATCTTATCATAAGTGTATGTTTGCAACTATTTATACTCGTATGTATGGGTATATGTGTTTCATTTTTGTTTGATGTGTGTGTGTGTGTGGTTCGTTTGTGGTACAATTTTCAATAAGTTTCAAACCTACACATAATTTCATCCATTTCACTTCGGTTGATTTTTTTTCACTTTGAAACATTTTGACATTTCTTGAGAAAAAGTAATTTTTGTTAGGTGTTTTTTAATTTTAGATTTTCTTTTGTTTTTCTGATTTCTCAAGGTTTATTTTCATTATGGTTTTAAATATTTAGGTTGACAGGGGTCTGCATATGTAATTTTCCTTAATTTTTCATTAATGGCTTTCATCTGGCCCACGACCCGCCATTATAACATAATCCGGCCCATGGGGTTGAATGAGTTGCCAACCCCTGTTTTAGAGTGGCTGTTAATCAAGGCTGGAGAGCCCAGTCTATCCTGCTATTTAACTCATAAAGGAAATGGAAGGCTTTTCCAAGGATGTCTGTGTAAAAAATTGGACTTGGCTTGCCGATTCCACTTTCTTTGAAGATAAAATTTTGACCTTTTCTATATATTTGTGTAATATTTTTTATTTGAAGAAAATCAATAGTCCAAAAGACTTCTAAACCATTGAACTTACTTTAAAAAATACATTTTCTATAGTATAATTCTGTGGCGATAAAACTGAAAATTCTAGTTATTTAGGGTCATGTTGTAAATAATATGAATTAAATTAGAATATGTTTATCATATCTGCAGGATAAATCAGAACTAAAAGTGAAGAACTAGTGATTTATAAAAAAAAAAACAAAAAAAAAACATGATGGGTTGGGTTTTGGTCCAAATAAAATTAACACTTTCTACGGATTTTTGTGTTGATTGTACAGATTTAATGTTAGTTTTCTTTTTCACTGTTGTTTGTAAATCTTGTCCTTTTTTGTTTCAAATTTATCACAGCTGAGTGTTCATTTACAATGCAACTGAAACGGATTACATTGTAAATCTTCAGCTTTTACTGATAATGAATGAATGTATTTTTGATTTGTCAGTGTATCACGCTAACAAAAAATGATAGAAAATATATTTTTGTTCTCAGGTTTTTATACTAACATCTTTTATAGCATTTTCTTATTTGTCAAATATTTTCTTGTGATCTTTATGTGCAGTATAAACTTAAATTTTGTTCACACTTTAAAAAAAAAAAAGATTTTTTTTATTTCTACAGATTTTATTTCTTTTCATCCAGGACTTTGTAGAACTCCCATCTTTAGGAATCTTTTGCCTAAAATACGACCCTGAAACAACCGATCATGGGTCTAACCAGCTGACCCTCTATCCATGGCTTAACACTGTTTGGCCTGCTACAGGAGAATACATCAATGAAGAGCTTGAATCTAAAACAGCAGATATACTTTCTCATTGTTCTTGTATATCATTGCACATATCATCGTATACACCTCACACATTTCTTCCTTCAATTTGTAAAGATCTCCCTCCTACAAATTATAGTCTCCCTCAGACAGAAACTCCAGATGCAAATTATCTCTACTCACTATGGGAGTCAAACTCTACACTTAGGCAAGAAGCCAAAAAATTCATTGATGTTTTAGGAGAGTCTATCTGCAAACGTGTTTTCAATCAGAATAAACATTATCTTCAAAGTGAAAACCATTTCAATCACTGTCGTCGACAATACCGTTGCTTTCATGTCAACATTAATAATTCAATTCAAGGTTCATCTGAACATCCAGCTTCTCATTCACAAAAGACAGACAACAAGGACACAGAACTATCAATAGAAAAATTAAACGTTCATGAAACATTGACACCTGAAAGACTTGATTCTGATTTTGTACAAGACATCATTCATGGAAATGCAAGTGTAGCTATCTTATTTTCTGGAGGTTTAGATGCCACTGTCATTGCAGCATTAGCTGACCGGTGAGTAAATCAATTTTTTAATCATAGGTAGTAATAATAATAATAATAGATGTGTGTTGTGGTGCAGGGGATATCGGCTCGGAACAAGAAATCAGAGCCGAAATTAAATTCCAGTTTAAATTTGTTGCATTCATTTATGCGCAAATACTTTTGGGGAAGGTATGAATCCATCACTTCTCCCTCCAGATATGGATTAAATAGCAGGACAGATTGGGTTCTATACCCTTGGTTGGAAACCAGTCTACTGCAGAGAGTAATGGCAACCTACTGTGGGAAAATCTTCTGCCCAGTCAGCTATGTCTCTTTCAAGACATGATCAGTCAAGCATGTATCTCATACAGTACTGACTGAAATAATAATATGCTATATGGATAATATATTTCCTTTATATTCTATCACAACATTTAACATGAAGATGTGACCTGCTAGTTTTCTTTTGGCTTTAAATCCTCGAGTCATTTTATTATTACTAAATTCATTCTATTCATGTCTCAAAATGTCAGATTATCATGTCACTAGTGGTATATACTAGCATTTTTTGACAGTATAATTCCTCTGGTCACCGATAATGGTTTTTATAACCTTTTGAAACATTGAGTAAGTAAAACATTATTTCTTTTATATGTTTGTCAGTCTTTTGTAACATCATGTATCGCATTCACTAACCTTACTGTTGTCTGAGACGACAGTTCTTGTTTTTGCATTTATCCATTTTTGTTCCTCAAAAAGACAATACAAATTCTGATTAAATTAACCTGAAAAGAATTAATAAACAATGTTGAATTAACAAATTCTTTCATGCCTTTAAATATTTCTGAAGCTTAGTTTTATCTGGCACAAGACTAAATGATTGAAACAAATATAGGAAGTTGTGCCAAATCTTCTAAATGGGAAAGGGCTTGTCTGCCTACCTTTAAAAAAAAAATCCAAGATTCAGAATTCTTTTGAACACTGATCACTAGGAAATATACAACTATCTCAACCATGAAGCAAATTCCTTTTACACTTTTAAAGAAATTTAAGTGAGGATAGCATATTCTTATCCTTTCAATTAATGTTATAAACTTAATTTTGCTGTAGTTTCAGTTTGTAGTTTTTTGCCAGATTTCACTTCCTGTTTTTCTTCACAGCTACATTCCATCCGATGAACAAATTGATTTACTGAATGTGGCTTTTGTCGCTAACACAGAGAGCATCAGAAAAACAAATAAGAAAGGAAAGCAATCAAAAGGGTAAATACTTGCATTTAATCTTTTTTATTCAAGGAAAGCAACTCTTTACATTTAAGAAATTTTATATTAAAACCCAGCACAGATACATCATTTTTGAGTTTGCCTTTTTTTATGTTCAAAAGTTGGTTTGCTTTTCAATGTAGTTTATTCTTTCTGTGCTCTCAAATTACACGATTTCAATTGCATTTTCACTAAGTTTGCCACAATATCGTTTGTTTTGTTATTTCTTCCAAATTTGAGAATGTTGCTTTTGAAATATTGGCTCGAAATAAGAATCTTATTTAAAATTGTGTAGTTATTTTTTCCTATTATGCAGCTGTAACCACCAGACAATGAATGGAGTCACTTATAAAAATAATTTTAAAACTTTTTTCATTAAACATGTAAATTTGTTCTTTATTAATTACATTCAACTTATGCAGAACCTTTTTAATATGCTTGTCATGACATCTTGTTGCAATATTTTTTAGTTTATATGCAACAGAATCCTGACTAGAACGAGATGCCTTTCATAATGTTAGTTTTTATAGTTACATTTATGAACATTGGTTTTCTCTTGACATTTAAAATTTTCCTCTCTTATTCAGTCAGCAAATAATGTAGATATTTTGCTTTGAATTTAAATAATTCTCATACACGAATATTTTAGTTTTGATCAACAAACAAAGGAAACCAAAACCTCTCCATTTTCTGTTCCTGACCGTCTCACTGGTTATGCTGCTCTCCAAGAGCTGAATCCAAACAGAAGGTGGAATTTCATTGAAGTAAGACCATTCTCATTTCCTTTTGAATTCATCTATTTAAAATTTGTCTTAGGTTACCTGCAATAGAAATTCACTCTGAAAATATATATAGTAATATTTTTATGATAAAAATATAGTTGACTGCAACACTAGAGCTGTTGTATTTCAGTACTAATAAAGTAGTACCAAAACACAATAGCTCTGTTTTTATTATCAACACTTATAACAGAAATATTACTATAAATATTGCTCTACCAAGTATCGAGCACTTTTCAAAAAAGTAAATTACTACAAACAGTGGATTGTTAACCCCTTTGTTTGTACTACTCCTAATATATATATATGCATGTAATGTTTACATAAATTTCAATTTTTTCTTTGAATTAAAGATTTTCAATGTAGAAATAGTATTACCTTTGTATTTTTTTTATGTGCAGTATATAAACTTTCATTCAACTTATCCAGTAGAAATGTATAAACTTGTAACTAATGTGTGTTTTTTTTTTTTTTTTCAGAATTTATTAAATTCTTTGTCAGTTATTATTGTGTATATTGAACTAATTTTTCTCTTTACTAAGCTGTCAACAAAAGAATAATACTCAACAGTTACTTAATTTTCATATAGTGTTAAACTGTTGCAACTATAAACTGTCTGGTTCCACCCAGTGTTTGCTAACTAGTTAAGAACTAAATTTGTCATTTTCTTGAGAGAGAATTTTGTAAACAGCCTTTATTATTATAGAATGTATTATCTGCCTAAAATAATGATACTGAATAATTCTTATTGTGTCCATTATGCTTCTTCTATCTTTCCAGGTAAATATCACTTTGGGAGAGTTACAGCAAGCCAGGTACTTTCTTTTTTTAAATTTTTGATCTCATTGTGGATATATTACAAAAAGAGGAGATTGGTTTGGTTTGATCACTTCATACCAAAGCTTGTCTAGGTAATCTGGTATTGCTTCATATACATTTCAGATTAAATGCACTTTAAAGATTACAAAGCTTTGGTGATTCTTATTTTTGATAAGTAGAAGAGAGTGTATTGTCTGGCACAAATCTTCAATACCATGTTTATTATTAAATTTGTGGTTTTTACTTAAAAAAAGAAAATATGCAAAGCATAAAGTTTTCATTCTATGAAATGTAGTGTAGAATCTTTTTATGAAGTTGTGCTGCACAAAAAGATAAACTACATATAATTCATATGAAAAAAAAATTATTTTTAAGACTTCTGTTAATAAGCATGGAGCTGTAATATTTTTTAAGTTATATTCTCTTCAAGACATACTGTAATATCTATTTAGTTTGTATCTAGAAGTAACAGATAAATCTTTGATACTATTTTATAGACAGAATCAAGTGGTTGACCTGCTATATCCCCTCTGTACAGTTCTGGATGATAGTATTGGTTGTGCAGTGTGGTTTGCTGCTCGAGGCCAGGGAATTCTGGGAAATGGTCCCCATAAAGGACATCCTTATTGCAGTCATGCAAAGGTAATATGAGAATTTAAAAACTTTTATAAGGTAGATCGACAAATTGAACCCCCAGTTAAAGAAAAGAGCATACCAAACAATCCAAATATTATGAGTTAGCTTAGCATGACAAAATGTTGAAAAAAAAAAAATTATTGCTGATCTTTCAAGTAGGGGATCAAATCAGCATTTAAAATAGATTTCCTACCAATGCAAAATTTGTTAGTTCTTCAACTTACCAATTAATGTAATTGGTGATAATCAGTGTCCTGTATTTATATCAAAATTGCTTAAATTTAGGGATTTTCAAACATTAGAATAATGGGGTATAAAAAAAAAAAATAATATCTAGTCCAATCTGTCTCTGTTATGCACCCAACCCCTCAAAACAGATTAACCTTATGTAAAAACAAATTTACTCTATTCTGCAAAATCACTTTTCATTTATTCTATGAGATAGTCATAAATAATTTTTGTCTCTACAGGTAATTCTCTGTGGAATGGGAGCAGATGAATTATTTGCCGGATATTCAAGGCACAGAGTTTGTTTTGGGTAAATAGTTTGTTTTTCTCATTTTCACAACCCAATTTATTTCATTTAACAACAAGCTAGTCTGCTGTAGCATCTTATATTGCACAAATTAAAGTATAAATTCCCCTCTTTAATAAAAAGTAATACTTTAATCTAAAGTAATACTTCATAAGAAATTTAGCAATAAAATACATCCCCTTTTTTTTTTTTTTTTAAACTAAAAATGAAATTTTCTTCACTGCTATTTTAATAATGCTACTGGAGTAGAGAAAAAATTGAATTGAGTAGACATCAAGATAAATACGAAACTTGAGCTATTTAGCAAAAACTAGTGTGTGCCAGTTGATCAACACTATAATTTTATTGTCAACATTTTTTTTTCAGCAAAGGTGGCTGGGAAGGTCTTATTAATGAAATGCAAGTGGAAATTAATCGAATCTCTTCTCGAAATCTTGGACGTGATGATCGGTAAGTAAACATTACTTCTTTTTCTATGAGAAACAATCAAGGAAATATTTTAAGATGAAATTACTGAGCAGATTGTTAAATTATGTCTTTAACAGAATTATATCTGATCATGGCCGAGAGGCAAGGTTCCCTTATCTGGATGAGAAAGTTACAAGCTTTATAGCACAGCTTCCTGTTTATATTAAGGTAATATAGAACAATTTAATCAATTTTCATGTTTATCCTACCATATAACAGTGAACATTGTTGATTTGATTTTTCTTTTTTTTCATTTCCAGACTAATCTAACGCTAGTACGTGGGCTAGGTGAAAAATTATTGCTCCGTCTCTGTGCTCTCCATCTGGGTCTCCGAACCACAGCTATCCAACCCAAGAGAGCCATTCAGTTTGGTTCAAGGATTGCCAGATTAGAGAACTCAAAGGAGAAGGCTAATGATATATGTATAAGATTAAGTATAAAATAATTAAAAGAAATCCTATATGACTTGAGCTTTCCTCATATGATATTGAGATGTTCTCACATTATTACTAATGAAGTCAAATTGTGGTGGGTCCTAATTCATAACAGCTAGTTGATTATTCCACAAGAAAGTTTAGCAGTTTCAAAATTAGACTAGCCTATTAAATTAGATATTTATATATTCAACATTAATGACAGAAGTGAGAGAAAGGCAAAATTTAAGAGAATTATTCAAAGAGAAAAGACATCCCACTGCTTTTTGTGTCCAGCATAACAGAAAACCTGTAAGTATATTTAGCAGATTAACTCAATTGCTATTCTCAATGGAATAGAGTATCAAATATTCAGATAGTACCAAATGCAGTGTGTGTGTGTGTGTATATATACACACACACAATCTAGCTTGTTTTGGTTTTAAAATTTACTAATAAACAATACCTTACTTTACTATTGGGGTGGGGCGGTGTTAAATTTTTCAAAGTAGGGAATTCCAAGAATGAATAAATAGAAGTCAGCATTATTGCTGTGTATAGTTCAAGAATTAGAGATTAACCTGAACACTAAGGAGAAATTAAACTCAAAGTTTCTTCGGCCTCTTCTATCACCACACTTAGTTAGCGGGCACAGCAAAGTTGAATAGTAAGTAATATGCAGCTTTTTTTTTTTTTCATTTTGCACTACCACAATTGGTCAAGTAATTGTAGAACCTTAATATTGGGAAATATGAATTAAGGTTGCTATCTTTTAGTAAAACAATTCAAAAGAAATATAGACAAAATGCAAACATCTCAAAAACTGTAATTTTCAATGGATTGCAAAAATTACCAAAAAATAATTTTAGCTTAAATGATATGCCCAAACATTACTCTGTAAAATTATATTAAAAGGGAATACAATCATATTTCCAATTAAAAAAGGTATGGCAATTTTATCTACACAGAACAATACATACACATTCTTTTTCTTGTTTTGATATAGTTTGTAATTACAAAAAAAAAAAAAAATGGCTGCCACAAAATAAATATCTAAAACTTATAGTTTGAAAAAAAAACAAAAAAACTTTGAAGTAACAAGTGCTATAGTTAATAGTAATAAAAACATTAATTATTTGTGCTTTTACAATGCACTCCAATATTTTCTAAGTATATACTACACCTTAACATTTCAAGGAATAGTTTGTTACCCCCGTAGAATTTAATTGCATAATAATAGTTGATTAAGTTTGATTTGGGAATTGTGGTTTATATGAAATGCTTAAAGACCAATATTATACTTTCGAATCCAACATCAGCCATTGGCATGATTTTGGTGCTAAAACCTTTGGGAAAGGCATATACTTCAAAACTTCCTTCTATACAAAACATACACATGGTTATACAAAAAGTGCAATTTCATATTAGGCTGAAGACAGAGCCTAAAAAAATTGTCAATACATGTAAAATGGCAATAAGAAAAACCACAATGTTACACATGAACAAACTTTCACAAACCTTAAAATAGATTCATTTTTTTCCCCCTGTTTGGAGGCACATTACAATGTCACTTATAAATGCTGGATCATTCTTGTTACCAGTAAATATTGTAGATAAGACACATCTTTCAATCAAAATTACTGATTCATACAGTATTTAAAATGTCAAAAAATTATTTTTCAACAAAGGATTCAAACTCTTCAATTTGACAACTAAATAATTTAAAAAGACAGTGACCAAATACAATTATGCCCGCAATAACATTCAACCAAGCAATCCTCTTAACAGGTTAATATTAATATTTAAAATGGAATAATCTTTATCTGCAAGCCTCATGGATATTTTACATCAAGGCAAACTTATTTATACAAGGATTAGCATGAAAGTTAAGATAGATTGCCGTGTTATATTTTGTAGCTTCTTCATTCAATAAATTCACAATCTTAGAAAACAAACAAAAAAAAAGTGATATATAAATCTTTTTTTTTCTTTACCCCAAAAAGTGACTAAAAAAAAAAAAATGCCCATAGTTAAAAGTAAGTCATATTTCTTCAATGAAATCATACATAAAAAAAAATCAAAATCTATATTAATATGGTCATAGCTTTGAAATGTCACTTAACTTAAAAGGAGGGAAAAATTCTTTAAATTCAAGATTTCTACATAATGTTTATACAAAAGGAGTATACTGAAAAAAGAAAGTTCAGTGCTTGATGAAAAATAAAGAGATTTAGAACTGAAGCTAGAGAGTAAATCAACACTGCCAAGGTTGATTTAAAAAATGAAATGAAAATATTCAGTATGAAATAACTCAAAACTGATTGTTTTTCTTTTCTTTTCACAACTAAACTTCGTAGATTTGTAAGTAATTTTTTTATAATTAACATATCTTCTGCTTTTCTCTCTGAGTTTCTAAAGCAGATGTTTTTAACAGGATTTCAAAAGACCAAAATATATAGAATAATGTTTGCCTGCCAAATAGGAGCTATAAAAGAATGCTTGTTTTTCTGGCTACATTTGTCAGACTGATATTTTTTTTTTTTTTACAAGTTGTTTCATAAACTGTAAAGAACAATCAAACAAATTAGGAATGGTAGAGGTGGGGCATACAAGTTTTCTTTTTAGGCTTGAGCATTATGAATGCTGAAGCATACAAACCTTTTTTTTTTTTTTTTGTAGGCTATTGTGCATATATCACTTTTCATCACAGTTATCTTTTTAAATGAAATATTACAAAAAAAAAAAAAAAAAAATTTTTTTTTTTGTGTCCAAGATATTAAACACAGAATGTGGGGTTTTTACTTTAAGACATCTTTACAAATTTATTAATTTTCCTGTTTAGTTTCATATTTCAATGACTAAAGAAGCCACTGGTCAAAATATAATGAAACCAAAAATGAAATTATCACTCACAAATCTCTAGCCATCAAGATATCCAAGGGGTTATGATAGCTACCCCACTCTAATTCATTGTACTTTTCAAATAATCTATTTCAGCAGTTGCTCAAAAGTGAGTTATGGCTTGTTTAATAAAATCCTATAGTCAGTCACTGTATGATTAACTTAATTAGAAATAAAACTACATATTTATATGCACAGAAAATTTAAAGATAGAAAGTATTTTTTTTTGTTTTTTTAGTGAAATGAAAAACACTTTGCACTTAGTTTGTAGATTATTTAATTAAAACACAAATCCAGTAGAAAACACATCTTTAAAAAAATGCGGAAGAAAAAAGTAGTAGAGATCAACTCACATTTTCAATATATTTAAATATCCATCGCAGGTGTTTATTTGGCCTAAATTTCAGGATTGCAATGTGGAGAAAGACAAATAACATTTTTTTTCATGGGGCAGTGGGATATGTAAATAATTTGCCTGCATCCATCTTTTTCAAGCCAATACCTTGGCACTAAAAGAGAAAGAGGCACACCAATATAGAGAGATCATAGGTAGCAATCTCAGCACAGGCTCTATATGCCACTCTTAAGTAAAAGCCATTGTTATATACATAGTAAATAGAGATTAAATATGTAGGCAAAACAAATGTTAGTCTCTGGAAATAAAATTGCATTTATTTCCTCTCTCTCCTCAAATTTTCAACAGAGTTAATAGTAAGAGCAGCAAACAAAAGTTATTTGAACATATATTTAACAAAATTCCCCACAGGCAACCTGTTCTTTTTTTTTCTGAGAATAAATGTTTGGTATTAAATTTAATATTTTAACAAAAAAAAAAAAATCTTTAATCCAAACAAAATTTGAAATTTTGGAAGAAAAATATTTAAAAATTGTAATCAATCTGACGAGAGTGGGATTATGGACAAATGCAGAATGACGTGTTTGCAACATAAATACAACTGAATGCATAATTAAAGTTTGAAAATTAAAAAAAAAAAAAAAATTGGTGGGGGGAGTATGCATGGGGTTTTTTGTTTAGTTTTTAATTTTCTAGGAAGGGGAAGACAATTATTTTCCCACTGTCAAAAATTCAAATTGTTGAGACACCAATGATAATCCTATTGGACAGTTGTAGGATTTCTGGTATCCAAGTGTAGCAGTTATGCTCCATTTACAAAGGAAAAATAAATTACTGAACATGATGGACTGCAACAGCAAAGTGGCTTTAGGAGAAATAAATCAATCAGCCACTATAGAAAATTCAACCATCCAACTCACTGTCAGTAAAACAAAAAGAGAAAATAATGAAACAGGAGCTGAAATTACAGACCGCTGCTGATATCTCACAGTCAACATTAAAATTATTTTATTAAGTAAAATGAGTTTTTGGTATTTTAGAGATGAGGCATTTACAAACAGAATTATAACTTTGTTAGTCAAACCGTTCCCTCATCACAACTTTGAAATTAATATTATTTTACAACTAATTCTTTATTCCAAAACAAAACAAAATTACTTGGTTCTCGACTGGTTAAAACTAACAGGATACGTCCAAACATTATACAAATAAAAATATATGACCCTTCATAAATTTTTTTCAGTTCATTTGACTTTTCCCAAAATTTAACCACCTGCAACATAATTTATTTAAAGATTACAGAAGTATTTGTATGATACCAGACACCACCTAAAAATATAAACTTCAATCTACAATTTTACACATCAGTTTACCAGCAAGAAAAAATATTTTAAGAGATTAAAAGAAAAAAAAAATTATCCATAATTAATTATTGCCCTAAGTCCACCATGGAACACTTCTGTTGATTTGTTTTGGGAAAATGAAGCTGCAAGGATGTTTTTAAAAAGAAGTAAAATAATGGTAACAGGCATTTTGGTGTAATAAAAGGAAGAAAACTTGGCATAATCACACTGACTCATCAAACAAATCAAGAAAATGTTTTTTTTCTCTATTACCAAATATCAATGGAACATTTTGAAAGAAAAACAAAAGCATCATCATGATTGTAAGTAGAAAGAGCAAAGGAGAAAAATAGAAGTCAGAATTTTTTTCTTTAACTCACTTTTGGACAAAAAAATATATATTTGAAGAAAATGAACTTTTTTTTCCCTTCAAAACAAAAGAAAAATTGAAAGAATTAAAAAATAATTTCAAATAAAATATTGAAACAATAGCTATCATTTAAATAAAAAGCTTTTTTAAAAATTGTAATTACGTAGTTACTGAAAAATGTACATTTAAGATCCTGGTGAGTTGTCACATGGAAAAAAAAAAATTAAGCATGACCAACAGTTCAATCAGATTCTGTCGTCAGCCATTTTAGTTGGTTCATTATATATATATATATATTTTTTTTAATCTGTAATTCTTTAAAATGTCATTTACAAAATGGCACTTCCAATTTTAAGAGACATTCCCTGAACCAACAGGGCAGGTAAGTAGGTGGAGTTACAGTTGAGTTAGTAGGCAATCCAAGATAGACGTGGTGACAGCTACAAACATTGGTTAGTGTCATTGCTACCACAGTGACAAAGAAGCCAGGTAATCACAATTGGTAAAAAGATAGATAAAACAGGATTCTTTCAACAAGAAATTGTCATCCTGGATAATGCATTGTGGGTAGCCAGATATTTGCCAAAAACTTTACATAACAGAATTTTATATCCAATATAAAAAAAATAATTTCTTTCAAATATTACCATATTGCAGAAAACATTAATATTTTGATATTCTTAGACTTTTGGACATTGTATGAAATAAATAACATTTATGTTAAGAGTGAAGACTGATTTTAAATATTTTGTTTTACAGCAGCTTTTAATGCCACCTTCATAAATGCTTATATACATTATAAAGGTTTCAGGAAGCCTACTATTAATTCAGCATAGTTTCAAGTAGCTGCTAAAAATTTTGCTCATATTTGATTTTGGACTGCACATTTATTTTGTTTTACATAATGTCAAAAAGTCTAGAACAAAAATTATAAATTTTCGTTTTCACAATATGGTAATATTTAAACACTGACAAAAAGTGTTAACAGGATTTTCTTTTTTTTACTTGGAAATCTGTTTGATTAATGAGCTTTTCCTCTAAGTGACATTTCTGTGTAAACTGGAAATAATGTGCATGCCATGTGTATCTATTAAAAAAAATATTGCCAAGTGTTTGTGCATAAAGTGAAACTTGTGATTAGTTGGAAGTAGATTCACATATACACAAGTGTAAATGACACAAGAATATATTGATGCAGTTGTGTGGTTTATTCATAAATACTTATTTGTTTTTCTTTAGCAATCAAACGTGGCATTACTGGTGGTACATATGCATAGATCTGTATGCAAACATAAACCAATTAATATGTTTGTTTACAATAGTGTTTTGTATGCATGTATAGCATATACATACTATCTCACACATACACTTTAATATATCAAACTCTTCAGCATACTGTAAGTGATAAACACAGCTGAAAACAAAAAAGAGCTCCCACATTAGAACAGACCAGTCGTCTTTGATGTATAGTCACCAGAGTCTTGTCAAGTTAAGGCTTGGCACTTTTACCAACTTGTTGAAAACTCCAAGTAGTTAAAGCTGACCAGCCACCACTGTCAGGGTAGCTCTCAGATGGCCAGCTTAGCAAGCTGGCTGATATTGTTCCCATAGCAATATCCAATCAAGCATTGACTTCATGTGTCATGACTGCTTACAGGAACTAAATGTAAAACGGCGCACTTTTCCCTTTCGTTTCTTCTTGGAGCCTTTGCCTACATTTTCCTTCACAACTTCCTCCTTCTCTGGAACCTCTGTAAACACAAAACAAAATGTTTATCAATCCGAGATAAATAAAAATTAAATTCATTCATGTATATATTCAAATGTGTTCTTTTACCTAATTACTTTTCACACTTAATATAAAATAAGTGTCATCAACTAAGTTCCTACCTTGAAAAGCAAAGGAACATTTTAATAAACTGATGGTTGAACAGACTTGCTAATGATATGAACTTCTCTGGTTAACATAATACCAGCTCAGTTTAAGTTATTTATGTAATCATTTTTATAGTCTAGCAGGCAGTTCACAAAAAAAGATAAAAATTATTATTTTTTTTTAATTACCATGAGAGCTTGTTGATTTTCAAGTGTTATTAAAATGTACCTTGTCCTCTTTGTGATAAATGTAAAATTCAGCCATGTTTTTCTAACTAACCACAAATGGCTGTTACTGCTAATTTAGTAACTAACATGGGCTAGAAGAGCCACTTGCACCAAACAACTATCTCTACATCAAGATTAATGTCAGGATGTCCAACCCAAATACAGTTTTCTCTTCTATTTTTCTTCAAAAGTGAAAAAATTACAATTGGGAAATATTTTCTAAAAGAAGAGAAAATGCAAAATTTGATGTAAGTTAACCCAGATAAACATTAGGATTCAAAGTCAAGGAAAAATCTTGAAACAATATAAAATACAACAAAAAGAAAAAAATACATTATATTAACAAGGAAAAATAAGTCCAGTTTCAAAAATTTTGAAACGATGGTTGAGCTAGAAAATGTCATTCAATCTAAAAATGGGGTTGGCAACACTCAAATACAAATGTCAAAAAAAATTAATTCAAGAGTTTTAGTTCCAAATATATCACGGAGGGAGCAGGTATCTGAGAAGGTGATTTATTAAAAATGAGAAAGCCAGGTAACATATCACAGGGTAATGAATTCATTTCCTTTGTCTATAATCATATAAGCAGACTTTTTGTTATGGTTTTCAGGACAGTCACTATGACCCAATGCTGTTGCTCATCTTACAGAATGCTCTAGTTGAAGTGATGATCTACAATTCTCCATTAAAGTTACATTTCTCTTCTGTCCTGTTATAATAGCATTTTGCAGCAAAGACAAATTCATATTCTGTATTCATCAGATTGTATGCAATAGTTTGACACTGGTTTCTTTCATTCATCCATGTACATTTGCTGACCAGAGATTCAATAAGTGAAATTTAAACACAGCAATTAAACATTATTTCTACTTTCATGTAAGGCTCACTGCTGTTCTAACTAGATGGTCATCTGATTAAAAAAATACACAATATAGGGTATAGATAACTGCTGCTGTTAAAATGTGAAATGTATCATAAAGAAACAATAAAAATCAATAGCAAAATACATTACTATCTGAATACATAGCAAGATTCTAGTAATGAAGAAATTCAATTGTCAAGGTGTTACTTATAAAGCATGACTCATTTTGTCTTCTTACAATCAAATATACAATCTTACAATCAAACACCTGTCTTTTAAAATAGACATACCTACTTACATATTGCCATTTTTATTCAAATTCTTTAAGGTTATTATGTACTGTGTTCACAAAGATTCTATGATTCGTTTGACATATTGTCACGAAAATAATCTAATACAGCTCTCCTTATTTAGATTGAGAGAAAAAAAAATTTTTTTAAACAATTCAATCGTAAAATATATTACTATTTTGTAATTATTGTAATCCTTTTGACTGGTTATTTTAATAGCAATCTTTCTAAACTGTAGTTGTTAACAAGATTTAAAATTTTAAATCTTTCATTCAAACCATCAATACCACTGGTCTGCCAGAATAAATTAATTGTATATGCTTCATAATTCCATTGAAAATAATGCAACAAGTTGAAAAACAGTTCTGGTAAATATGTTAAGAAATGCTCATTGATTTTTATTGGAGCAATTTCAATGCATGAATCGTATTTCATGAATGAAGAACTAACTCTATTTTCATTGTTAGAATATATATAATCAAACTAAAAATATACAAAATTTCTCAATATTAGTCTTAATTTAAATTTAGTTGGACAATTACACTTAAGTAATTTTACTCATGAAAAAATAATGTACATAAACTAAGTCTAGACAGTACAAAATTACAATACAGTAAGACCTAAATATAACCCTTCTCAATTCATCTTAAGTGATAATACTCCAAAACACTAAGAAAAAAAGCTATGCACTAAAGTTTATTTCATTCTTTGTGTGTCTTTGAAACAAGCAGAAAGTAGATTACCTTCAGCATCCAGCATGACATCCCCTTCTTCCTCTTCTTCCTCCTCCTCATCACTATTTGCATGCTCATTATGCAAAACATCTAGATAAAGAAGGACAGTCATATTACGTAAGGTGTCACCATTTGAAGAAGGCGGCAGTGACACTCGCTCGCACGTGCGAGGGTGGTTCTTCTGTAGCCAGCTGCAAAATAAAGAAGGATTTTCTTTTTTTTTAATCATTTCACTCCAAGCAAGGCAAGACCACCACTGATGCACAGGAAGAAAAAAAAGTGGGGAATGTCAAAGAAAGGATAAGAGATGAATGGGATTTAGGGAGAGGGAAGATGGCAATTGATGTTGCATTTAAACTTTTGGGAGATTGTAGTACAGAAATGAGTTCCAGAGATGGGAAGTGCAAAAAAGAAACTGATATAGTAGAAGTGGCCGTTACATTTAACTATTTTGACGCTATAAGAGTGAAACCTAGATGCTAATCTAGTAGCACGAGTAAATTCACAGGGTTTGGGCACCAAGAAAGAAGCAGTAAAAATATTTGTAAATAACACAGGGAAGCCACATCCCATTGATGAGAAAGTGACTGAAATTGAGCTGCTAAATTGAGATCATTACATTGCAGTTTCTCCAATGAATTTTGTCAAGAACCTTGAGATGAATAGCAGGAGCACTGAACAGATATGGCAACAGTATTCAATGCAGGGACAAAGGGTAAATTTATAAATGTGCAAGATGAATTCTGACGAGAAAAACTTTCTGGCCCGACAGTGACCCAACTTTTTTTAGTAGTAGATGCAGCTATAGATTCAATTTACTTCTACTTGAGGTCAGTTGAGAAAAGGAGGTGTAGTGTATTGCTTTCTGGGGAAACTAGCGTGAGCCATACTGATAGAAGGTAGGAAAGTTTCTCCATGGTGGTTAAATGAGAACATCTTTGTTTTGGAAGCATTAAAATTTATGAGCCATTCCTACCCCATCCAATCACAGATTGAAGGTCCTTTTCAAAAGCATCAGCAAGGTTTACTTTATATAATCATATCGCCCCAAGCAAGGCATTTTACTGCCACTCTTTTGCGCGGGGGGGGGGGGGGGTACATAGGAGGAAAGTTATGAAAAAGAGTGACAGGTTACAGGGAGTGTCAGGAAGAGGGTATGAGAAGGATGAGAATACTGATGAGAGTGGAGTGGACAGAGAAAGGAGTATGAGAGAGAGGATGCAGGTTAGTGAGATAGGAGATGACTATTGACTTTACATTTAAATTCTTGAAGATTGTAGCTGTCAGGGAAGCAAGTAAATGGAAGGGAATTCCACAGGTGGGAAGTGCAAGAAAAGAAGCTACTGGAGTAGAATTTGCTTTACATTTTATTGTTTTCACAGTAAAAGGGAGGGACCTAGTTGCTAATCTTGTGGCTCGAGTAAATTCATATATAGGGAGCACCAGTGAGCTAAGTTCATCGAAGCAGAAGTCATGAAAGTATT
Organism: Ascarosepion bandense; assembly: GCA_037127315.1. NCBI lineage: Eukaryota > Metazoa > Mollusca > Cephalopoda > Sepiida > Sepiidae > Ascarosepion > Ascarosepion bandense. Next base: position 2,998,447 of record JBBBDQ010001192.1, read on the forward strand.
TGTAGAAGAGACACAGGAAAGCCACATTACACCAATGAGAAAGTGATTGTATCTGAGAAAGTGATTGTATCAGATTCTCCGTTGGATTTTGTCAAGGACACCTAGGTGGATAGCAGGAGAACCCGACCAGATATGGCAGCAGTATTCAATGCACGGGCAGATGGTAGATTTATATATGTACAGGATTGTTTCAGACAGGAAAAACTTCCTGGTCCTACACAGAGAACCGACTTTCTTAGCAGCAGATTTAGCTATGAATTCTATATAGTCATTCCACTTGAGGTCTGTTGTGAGAGTTAGCCTGAGGAGGCGCAGTGTTTTGCTTTCAGGGAGACTAGCTGGATCCATGCTAATGTCGGGTATGAGCGATTGTCCGTGATGGTTAATAGATAGCAGCTTCGTTTTGGAAGCATTAAAATTCACAAAGCATTTCTTACACCAGTCCACCACGAATTGGAGGTCCTTTTCAAGCTCAGCAGCAAGGTTTGCTTTGTCAGCCTTGGCGGATTTTTGATTGATGCGAGAGTAAACCATAGTGTCGTCAGCATATATGCCTACTTGGGATTTTCTGGGAGATCATTAATGTAGATAAGGAAAAGCATAGGACCTAGAATAGAGCCTTGAGGGATACCCACATTCATATGATAGTCTTGGGAGGCATGTCCGTTCAATACTAACATCATTGTGCAATTTGAAAGGAATAACTGGATAAGGTCAAACAATTGTCCAATTATACCATAGCCTCACAGCTTACATAGAAGGCCAGCATGCCAGACTGTCAAACACTTTGGAGATATCTAGGGCAACAGTTCAGGCTTTGCTGTTCTTGTCGAGAGCCTGGTATATATACTCAGTGAAGGTTGTCAGCATATCAGCAGTAGAGCTGGTGAAGCAGAAACCATACTGTTTATCAGAGAAGAGTCTGTGGGTTGTGAGATGTTGAACCACCTTGGCATTGATGATGGCTTCGAACACTTTGCCAAATATTGGTAGGAGGCTGATAGGGTGATAATTAGAGGGGTCAGAGTGTTCACCAGTGGTTTTATATATTGGAATCATGGAGGAGGACTTCCAGCAGGCAGGAAAACAAGCAGAAAGGCAGTAGTTATAGAGTTTGGAGAGTTCAGAGGATCATTTCTTCAGGACAATGATTGACGTTCCGTCATCGCTGCTGCTCACTTTATGGTGGTTAAGCTTTGAAATTATGTTAGAGACCACCGAGAGGGTAATGTGGATGTCATTCAGTTGGGCTTCAGTTCGGGGTAGAAAGTCAGGTGTACAGATACTGCAGACGAGTCCAGTGGAGAATCTGTGAGTGAAACACTCAGCCTTGTCTGTTGTAGAGGTAAGGATGTAGAGGGGGGATTGAGGGTTTGCTATTGTTTAATACACATTTACAGAGCTGCCATTAGTCTTTGGAATCAAACTTATGGAATGCTATGCACTACTTCATTCTGGCTGTAAACAGCAGCTTTGCTTCTATAAGTATCTTTTTGCACTCATTGCGAGCAGAGGCAAAGAGGCACCTGTTATGGTCCAACGCATGATTTAAGTCTCAATTTCCTGGCTGGAATGAAAGCTTCAATGCCAGCCTTAAACCAAGAAGAGACTTCAGCCACACAGTCTTCAACGGGAAAACTAAAGACTTTGTTCCAAGGGATGTCACACAGGAAATCACGGAATGAGTCCCAGTCAGCTCTTTGGTAGCAGTAAGATATTCTTGCTAGTCTGAGGTTCTTCGGTGGAGTGGGAGTGGAAAGAGACGTTAATAGAAACCACCACGTGGTCAGAGTTTCCGAGGGGGCAGCCATTACTTGACATTGCAAGAGTCAGGGATGGAACTAAAACAAAGATCTAGCAGTGAGTCAGGTCCATTAGGGTTATTAGAGAAATGTATGGGGAACTCCACCACTTGCATAAGAGACTGAGTGATGGAAAAATTCATGGTGTGGACACCAGCAAGATTTGTGACAGAGTTTTTCAGCCACTTTGGCAGATTTCTTGCTAAGACAAGAATAAATGATAGTGGCATAGATGCCTACTTGTGAACTAGTTACATCAGGAAGATAATTGATGAAGATTAGGAAAAAAGTAGGACCTAGGATAGAAGAGGGATGCCTGCATCTATATGAAAGGATCTGGAAGATTGTCCGTTCAAAACATCTTTCATTTCATGATTTAATAGGAACAGTTGGATTAAATCAAACAAGCGTCCGGAAATACTGTAGCCCGGTAGCTTGCACGGAAGGCCAACAGGCCAAACCCTATCAAACACTTTTGAAATATCTAGAGCAACAGCTTGGACTTTGCTGTTCTTATCAAAAGCCTGGTATACGTATTCAGTGAGTCGTTAGCACATCAGGGGCAGACCTGGCAAAGCGGAAGCCATATTGTTTGTCAGAGAGTAGGTTGTGATATGATGAACTATTTCAGCATTGATAATAGCCTCAAACACTTTGCCAAAAAGGGTGATAATGAAAGGGGTCAGAGGGCTGTCCTGAGTTTTTAAAAACAGGAAATACAGAGGGGGACTTCCAGGAAGCAGTGAGACAATAGTTATAGAGTTTAAATAGAATGTGAAAGAGTTCAGAGGTACATTTCTTTAGGACAATGCCTGGAATTCTATCACCTCTACTTGACTTATCAACTTAGAAATTATGTTAGAGACCAGAGATAGGGATATATATACACACACCAAATTCAAATGATAACCCCAAACAATAAAAAATAACCAGATGACCCATAAAAAATAATTCTAAAACAAAGACGAAATCAAGGAGTGCTCACACACACAGATACACACATACAATTACACACACCAAATTCAAAACACTGTTGAAGCAATATAAGCAACTGACAGATGAAAAGACATGTAAATAAACAAAGGCACCTAGAAGATCATTTTTAAGTACTAAAGAGGAACCCAAACCAAAATTATTTCAAATTGGGATAAGCACTTGATTCATTCATTTATTTATTTGTTTATCCATTTATGCACGTGCTGATGTGAGAAAACACAGACTATTCAACACGCCAACATTTGATTTATTGGATTTACTTTATTTTTTTTATTTTTTACTTCACTGATTTGATTTTTTTTTTATTCTTTATCTTTATTTTAATCTTCTACTTACCTATATTTAAACAAGAACTTGGCCCTAAGAAAAAAAAAGGAGATCGATATGTAAAGCCACAAATTTATTTGCCTGAAGAGAGTCAATCTTAGATTCGAAACACGTGTAGCGTAACAAATACTGTTATGGACACTTAAAATATCATAATATGTATAATATCTTTATACAACAATATACACTTTAAACTAAACGGTCACAGTCTCTCACACTTTTTATTCTATACCAACTTCTCTCGTTGGAACAACCCTATTTCCTTTTCTAATATATATATATATATATATATATATATATATATATATATAGTTGAACCTCAAGTGTATCCATGATAAGATAATCTGTACAAATTATGAACAAGGTGGTGGGATCTTAAAATAAATATTTTAATAGAATTCAGAAGGCTACTGCTAGTCTTGTACCAAGATTGACTAAACCAAACAAATATCTATTATGAGAATAGAATCTAGGAATTATTTCTCTTTCTCTTCGCAGATGTAAAATTATGATAGTAAAGACCCTGAGTTGTAAGAATATGAATTGTCATTGTGTTACAGTAATTTACAGCCAAACATTTTAGTATTTATTATGAAAAACTTTGAATTTGTTTTTAATTTTACAACTATTACTCAGCTGTCTCTTGTTCAAAGTTTTTAGGATTAGTAAAGTGGATAAGGATGTGCGTTGTGGTGCATTGGATATCTGCTCGGAACGAGAAATCGGGGAGCCGAGTTTAAATTCCAGCTGAATTCATTGCATTCACTTATGCGCAAATACCCTTAGGAAAGGTATTAATACGCCTATTCCTTCCAGTTATGGGTTAAATAACAGGACAGATTGGGTTCTATAGCCTTGGTTGGCAACCAGTCTACCGCAGAAAGCAATGGCAACCTACTGCAGGATAATCTTCTTCCCAGTCAGTCATGTCTCTATCGAGACATGATCGCCCAAGCGTGTATCACGTATGGCACTTAACTGACTGAAAGTGGATAAGTATAGTATTTTATTGTTCTATACTGTCCTCCACTAGTGAGCAAAGGATGGACATAGATAGTGGGTAGAAGACTTGACTATTTTTTTCTATATTGGTACGGAACTAAATGACAATTAGTCAAATTCAAAAGGAGCACATCAATATGACATATTTTACAGGCTTAATGAAAAATAGTCACAAGTTTCAAAATAAAAGCAAAATTATAATTAAGTTTCATTTTTTTTATCTATGCTTACCATTTAATGGTTACAAAAGCTCAAATAGGGTAAAACTATTCTATTTTTGTTGTCATATTTATTACATAGTTTAACTAGTTAAAAGGTATGTTTTAAGTAAAAGTTCAGCAGGCAAAGAATATTAAAATACAGTTATTTATTGTTTAATAAATTGTAGTTAGAAAGTGAGTGATTATGAATAACTACTGAGAACTATAGATACTGAACCCTAGAAATGATGTCTAATACCAAAAGTGGCACATATATAAACTGAAGTGACAAAAGATTAGAGAGAACTGTATACTGAGTGCACTTTGTCGTGTAATGGATATTGGCTTGAAATGAGAAATCAGAGAGCCGAGTTCAAATTTCTTCCATTCACTTGCACAAAAATACCCTTGGGAAAGTTATTAATCCATCACTTCTACCTATAGCTATGGATTGAATAGCATGACAGATTGCAGTAGACTAGTTACCAATCAAGACTGCAGACTTCATTGGTGACCGGTCTACTGCTGAAAGTAATGGCAACCTACCACGGGAAAAGATTCTGCCTCGTCAGTCATGTTTCAAAGGAGACATGATCACCAAAGCGTGTATCCTGTATGGCAAGTAACTGACTGACTATACTGAATGGTTTCACCCCTCTCCTCAATTCAGCCTGGATGATTAATGTGTAACATAATAGGTAAAGAGATAGTGGCAGCTATGGAATATAGATATAATCTAATATTCGCATAATAGGATCAAATGACAACTGTGATAAATAAAATAATAATAAAAGGGATCCATTGCATCAAATCATATCCCAGTTCAATGCTAAGCAGTGTATAGCAGCTCGCAAGTTCAGCTCCAAAGACTACTGGCAGCTCTGCAAACGTGTGCTGAACAACAGCAAATCCTCCATCCTTCCCTTAATAAATTTGAGGTCCTCACAACCACAGCAAACAAGGTCGAGTACTTTACTTGCAGATTCTCCTCTAACTTCACATTTAACTTGTCTGGAGTGTCCACACCTGACTTCCAGCCTAAAACTGAGGGATGTTTACATAACCCCCTCTCTGGTCTCTAAGATAATTTCAAAACTTGACCCCCATAAGGTTAGTAGAGGCAACGGAATCTCTGTCATTGTCTTGAAGAAATGTACCCATAAACTTTCCTTCATCCTCTCTAAACTCTGTAATTACTGCCTCTCTACTCTCTGTTTTCCTGACTGCTGGGAGTCTTCTTTTGTGATTCCTGTATTTAAGAACTCAGGAGAATCCTCGGACTCCTCTGATTATCAACCTCTGACCAATTTTTGGCAGAGCGCTCAAGGTTCTCATCAATGCTAAGATAGTTCAACATCTCACCACCCATAAACTATTCTCGGACAGTATGGCTTCCGCTTTGCCAGGTCTATTGCTGATTTGCTAACGACCATCACCAAGTACATATACCAGGCCCTCAATAAGAACAGCAAATCTCAAGCTGTTGCCCTGGATATCTCCAAAGCATTTGATAAGATCTGGCATGCTGGCCTTCTGCGCAAGCTACAGGGCCATGATATCACTTGGTTTGATCCAGTCATTCCTATCAAATTGTATAATGAAGGTCAACTTGAACGAGCATGCCTCCACATCCTATCACACAAATGTGGGTGTTCTCCATGGCTCTTTCCTAGGCCCAACACTCTTTCTGATCTTCATCAATGATTTCCCTCATGTGATCAAACCACAAGTAGGCATCTATGCTGATGACACCAACATTTACTCTTGCTTCAGTAAGAAATCTGCCAAAGTAGTCAAAGATAACCTTACTGTCAATCTTAAGGACCTCCAATCTGTGGTGGACTGCAGTAAATAATAGCTTGTAAACTTTAATGCTTCAAAAATGAAGCTGTTATCTAACAACCACCATATACAGTCTCTCCTGCCCCTCTATCAACATGAACTTAGCTAGTCTCCCTGAAAACAATACACTTCGCCTCCTCAGCCCCTCCGAACTCAAGTGGAACAATTACATTGAATCAATAGCTAAATCTACTGTTAGGAAGGTTAGGTCAGTCTCAGGCCAGAAAGTTTTTCTCACCTGAGTTCATCCTGTATATATACAAATCAACCACCCATCCGTGCATTGAATACTGTTGGCATATGGTGCCCCTGCTAGTTATCTCAGGCTTCTCAACAAGCTCCAGAGGAGAATCTGTAATGTGATCAGTCCTGACCTGGCAAGTTGATTCTAGCCCCTTTCTCACCAACAGGATGTGGCTTACCTCTGTCTCTTTTACAAATATTTTCATAGCTTCTGCTCCGACAAGCTTAGCTCACTGGTGCCCCCTCTATAAGAATTTACTTGAGCAACTAGACTGGCAACAAGGTCTCACTCTTTTACAGTTAAAACAACCAAATGCAGCCACTACTTTTACTCTATTAGCTTCTTTTCTCACACTTCCCACCTATGGAATTCCCTTCCATATACTTGCTTCCCTGATAGCTACAATCTACAAGAGTTTAAATGCAATGTCAATTGCCATCTCTTATCCCCTTGACTCATGTTTTTTCCTTAACACCCTTTGTATTTTGTTCATTTCCTTTTTAATTCTACTCTCACAACTCTCTTCACGTCTGTATTCTTATCCTTCTCTTGCCCTTTTTCCTGACACCCCTCTTTTTCTTCACTCTCCTCCTATGTAAACTTTCACTATCCTCTTATGTAGTCCCCTGCGCACCAATGACGGTACTGCCTTGCTTGGGGTGAAACAATTAATAAAAAAAAAATTAGTGCACTGTACTATATCCCATGGAAGTTTCAAACCAACAAGGGTAGTAATACTGATACTATATCATCAGTTGTTGCTCTTCACCTGAGCCAGAAGATATTGCCATTGACTGTGGAAGATTGGTACAATGTTGCCTTGTCAAACAAGTCAAGTTTCGAGCCAATGGTCAAATTTGTGCATGCATCACACTACATGAAGCTATGGGTCTATCCTATCAGCAGGATGTTATGTAAGCTGTGGGCAATGGTTCTAGAGTTCCCAAATTCCATTTCTCTTGACATATGACAAATCTTGTTGCAGATCATTTCTACCTATTTATGCTCACTATGTTTTCCTGATGACGAATTTGTTCCTGCAAGACAACACTATCAGGTTCAATCAACACAACTGATTCAATCAACACTCACCTTACATTCAAGTACTCCCTTGGCTTCTGCACTTACTAGATTTACATCTCATTGTTCAAGTGTGGGATGTATTACAGACCTCACTAAATTACTGGTAGCTACACTCAACTCAATATCCCTGTATATTACATATATACAAAGCCATTGTTCAGGTGAAAAGAAGAGCAGTATATTATTTGTTAGCTCTTTAATCTTTTAGTACTTCAGTTTATGAACAAGTCTGCAGTTGGGCAACTGGCTTTCCTAGAAAAAGGTTATTCTTACCTGCATGCTGGTTTAAATATTTGTTCTAAATTCAAGCAAACAGCTTATATATATATATATATATATATATATATATATATATATATATATATGTTTCTAAGCTACTGTTATTATATTTGTGGAATATGAAAAATATTTAAAGCAGTTAACAATTAATAAACTGTAAGCTTCCAAACAAAAATATAATGATTGCTATTTGCTTCCTTGCCTTCAGTTCATCTTCTAGTACTACAAGGAGTTTTGTTGGTTTCTTGCTCGACTGCACCTCACACGTAATAATCAAAAAGGTGCCAGTCTTGGGAGTTAAGTGTCCAGATGTAAGGATCGATGTAGTCAAAGAAATTGTCTGACAGCCATGACTGTGTTCTCCCTCTTATTTTTTTTTTTTTTTTATAATTTCCCCCCAAGCAAGGCAGGACCGCCACTGATGTGGTTACAGTGAGAGAAAAACAAGGTACGGGAGATGTCGAAGAAAAGATAAGAGATGAATAAGAATCAAGTAGATAGAAGATACAAATTGACTTTGGTAGGGAGTCCCACAAATGGAAAGTGTGAGAAAAGAAATCTTTAGAGTAGAAGAGGCGGTTACATTTAACTATTTTGACAGTAAAAAGGTGGGACCTTAATGCCAATCTAGTAACACAAGTTATTATATGTAGTCAGGGAACCAAAGAAAATAGCTTGTCAAAGCAGTTGCCATAAAAATACTTGTTGCATCATATTGGTGAGAAAGTGACTGAAGGCAAGTTGCTAAGTCAGTATATTATATTGCAGATCCTCCTTCGGATTTTTTTTTTTTTTGAGAGCATCAAGATGAATAGCCGGAGCACCCAACCAGATATAGCAACAGTATTCAATATATAGATTTATAAATGTGAAAAATGGATTCTGATGAGAAAAACCTTCCTGGCATTAGATGCAGCTATGGAATCAATGTCGTCATTCCATTTGAGAGAATAAGGCCAAATGTGGCATGTTGCAGAACCTTGTTGCCAAACTATCTTGATCCAGAGTAGCACTACCTTCGCAAGCCTCTGTGTTGAGATTGAGGCTCTCACCAACAAATTCAGGAGTTTTTTTTTCTCATCAGGATGATTAGAATGAGTTTTAACAACTGCTGTACCTTCATAATCACCATTAGACTCATAATCCTCTGCACTGAACTCAGATAGACACCCAAAACAGATACCAAAGAGAATTTAATTCAATACATTTTCCCTTTCACTTATAAGTTAAAACTATATATGGACCACAATAATGTTTGTAAAAATCATGAACTAAATTTAGCATTTATTGTTTCACATGAAGGTTTTTACTTACCTATGCTTCCTAATTTGTTGAATGGATAATCTACGGTCAGGATCATATTCTAACATACCTTTGGGGAAAAAAAAGTGAGAAATCATAAAAATATAAATTAAATTCATTTTAAAATAGTAAGCCTATCAATGCAAGATCAAAAAATAAAGAAGTCAATAAAAAAAAATTCAAGCAGTTAAAAGAAAGACTAATGTAAAACAATTTAAGGTCTTAAATTTTGTACATCTAAATTTTAAACACCGGGAAAAAAAATAGAACAATATATCTGGAATATATCTGAAACCAAAAATTCATTTACATATGTAGCAGGCATTCATTTAACTCACAAAATAATGATAGCACCTTTTTTTGAAAAAAAATTCACCTCCTTGGTGGTGAGACTAGATTGACCTGGCCTGGGCAAGAGTATATGGAAGCCATATACTGTCCAGACCTCATGGTTCCTCTTGGCCATACTGACAAGACCCAAAGAAATATATATTTGGGGCTGGCTTGGCTGCAAGAGCATCTAGAAGTCTGAGAGTGTTAACAGCCAATTGTCTTCAGGACTCCACTCCAGATTTTCTGTCTGGATTTACTTCCATTGTTTTTTTTTTTTGTGTGTTTAGGTATGTTTGGTTATGTTTAGATATGTTTACATATGGCTGCAAGACAGCAGAAGTTTAAAAATCAAGATTTCCTTTCCCTATATGGACTGCTTTCAATATACCTGAAGAAGCCGGTTATGAGGTGCCACTGATCTGTCTATTCCCCTTCTCCAGCTTATACACGAGGATCTTGCCCCCATTACCACCCCTGGCTATGAAAAACTGTGGAACTTAATAATGTCCTAATATATTAAATACATGTTTTAGAAGTTCTCCTAAAAATAAATTTTTGTTTTTTTTTAATATATATGTAAAGTTAGATAAAAAAAACACTAGATTACAAAGCAAGATCAATTACAAGAGTCATGTATAAACACAAATATCAAAGTTTAATAACTGTGGAAAAAGATAGGAAAAAGTTATAAAAATTTATTCTTTTCCTTAGAAATTGAAACAAAATTTTAATATTTTATAAACTATTATGTTTATAGTTACTGATAAAGGGCAATCATAACATTTTAATTTTGTTACTTAAATTAAACAGATCAAAATGCAGTATTTATTTTTTGCGGCATGCAAGAATAATATTAATTAACAAAAAACAAATTTTCCTTCTTGTTAGGTGGCATTAGCAGCATTTAATTTTATCTACATTTAAAAAGGTCATTTTTGATTGCAATAGTATACATTTGTCAAAATAAGCATATTTTTGTTTTCATTCTAACATTGACAACAAAAGAAAATAAGTATTATATTATGCTTATTTTTACAAAAGTAAAAATGCAGCTCAAATACAAAAAAGCTTTTGTTTATTTTAGAGAAACACATCAAAAGTGGTTTGCAAAGATTTTGTAACAGAGTTCTCACTGAACAATTATGGAAGACCCGTTAATTACAATCAAATGTAGACTTTAATACAAAATAATAAACGTTATTTCTAAGAGGATGGAATTATGAAGTTGGATGAAAGATGGCAGAAGACCGGTGGAACAAACTGGTAAATGAAATAATGCCAAAGATTTTAAAAAGTTTATTTTAATTAAACCAAACAATGTTTTATGTTACCAAATACTATATTTCTTCTGCTTAGAAAGTTACAACAAATAATTGCAATGAAAAAAAATATGTATACATTACTTACCATTTATTAAGTCTGCTAAGCTAGAACAAATTGTATCTGGTATCACATATTTTCCTTTCCCAATATTTTCAAACAGTTTATATATATTGTCTCCTTCAAAAGGGTACAACCCTGTCGTAATATTATACCTAGAAAAAAAAAAAACAGCAAATTTTATAATAATATCAATTGATAGACCACAAATAAGATTAAAATGATCTGCAAAATGACTAATGATAAAAAGTGTATTATTTAGATATTACATGGTATCAGCATCGTATTGATTTATAGAGTAGTAAACTAATGGTAATGAAAATGAAGAAATGTTGTTGTCATTATTGAACATATAGATTTAGAATATAAAACTAAAATCACATACAAAGTCACTCCAGCTGACCAGACATCCACCTTGAAGCCAGCATAGCTCTCCAGTCCATTGGCTATTTCAGGTGGCTGGAAGGCAGGGGATCCTTGGCTTGCATGGCACGTGTCATCTTCAGCAAATAGACCAACAGCCTGAGGGACACAGAAAAAAAATTTCAAAATACCACAAAATCCATTAACATCAACAGAACCTGACAAAAATATATAACTAAAAACTCTTGATTGACACTTAGATTTGTTTTAATTAAATATTTGTTCATTTTTTACACATAAAGAAATGATAAAAAGAAAGTTTTCAAAAGCAGTTTAGTGTTAAAGATTAGGTAGAAAAATTTTTACCTCAGCAACACCCAAGTCAGAAATTTTAAGTGTCTCATCTGTAGTAAGCAACAGGTTGCCTGGCTTGATATCTTTGTGAGCAATGCGTTGACTGTGGAGGTATTCAAGGCCATCAATCAACTGGTTGAAGTATCTGTAATAGTAAACAGGAACAATATTATAATTTTTTTTAAAGGATTAGCAACAAAATTTATAGCAAAGAAAAGATTGAGGTTTACAGAAGAATAGATATGAATTCTCATTTAATAAGAATTCAAGTATCTCAATGATGACTTGGAAATAGGTACTGCTCAGTAAACAGATTGAAGTTTGGCCAGTTGTTTATTTTAATGGTGGAGAAACTTTTGCCTTCAGCCATTGCTATTGAGGTTCTCACCCAATAGATAGAAATGTGAAAATAGAAAGCAATCATTATCACTGCGTGAATATGTAAAAAAAACCTTGTCAAAGGTAACAAAAAGGAAAAATATAACTAAAAATCAATGCAACATGAGAAAATTGAAAAGTTACTGTTGATAAGAGAAGTGAAAAAATTCTATATTTAATCTTTGGTCCCAAGAGTGTAAGCCAACAGGTAATAAAAAAAAAATTAAAAGAAAAACAAATTGTAAGAAAAAAAATAACTGCAAATAAACCTTTAAATGAATTCATGAAAACAAAATATACAAAGGGTTGTTATAATGCTATCTCAGCTCAACCCACTTCCCAAAATCTGACCAAACATTTTTGGGGGGTCTTATTGACCAGGTCAAGAACTTTTTAGGACCTCTTTTTATAGCCTTGATAGAATGAGTTAAAGAGCAAAAAAGACTTTCATATGAACAATAATTATGGATAAGAATATATTTTAATAATAAGAGGTTGGATAATAATCCTAATTTGAATTTATCATAAAATGAGAAATTATTCTTTTTCCAAACCATATTGGACATTTCTAACAATTACACTGACCTTCAATCATAAACCATTTTCTTATAGACTTTAAAAATGGAATTGAAGCTGATAATTTAATGAAAAAAATAGCTAAGAGATTGAAAGTAAATTAGCTTTAATTATTATTTTACATACCCATGGGCCTGCCATACTGGAAACTTCTTATCTGGAGTATTTTCAAGCATCTCTTGCAGTTCAGCAACACAAAACTCCATTATCATATACCTGAGAAAATCAGGTAAAGGAAACATTTTTCTATTGTTTCTAAGTTATTTGTACTTGGATAAAAATGTAGGAGAGAAATTAAGTTTTCTTACAATTAAGTATTTTTGTCAAGCTTAATTCTATTTTTCATTTCTCAGTTTCTTAGAGATATGTAATGAATTAGATGATAAATAGTAACATCATATAAAAAAAAAATCCATAACCCATAATACACTAGTCTAAGCATAAATGTATCTATTTTAAATTAATAAACAATATGAACTTAAAACAAAAGAGAAAATATAACAGAAACAAATTTTAGTCAAAGAACTTTAAAGATTGACTATAGTATTACTATAGTAAGAACTGACAATGTGCTTAAATCAGTCACATCAGGTATCATAGCAAGTTGATACTGAATTTCCACCATTTTTACAGCAAATCATGCATATAAGCATCTGCCTTAGAAATGGGGAAAAAGTTGATATTTTTATTTGAAGAAAATATTTTTTCTATAATTTTAAAATTGAAATATTTTGTATCAGTGATTAACACATGTTGATGTGTGATTTTTTCTAATTTATTCATTTAAAAATACAAAAAATATCTCTTTAAAAGAAAAAAATATCCTCCTTCTCCAGAGAAATTAATGTTTCTTGTTTTTAAAGCAAAATAGTTTCACACATCAGATTTTCTTTGATGAAAATCACCAACATTTTAAAATGCTGAGAATGTGACCTTCAACAAAAGGTTACAAAATTCAAGAAATCTCATACTTAATCATTGTTATGTATCTGGTTTAGTCTGTAGACTGTACCCACAACAAAACAGGCATTAATAAGTAAAGGAGGTTATTCAGACATTTAATAGTTATTTCCCTTTGACACCAACTTCTCACAACTTCTTTGCATGAGAGAGAATGTCAGTGAACAAGTGAGAATGAAACAAAACAAAATTTTAATAAATGTTATTTTCCTCATTAAATTAGGTATGTTATTAAGGAAGACAAATGGGACACAATTTGCTCATGACCTTTTTAAATCGTCATAAATTCATTATGAATTTTAAAATGTTTTAAAAACTGATTTGTGTTTATTCATAATACTGGTCCCTGTAACTGAAAGCAGTCTATTTAAATTGTAAATCCAATGACATTTTGGAGAATGTAAATAAAAAAGGGAAAAAAATAAATTCCTCAAAATAAAAATTTTACTGACATTATATATAAAAAGAAAGGTAGGTAGGTAGGTCAGTATAACATTTTAAACGATAGAAATTGATTCCTAAACTGTTGTAAAAAGCAAGAAATAAGAAAGAAAAGGATACATCTTCTGTTTTTCTTCATTATAAAGGACATCAATCAGCTTGATGATGTTTCTGTGGTTCAGCTGTTTCAAAAGGCTGATTTCCCTGCAAATAAAAATAAAATAAAAAAACTATGTTACACAATGAAGATCTAATATAGTCTATTACTCATTCAACAATTTGCACATAAGATTTCCTTCTTTACTATTCTTTGCCAATCTCTCTTTAACTTTTTAGCTATAGTAGAGCTAATTTCCTTTGTTGATAGTCATGTTTTTGTTAAAATTTACTTTTGTTGATATGCCACCTTACACAAACACACACAATGCCAAGAAATTTGGAAAAACTTTTAAATATAAAAATGTTTAATTCAAGTTTTTGATTATCAGCTATAAAACCTTTTGGCTTCATAGTTGATTGAGAGTCAATGTAAGAAATCTTTTTGAATTTTAAAAAAGATCATTTAGAACTTAAAAACTAAAGCAGTACCCTCACTCAAAATTCTTGTCAGTGGGATGGATTATTAACAACCCTATAAGATGATAAATAAAACTCTTGATTAACAGCCAGTTAACTAGAGGTGGTGTCTCAATAAAATCACTGTGGAGAAGGCATTGGGAAACCACTCCATTATCAATCCCAAGAAAAATCATGACTCTTGACAATATTATCATAATAGATAGCAGCATGAAAGAGATTGAGTCTATTGGAATTAACTGCTTGTCTGGTAAGGAGGGACATGTGCAACAGGTGTCACCTGACTACCATCCAGCAATTGTTAGCAAAACTATATAAAAAAAAAAATGCTGTAAAAAGGTTAGACTCTTTGGAATTTATCCCTTGTCCTGTAAGAGTAGACATGAGAAACAAGTATCATGGACTGTCACCCAGTGATTGTTCATATCAAACAAAAGAATAGTTCTCCAGACATGGAATACCAGAACAATAACTCAATGTAGCCAGTTCAGAAATTAATAGGCTAAATGTTAATGTTTTAAATCTCTATGAAATGAGGGCAGACAATGAAGATTTCATCAGTGACAAACACTGTGTCATATGTGCAGATAGAGAGAAAAATGAGAGGACAGTAGGATTTATATTAAACTAAGACAGGAAGAAATGTATTCTCAGGTATTATCAACAATCTGATAGAATTCCTGTAGTTAAACTGAAAGGGAATCTTTTTAACATATCCATCCTAGTTGTAAATGCACCAATAGCAGAAAGCATAGAAGAAAACATTGAAAAATGTTTCTGTACTTTATACAACACAAATGAAAATTGCAAAAAATTACAATTGCCATGGAAGGTCTGAATGCCAAAGTAGGCAAGGAGATGGTAAAATAGTAAATTTGGACTAAGAATTTGTGACAGAGAAAATGGGTTCAATGGTGCGTGGCGAATGATCAGTAACCAATACCTGGTTTCAAGAATACCTAAGACGTATATGCCTAGAAGGAGAAACGAAGAACCAAATCATCCACATAATTATCAATAAGAGTTTCAAGAATATAGTTTAACACTGCGAAATATACCCAAGTGCCAACTAAGTGAGTGACCACCTTCCAGTAATACATAAACTTGGAGTAAAACCACAGAAATTAAAGAGGGTCAAGGTAGTACCCACATTGTAATGTGACAGACACCTGAATGATCCAAATGTTTTAAAAGCAGATTCAATGAACAAAAGGAGAATGGAAATTCAAAGTGCAACACATTAAGAAAAGGTTTAGTAACATCACCAAAAAGAAAACTAGACAACAAAAAAAGGAATGAATGATGCAATGGAATTCTAAATTTGATGAAAAGGAGACAAAAAAAAAACAATGCCAAGGTATGACACAGAATATAAGACATTGAACAAAGAAATTCAGAACAAATGTAGACAAGCAAAAGAGAAATGACTCAACAAAAAGTGTACAGAAATAGAAAGAATGATTATCACAGATAAAGCAGATATGCATACAAAATAAGAGAATCAACAGGACAAAAGATATGCTCATCAACAGGATACATAAAATCCAAGGATGTGACACTAATATTAGAAAGAAAAATACTTCAGAGATGCAACAAATACATTGGAGAACTTTTCCACGACAAAAGAGAACAACCAGTAACATAGAGATATCGAAGAACTATAAATATTGACATCCGAAGTGAAATCAGCGCTTGCCAAATTAAATAGAATTCTAATAGAGATACTTACAAGTGCAAAATTACAGGCATAATAAATGAAATATACAACAGTGGTGATATACAGAACAACTTAAGTAGATCCATTTTCATATTACTGCCTAAGAAACCAGGAACAAACAAAAATGGACTCCATTGGACAATCAGCATAATGAGCCATATAACAAAATTTATGATCCTAATTATGATTAATAAAGCATGCAGTAGAATTAGGCCAGAAATAGAATCAGAATAATGCAGTTTTGTTAAAGACATTAGAACATGGAATGTGATATTTATGCTCAGAATGATATCAGAAAGTGTAATACAAATACAAAAGTATGTCTACCTATGTTTTATAGATATACAAAAGCATTTGATACAGTACCTCACAAGAAACTGCTATGTAACCATGATATATTTGGGAAAAACATTAGAACAATTTAGAACCTATACTGAGAGCAAATCACCTGCATACAAATACAAAATGAATTCAATAAAAAATACAAAAATAGACAGTGGTGTAAAAAGGATATGGACTTATTCAACCTTTACAGCGAGGCAATTCTGAAAGAATTAGAAGTCCTACCAGGATACATTATTGGTGGCTACAATCTTAACAATATGCAGATGATATAGTAGATCTAGAAAGCAAACTACAAGAACTCCACAAAAACAAGAAGGGATTAAAAATCAATTACAAGATGATAAAATGTCTGATTGTCAGCAAAAGGAACAGTCCAACATGCAAATTACAAAATGGAGATACCAAAATCAAGAAAGTACAACAATTTAAATATCTAGGAAGTGTTTTAACAAAGGCCAGAAAATGCAACATTCCAAAAGGCTAAACAAAGTATTAAGAAATAGGAACATTTAATTAGAAACAAAGAAAAAAGTACTGAACTGTTACATAACTATCAGTTGTCCTATATGGCAGTGAATGCTGGACATATCCCAGATGAAGAAGAGACCTGAAGCAACAGGATCCTGAGAATACCACAGACTGAACATCTAAGCAACAAAGTTAAGAAAAAAATGGAAGCAAAAAGGTCACTTATATTTAGCTTAAGAAAGAGATAGAAATTTCTATGGCACATGAGGAAAGAGAGAGAGGAAAATTTGACATTCACAGAAAATTGAAGGCAAGAGGGACATACGAAAACTGTGCATAACCTTCCTAATAAGCTTGTGTAAATGTATAGCAGAACAGGTTTTGAGAGATAGAGAAAGAGCAAAAAACAAAATTTATAAGTTACAAAGCACAGGAAGTTGTGGAGAGCCATGATCGTCATAATCTTGAAGGGACACAGCACATAGAAAAACTGGGTTTAAACTATGATTCTGATCTTTGTTACCAAAGTTTTGCTAAGTTTTTTTTGTATCTAGATTAAATATTTTTTGTTTTTTATAATCGTGTGGTCCCAAGCAAGGCATTTTACTGCCACTGTTGTGCAGGGGGTTACATAGGAGGAATGTTATAAAAAAGAGTGACAGGTTACAGGGAGTGTCAGGAAGAGGGCATGAGAAGGATGAGAATACTGATGAGAGTGGGGTGGGGTGGACAGAGAAAAGAGCATGAGAGAGAGAGGATGCAAGTTAGTGAGACAGGAGATGACTATTGACTTTACATTTGAATTCTTGAAGATTGTAGCTGTCAGGAAAACAAGTAAGTGGAAGGGAATTCCACAGACAGGAAGTGCAAGAAAAGAAGCTGCTGGAGTAGAATTTACGTTTACAATTTATCAGTTTCACAGTAAAAGAGTGAGACATAGTTGCTAATCTTGTGGCTCAAGGAAATTCATATATAAAGAGTACCAGTAAGATAAGTTCATCGAAGCAGAACCTCTGAAAGTATTTGTAGAAGAGACACAGGGAAGCCACAATATGGTACAGTTTTATCTTGCTTTTTATAATAGTGGTTCCATCTAAAATTCACAATTTCCTTAAGCTCTTTGTTAAATAATACTTGAAAAAGGCCATGCAGTTGACATTCGATTTATAATTTATTAGGGTTAAAGGAAACATGCTCTCCACTCTATCCACATAACTTAGATCTTTTTTTTTAATTGACAAACACTAAATTTACATTAGACTGTGTACATTATTACTAGTACTAGTAATACTACAGTAGTGACATTTATGATTAGTTGAATGGAAGGAACTACATTAAAAACAAAAACTATTTACGATCTCTTAACCCAAAATACAGATAACTTTAATGAGTTCTGATCTATCAACAATTATAACTAAAATGTTTCAAATGAAGTTTGTTCTGATGGTAAAATCAACAGGTCTATGGCTTCATTTAAAGAATAAGTTAAAAATCCTCATTAAATGTGCCTTAGGAAAGTGCAACAGGTAAATTATCACTATTTTATGTTATAAAATTTCACGTGTCATTTTTGATTTCATGAACTGCACAGTATAGTAGGGTCAGATGGGCACCATCTATGAGAAAAAGAACATCATGATGTAATTTACTTCCCAGAAATTTAGAAATGGCATGTTGTACTACTTGGTATTCATGCTGGTAGCTCCAATACAAACATTTGGGAATGTTTGGGTTTCAATCTGAAGACAGTACAGAGGGTTAGGAAAGAATTGGTTGAGTCTTTGGTGATTACAAAGGCACAGCAGCTTGAAAAAGTCACTGATTGTTTTGATAGGAAAAGAACTCCTAAATTTGTTGGTAAGAGCCTCAGACTCAACAGAGAGGTGTAGAATCCTGTTAGCAGACATATGGCTTTCCAACTGCTACCCAATTGTCACAGGGCAGCTTGAAGACCATATGTCTAGCAACAGGATTCTAGACCATGCCATAAAGCAGGTGAACTCAATCATGGCTGTCAGACAATTTCTACGACCACAACACACCTTATATCTGGCCACCTAACTCCCCAGATTGCAATCCCCTTGATTATTATGTGTGGTGTGTATTTGAGCAAGAGACCGACAAAACTCCTCATAACACCAAAGATGAACTGAAGGCCAAGAATTGGCAGCATTCACCAACTTAAACAAAAAGACTGTCTAGAAGAGTTGCTGAAGACTTCAAAGTCTTCTGAAGACATGGTTGATGCTAATAGCAATTTTATTGAATAAAAATTTACTCTAGTATTTGAAGATATTTTTGTGTAATTTTGGTAAATACATCTGTTAAAATGAGATGTCAGTGTTGTTTTCATTTTTGCAGAATTTAGACAATTCATCCATTGCAACCTGTATATAAGAAAATGATAGTGAGAAATATTTACTCTAAATTAATTCAGATGAGCTCTTTTTAATTCTCACCCTATCCTATAAGTTCAATATTCATTGTTTTTCATAATTATTATGTATAATTATAATTTTGCACCATGAAACACTGAAGCTTTGTGAACTCCAATTTTAATCAGAGCAGCAAAACCATACTTATATTTGTTTTCTATTTTCACTTTCACCTGTCATTTCTCAGTAATGGTAGCTAGTTTCTATCACTTGTCCTCACATAATTTAATAGGGTAAATGAATGTCTAAATGTGATTAGAATTGGACACTTTTTTTTTAATAAATGCAATTCAGGTGACTGTTGAACAGTTTCTTGCTTACTTACTTCAATAAAGAAAAATTCACTGAGTCATTTCTCTTAAAAGTAAATAATTGAAAACTAATCACATTATTTTGCAAGCAGTTGGATATTTGTTACCAGACTTGAAAATACACCAACTGTTAAAACTCATCACAAAGTTCAGCACTTAAAAATACTTAGTTACAACAATTATTGATATTATGTATTTACAACAAATGGCAGCAACATCACACTGTTTCTGACATTTTATTTATATCTGTGAACAAGGTTTTAATTTTAAAATATTTTTAACTCTAGATATTTTAATGAGTAGCATGTGTGATGTTGTTCAGGGTTAGAAATAGTTCAAGTGAATTCCTTTAACACTTTGACAGAGGAGTGAGGTAGAGAAACAGTTCAGTGAATGAGGGAAATGAACACGATTTGGGACAATACATATTAGCAGTATCACTTCCCAATTAGTCACAAACTAGCAATGATACCTTGGGTTGTACAGGTTAAATTCATTTCTTTCCCTATGTTGCACAATGTAACCATTTGAAAGATTTGCACATACACCATGAAATTTTATTAGCAAATTTATCATAATTAAAGCAGGTCAATAGTTTTAAACATTTTAAATATACTATTTAAAAAGTTAACATTGCTTACTTCCCTTTATTTCACTGTTGTGATTGAAATGCTGAAGTGGTTATTGCTTTCAGAGCAGAAAATGACTTCATTTGAATAACTGAGCAATCAATAAAATAATCATTTATAGATATCACAAAAGACAAGATTGGAAATGAACAAGTTACTTTTCAAAATATGATTTTTAAAAGTGAACAGAATTGCATTTGATCTCATAATTTTGCATAATATTTGTAGACAATCAACTGTATAAATTTTCAGGGTTTTAAATAAACATACAAAATCAGATATAAATGTAAACTAAGAAATATTAGATTTTTCTTTGCTTTTAAGCTTTCACCTTAAGCAAATGAACAAAGACACAAGGGGTTACTGATTGTGAGAGAATATGAGAAAATAAAAACATTAAGGAGAGAGAACAATAAAAGAACAGGGATAAATACAGAAGATAATGATTAACAATACATTTGAATTTTTGGAGATTGAAGTTGACTCAAATGCAAGAAACTGTAAGAGTTCCACAAGCAAGAAGTGCAAGAGAAGAAAACGTTAGCATAATAACTTAGTTACATTTAACAATTTCAATTGTAAAATGTTGAGACCTAGCTGCCAATCTAGTAATGCACTTAAATTCATCAAGTTGAGTTATCAAAGAGGTAACCAATTGATATAAACTAGGAAATGGTTAGTAACAAATTTTCAAAAAAAAACAGAAAAAGTAAATCTTTAAAACCAATGTTTATAAAAAATATAAAATCATCAATGTGCATTAAAATATTAACAGGAAATTATTTTGTATTTTATCATTTTTAAAACATTTTAGTTTTAATGAAAATTAGCCACGGTGACAGGCTTCATTAATAGTTACATTAGAAAAAGTGCCAAGATAGTAATGTATTAGATTATTCAATAAAATCTATTTTGAGCATTTTGTATCTTGCCAAATACTAACACTTATTCCACTGACATATTAATATTGATGTTATGAATATTGGCAAGGAATACTGAAGAGATTTAGATTTTATTTTTCTTTAATTTTTAATGTAACTCAAACATGCTACAACATTAAGTATGAAAGGTCAAACTACACAGAATAATAAAAATACTCTAAAATGTGGTATTTGACAGTGACAATTGTGATATACATGGAGAAAGTAAACAGATGAAAATAAGCTTCTTCCAACAATTGGCATGATACCAACAATTTCTTAAATTAGAAATGTTATGCTGCTTGATAGCACTAAAGTAAATTTGAAATATCACTTGAACTAAGGATTTATTTGTGAT
Source organism: Ascarosepion bandense (assembly GCA_037127315.1). Lineage (NCBI taxonomy): Eukaryota > Metazoa > Mollusca > Cephalopoda > Sepiida > Sepiidae > Ascarosepion > Ascarosepion bandense. The sequence continues at coordinate 3,020,068 of JBBBDQ010001192.1, forward strand.
TAAGGCACTAAAACGTTAGAAAACATCATTATAGGGATTCAAGTTTAAATTTCATTAGGAATATTGTGTATCATGCTGGAGTTTCTCGTAGGTTATACAAAAACAAATGACCTGAATGCAACAGCATGGAACCACATGTTTCTCTACCCACAGATGTTCATCCTTGAGAGCTTATGATAAATAATCTATACTAAGAGTCAGCTACCTAATAAGTCAAATTTAAAATGTTTTAATAGTTAGTCTTTATTTTAATCTCTCCAGAATAGAATCTGAAAATACAGAATAGATTTGTTTTTGTCTGTGTTGTGTGTGTGTTTTTTAAAGATAACATACATAGGTAAGTAAATATGCTAAAAGTAGAAAACCCTTAACTAAGTTAATAGGGCTTGTTATGCATAGAAGAGATAGAAAATAACATTGTTTTCACGTCTATTTTCTTTCATCAGATTTGAGCAGCAGCAAACTATAAGTGACTACCTGCCAGGTGAAATGACCTTTGTTTATAAACCAACAAGTAAGCTTAGGAAACATACAAGCATCTCTTGTTATATACTTTATTTGATCCCCCCATACAAACAAATACACAAATTGAGTAGACAGTAGGTCTACCAATCAAAGCTCCACTACCTCAAGTTTTAGGACTTCATTTATTTAATCTACCTTCAAAACTTACTTTTCATGTTAAGTATATGTAAACCAGAATCAGTTCTATACATCTGTTCCTCTTACCTTCAGAAAAATTATGCATACTAGATAGTGCTATTTATTCAACGACTGGTTAAGATATCAGACATGTGCCAAAAGTGAACCTAGTAGAAGGGAAGAGCTGTTTTTTTAAGCAACAGAAATAATTCATTTACTATTAACCAAAGCAGTACTAGCTAGTAATAATAAAACGCTGCTTAGGAAACTGCTCATATACTGTCAAAGTTTTTATTATGCAAATTTTTCATGATTTACTTCTATTTATATGATAAACATAGCCTATATCCCTTTATTACCAATATTTACAGTAACTTACTTTAGGGCTATTCATTATATTGTTAGGGAAAATAGATTATACTATATTTATTGAGATTTTTTTTTCTTTTTCAAATCTAGAGTTTGCCATCAGTCATAAAAAAGATGACCTCAAGGGAAAAACAAGATACTATAAAGTTATTGAGTAATGGCAGCAAACATTGGAAAGTCTAAAGACCAGAGATCATAGGACTATCAAAGAAAAAAATTGGTAAAATAAGAACAAGAAAAGAAACTGGCTCTGAGAATGTCCCAAAAAGAGATTTGATAAAAATAAAAAAAATAAAAACAACAAATTAATAGAATGGCCTCCCACCTTCTGCAGATATTAATCCAAAAGAAAACTTGTGGTCTATTAAACAAGATATGAGAATAGAAAACTATATACAAGCAACAAGAACTCTGGAAAGAAATAACTACTACTGAAAGTAATAATAATATCAAGAGTCAATAAATGAAAAATTGAGGAAGGATATAGAATAAAAAGGAATCCACATTAACTTGCAGCTTTCTCTCTGCCACCTATTACATTGCTCCTGTCTTTCTTTTTCCTAGCAGGCTAGTGATTCTAGCTCCTTCTACCCTAGAAGTCCTAGTCAGATTCTGGCTACAGTTGACAACCGACCCTCGCCCCGTATCACTCGAACTGACCAAAAAGTTAAAAAGAATTATTTTTTAGCTTACTGGCAGTTACATGTGTTGGGATGGTTGCAACTTTCTTTAAAATATTGTTAAATGTTAGTTATTTTTTGCTTAATTTTAAACTTTTCATACTTAATTGAACATTTGGTTTTCTTTTTTAACTTGGCAGAAATTTTTTTGATTGTTGGACTTTAAGTTAAAACTTAGCAGTTCACCACGCTATTTTTTTTTACTTTTTTTTGTTTTTTTAATTGGAGTAGATAGACCAAACTATTGCCCGGTTCACACTCCACCCACATCTTTTGAAAAGGTGTAGAGGCTCATTCTTTGTTCCCTGTTTAGGATGTGGTTTCCGGCTTTCTCTTTTCTCTTCTCAGACCTCAGTATTGGTGCATCCGTGATTTTTTTGCAATGTGTTTGGTTGGTGGCAATGCTTCATCTTTGTGAGGGTACCGGGTTGGCAGTTTCCTGGTTGCTGCTTCTGACTGATACTTAGAAGCCCTAACTCTTACATAGCGTCAAGAGTGGCCACTCTGATCAACAGTTGTATAATATTGGAGCTCTTGTAATGCCATGTCGCGCATGGATAGGTGTCCCTGCAAGCGCTTTTGGTGGGCAACCCTGAGGCCACACTTTGATGCAGCCTGAGCCAGTTTCCCTCCCAGCACAGATTGTGGATAATGACCATCTGCAACCTCTACTCAAGGTCCCTCCCTATCGATAAACCATAACATGATAAACGGAATCAGAAAAACTCCTAAACCAGCCAAACTCAAATCACCAAAATCCCTTAACGTTTCTTTTACTAACATCTGGGGCATTCGTACTAACCTTTGTAATGTAGAAGCTTTCCTTCACAAAAAGTTCCCTGACATCCTAGCGCTCTGTGAGACTAACCTCAGCTCATCAATTCCATCCTCTGACTTCTCGATCCCTGGTTATCTTCCCTTAAGGAAGGATTCCACTGTCCATATGCATGGACTGGGGGCCTACATAAGTGAATACCTCCCTGTAGCCAAGGTGACATCACTCGAATCCCCTGACCACCAATATGTATGTCTCCGTCTGTCACTTCTCAGTCTGGTTAACTACCTTTTCTTTCTTTACCGTTCCCCTTCCTCTCCCAACTGCTCCCTTCTAGACAGCATTTCTGACAATACAGATAAGGCTACTTCCTACCACCCATTCGCTCACATATTTGTATTCGGAGATCTTAACGCCCATCATGCTGAGTGGCTTAAAGACTCTGGTACTGATTCAGCTGGCAGCCACGCCATGAACTTTGCCATTTCCCAATCACTTATGTAAGTAGTGGACTTCCCCACATGCTTTCCAAGCACTCCTACTGATATATGCTTTACCTCTCACCTGACTCCTGCCAAGTCTCACAGCTTTGCCTTCTCAGCAACTCCAACCGTGCTGTTGTCTCTCTTAATATTTCTCTCCACTCTCACTCCCTATAGGACCTCCTACTGCTACCAGAGAACTGACTGGGACACCTTTCGCGGTTTCCTATGCGACGTTCCTTGGGGAAAAGTGTTTGATCTCCCAGTCAATGACTGTGCCTCTGAGATTTCGTTCTGGGTGAAAGCTGGCATTGATGCCTTCATACCTACCAGGAAGTTTTGTCTCAAACCTCATTCCTCTCTTTGGTTCTCTCCTGCCTGTTCAGCCACCATTGCCCATAGGAACCACTACTTCCGACTATTTCGGAGACAGTCATCTGACCACAATAGGCACCTATTCATGTCTGCTCATAATGAGTGCAAGAGAATCCTAGAAGGTTGCCAAGCAGTTGTTTGTTAAGAGAATGAGACAGCGCATAGATGACCGCAAGTTCGGCTCCAAGGACTATTGGCGGTTATGCAAATGGGTGCTGAACAATAGCAAATCCTCTATCCCTCATTTAATTAATGAATTTAAGGTCCTCACATCATCAGCAGACGAGGCTGAGTGCTTTGATCAAAGATTTTCATCCAACTTCACATTTGACTCATCCGGAGTACCCCCACCCGATTTCCCTAGTAGAACTGAGGCTAAACTGTATGATATATACATTACCCCGATAGTAGTATCCCGCATAATATCAAATCTTGACCCCCATAAGGCGAGCGGTGGTGATGGAATCCCAGTGATTGTCCTTAAGAAATGTGCCCCTGAACTCTCGTCCTCTCTAAACTGTATAACTACTGCCTTTCTGCCTCCTGTCTTCCTGCATGCTGAAAGTCCTCTTCTGTCGTTCCTGTATTTAAGAACTCTGGTGAACCCCCGAACCCATCCAACTATCGCCCTATCAGCCTTCAATTTTCGGGAAGGTGTTCAAGGCTATTATTAATGCTGAATTAGTGCAGCATCTTACTGCTAACAACCATTATAGAGTACATGTTCCAGGCTCTTGAAGAGTCAGGCGAGGCTCGTGCTGTTGCTCTGGACATCTTCAAGGCTTTTGACAGGGTTTGGCACGCTGGCCTTCTATGCAAGCTATGGGGTTACGGTATTACTAGACAATTACTAAATCTGATCCAATCTTTCCTAAATAACCGCTTAATGAAGGTCGTCCTGAATGGGCATACCTCCACATCTTATTGTACAAACACTGGCTCTATCCTAGGCCCAACGCTCTTCCTTATTTTCCTAAATAACCACCCAGACAAGTAGGCATTTATGCAGATGACACCACAATTTACTCCCACATCAGTAAGAAACCCGGCATGGTGGGCAAATATAATCTCACTGCTGATCTTGAGAGTGATCTACATTCTGTAGTGAATTTGGGTAAGAAGTGGCTTGTAAATTTCAATGTGTCTAAGACCAAGCTGCTGTCTGTCAATCATCACAGGCAACCTCTCCTGCTCCCCATAAGCATGGACCAAGCAAGTCTCCCCGAGAGCAATACACTGCACCTCCTCAGCCTTACCCTCTCTTCTGATCTCAAGTGGAACCACTACATTGAGTCAATAGCTAAATCCACTGCTAGAAAGGTTGGGTCACTGTGTCGGGCCAGGATATTTTTTCCGCCTGAATCCATCCTGTATATATACAAATCAACCATTCGTCTGTGCATGGAGTGCTGCTGCCATATATGGTCAGGCACTCCCGCTGTTCTTGACAGGCTCCAAAGGAGAATTAGTAATGTGATGGGTTCAAACTTGGCGGCTCGACTCCAGCCACTTTCCCACTGATGGGATGTGGTTTCTCTTTGTCTGTTCTATAAATACTTTCATGGCTTCTGCTTTAACAAACCTAAGTCACTGGTGCCTCTGCAACAGGTGTTTATTCATGCAACCAGACTGGCAACTGGGTCCCACCCATTCACAGTTAGATCAACCAAATGCAGACAACAGTTCTACTCCTGCAGCTTTTTTTCTTGCACTTTCCACCTGTGGAACTCGCTTCCTTATTCTTGCTTTCCTGACAGCTACAACCTCCAGGAATTTAAATGCAACGTCAATATTCATCTTTTAACCACTTGACCCTAGTTCTTTCTTCACCACCCTGTATATCCTTTCCTTTCCTTTCTCTCCACCTCTGCAACTGTCATCACACCTGTATTCCCTTCCTTCTCTTGCTCCTTTCTAACTGGTTCGTCCCTCTCTTCACTCTCTTCTATCTAATTGTTTTACTCTTATGTAGCCCCCTGCACATCAGTGGCACTACCGCCTTGCTCGAGGTGATATGATTAAAAAAACAAAAAAAAAACAAAAACAAGAAAAAAAAATTGTTCAGGTATATGAGAGAATTGCATCAATCAAATGTGTTTATCTGGCTTATGTATAAATAAATCAATTATGTCGCATAATAAAAACTGACATCACCAAAACAATAATCATATATTTAAGTTGAAAATATATATATATTGAAAATTTTATCAACATTAGTATGCTAATATAAATTGTATTGTGAAAACAATTGGCTTGCATAATAAAATCTGACAGTATGAAGCATAAATATTACAGATTTCACAATATAGTGGACTATTTTCCCAAGTACTTAATGTAGAAGTATTCACTGCTCTGGTTAAATTTCAATGTTTTTCTCTGTTCTCATGCAGATCAACACAGAAAAAAAATAGGTCTTGCATTATCCTCCCTGTCATTGAAGAGGTTAAAAAAGCACAGGATATTCTTATTTACCTGTCTAGTTATTTAGTTATATATTTATGTATATTAGGATAATGTATTTTTCTTAAAATACAAGGCTTTAATAGATTGTGTTTTAATATAGGCTTGCGATTAGCTTAGAAGTATGTGAAAGTGAAGATTTTGTTTGCTATGCAAACATTTGTTTCATTGGTGATGATTAATATTAAGGAAGCAAATTGCTGCAATAGTTGTTAGGTGATGAAATTTTCTACATTTGTCACCCAAGGGAATTGTGCTTACTTTGTAAATCGAAGCTTAGATTAAGCAAGTAAGTCACAAGTAGAGATTTTCCCCATATTTTTCTTTATATTCCATCCCCTGAATGAACAGGAAAACAGCAGTAATGCAATCAAATGCTGGTTTATCTCAACCTACTAATAATGAGAACAATTTAGAGAATTTTAAAAAATAAAGTTACATCGGATCATTAATATGTGAATATTAATCAACCAGTTACTCCAAAATCAATTTTATACCAAAAAATATTTGATTACATTCAGATTTTTTGAAACATTCACAGTGTTGGAATAATATAAAGTGCTTAATTTTATTGATCAAGGATTTTGTTTTTACTTAGCAGCATATCAACCTGTAAGGGTTATTTAATGCCAAAAACTAAATATGAAAATTCAAACATTATAATTAATTCAAGAGACTGACATTATTTCATGCTTAAACTATAATTACCAAGTTACATTTATTTTAAAACCAAATGATCTTACAAAATCAAATGAGAAGTGAAAAACTTGTTTCTCCTTACAAGATGTGAGATTAATCATAGCACAGTGTTTTTTGACAATGTTTGCCATGTCTTCAATTTTACTGTAAAAATGTATTTTTATACTGTACTTGTTTTATGATTTTTAGTTTGGGAGTTCATTATTTGTCCTTAGCTGGGATCCTAACAGGTGCTACAACCCTGGGCCAGGGTGGACCTGCAACCAACAGCAATTAAGGTGGTTCCATGCTCCTCAAAACCACCAATCTCCCAATCAAAGATCTTGCTGCCAGATGGAGTTTATTGATCAAGAAGGAAACAATGATATTAGTATACAGTAACACAGTGATGCTGATAAGTGTTTAATGCAATAAGTCCCTAGAACCCACAGGTGATGATTTTAGTGGGTACCAGGGAAAATCAGTGGGTCCCAACTAAAGTTTATTAATTATAGTATTAAACAGCAGGGTCCCATATCAAGTTTATTAATTATAGTATTAAACAGCAGGGTCCCATATCAAGTTTATTAATTATAGTATTAAACAGCAGGGTCCCATATCAAGTTTTTTTTTAACCATTACATAAAAAAAAAATTTTTAAATCACCCCAAATTGCTTAAACTAACAGTTGATTTTTTATTTTCAAATTAATAAATTGGATGTTTTGACCTAGGCTTCTTATAAAAAGCATATTAGATTAGGCAAATTTTCCTTTAAAAATTTAAGTAATCTCTCTTCAATCAACTTAGAAATATGGAATTAAATAATCAGTGATACTTCCAGATTTTATACAGTAAAATCTAGCTTCATTTTTATTAAAACCATATTCACATTTTTTATTTGCAGGAACTGGGATAAAACTGTGACAGGGGCCATGATCCATCATCAGTGCAGTGATGTGTTTTAAGCCATTTAATCTTTGAGTTTTTGCAGGGATCTTAGAACATTTCTATTAATTGTCCTGTTCACAGTGTAAAGAGCAATGTAGTACAATTGCCACTGAATGGAATGCAGCTTTTTGTAAGTGGGTAGTGTTTTCCAGTAGTTTTATATATATATATATATATATATATATATATATATATATATATATAGGCTGCACATTTAGGACTAGCTCAGAAATAATAAAACAAATCAGTATCTGATGATGCTCTTTGAGATGTGCTATCAACTCTGCTGCTTGAAATATATACAAGACAAAGGAGTGATCATCACAGTGCACTATCACCATGTGTGGGTTGGATTTAAATAGTATACCTGTGCAGATTTTGTTTCTTACTGTTATTACTGCAGCCCCATCTGATCCCATGCTTATCATTTTGGTTAATGGGATTAATCTCTTCTAGAATTTTGTGATAATGGGATTAATCTCTTCTAGAATTTTGTGATTCCTGCATCTGTATCAACACTCTTTATTTGCAACAAAATGAGTGCTTGGTTCAAACTACTCAAGATCAATAAATTGAACAACAAGGCATTTGTGGTTGGTTGTGTCTACATTCATAAACAGTGATTCATTTTTAGAGTTGCAGGCACAGTGTCTGCCATATTGAACAACAGTTCCTCAGTTGTATATTGTGAACTGTATGCTACTGCTTTAGAAATCTGGTACTTCAATTTCTGTCAGAAAATTTAACTTTGACAAGGGGACTCTCTCCTAGGCCATCCAGTGAGTGATTTTAAACAGCACCAACACTTCTTTGTCTTACTATCTAAAGTCACCTACTTTGTTCTAAGCCTTTCTGTAGAGCAAAAATAATGAGGCTTAAAACATGGCAAGTGAGAGTGAAGTGCTGAAAGTGTACTTGTGTGATTTATGCAGTGATGTTGCACCTGTTTTGTTATATATAGTACAAATATCACAGTACATGAAGCTTTCATCAGAAAAGCAAAGCCATTTCTACTTTTTTTTTTAAGATAAAGAAGATTGCAGCTCTTCTACAGTAAAACAGGAGACAAATATAGGTGTAGGCTGCGTCGAGTTACTCTCAGAGGACCAAACAAACTCTGGAAGGGGTTCAGAATTTCCAAATCAACCCCCACCCCTTGCAAAAGGATGATTTTACTCTTTTTACTTTTTTTTTTTGTTACATAAAAAAATCCTTTAATTTTTCCTCTTAATAACACAAAGGTTTTATTTACAATAAAATTTTGTTTTTTCTTATGTTTTGGGCACCTTTTCCATTATTTATCATCATTTTAGCAAATATATGGCGATATCTAATTAAAATTTATATTTACTTGCATACTTGGATGATAAGCAAATTCAAAAACAGGAAAAGACATTATTAGTGACATATTTTGACTTACATGTTTATCATGCCAACTAAAACATATGCTACAAAATTAAGTGTGTGTGTGTGTATATATATATATATATATACACACACACACATATATCTCACAGCCAATCATAACATATATGTCCCTCATGGCACAGTTGATATAATTGTTGAACCACATAACCATAGCAAATATGTCTCCACTTGTTAGTTAAAATGTTTGCACTAATAGTTTAAAAATGTTTATATATATATATATATATATATATATATATATATATATGATAGATAAGACATATCTTTTATTAAATTATGGATGCACATGAAATGATAGGGAATACAGTAAATTGTTTGAAAAATATTCCCCTTTTTTTCCTTGATCCTTACTAGAAAAAGGAAAAAATTTATTTACGAACATTGTTGTTAATAAAAGTAATTTGCCATCTCAGTAAAGTTTTTACTGGGTTCAGAAAAAGAGAAATCTATGTTTCTCAACAATCTAGAAAATGCAGAAGGTATACCTGGAAAGTACCTGGCCACTTTGAATATCTTGAAAACTAACTGCACAGGCCTAATAATAAAAATAAATATCTAAGTACTAATTACCATTAATATCTATTATAGTTCATTTGATATATGATTTGTGTTTGGTTACAGAAAAAATATATTAGTTACATTTTAAATTAAACATGGACACGTTATTGGACTGATGTTCTTGTTTACTTATCAACAAATTCTTTTTACTATCTCATAACTGTTATGGGTTAGTTGTGTACAATATAACATTTTTCATGGAAAAACTGAAGTGTAGAACACACAAATAGGGAAGTTACTGCATCCTTTTAGTTTTTTGTATCAGGGACAAAGGTCATGTACTTAGCAGCACCTCTGGTAATATGATTATGATTAATAACAAAACGAACTAGTTATTAAAAATATACTTCAATAAGTCACTAGATTGAAGTTTCTGATCTAATCTGCCTTTAAGAGCAGAACTAAGTAACTTCCAATACTATTGCAGTTCATAAATGTTGTTCCTTTTTTTACCATCTCCAAAAATTGGTTTTTAATGATTGAGGGCTGATGACCTTTCCTCACTTGCAGAGAGTTCCAGTAAGGTCATGTGAAGTTCATTCAGTTTATTATTTACACTTTTAAATAACTGTAAAAGTAACTGATTGATGATTATTTGAAAAGAAATAATTTTCAAATCTGGATGAATACTATATTAAAAAAAATGTAATTCAATGTTATATTCATAGAAACTAAATTCATAATGAAAAAGACAATTACAAAGTAAGTGATCTACAAAACAAATACAAACAAAAGAAAATGTATGCATAGAAAAGTTTTAAAGTGAAAAGAATTTGTTTTTCTTTTACTTTGCCAGTTTAAATGCTGAGATTTTTTACTGTGTAAAGAAAGATTAAAATAGAAACAAAATCTGTCAACTGTTAGCAATTTTTTATTGTTAGTGCTTTGTTTCGTATTTATAAAGTATTTTCCTAACTTCTATCAATAAAAAGTGGGGGGGGTATTCAATCGCAAATCAACCAACAGCCACAGGTGACCTTCACAGAAAAATTTGCAGGTGTTCCTTGATCAGATGTTTGATAAACCCTAAACATTAGATTTGTATTTTCAATGGTTTTCAAATAAGAGCATCTTTAAATTTCACTGAACAGGCCCTTCAATGCCCTATGAGTGTCAAATTTTCTAAGCCTTCTTTCCTAATTATGTGATCTAGAAATTTCAACTGTCATTGTCAGATGTTAAGTATAAGTGTCCTTTTTGTTTCATTTCCTCTGAATTTGTCATTGTTTACATGTTCAATACATGATATTCCCAGCATCCTTCTGTAGAATCACATTTCAGTTAACTCAAGTTTCTTCTTCAGTGAGGAGATTGTTCAGCATTCAATCATATAGAAGAATTGATTTCAGTATGCTTTTTGTTGTTTTAATTAGATTTTCCTGTTTCTGAATACTTTGCTTAACTTTTGAAAGGCCTTTTTCACTATCACAATGTACTTTTGTTGCCACATTTTTTTATCCTCTCTTAAAACACTTGCTATATATCTCAAATTTGTAATTTGCATTCTAGGCTCTTCTTTTTACTGACAATCTTATCTTGCAATTGATTTTTTTAATTCCTTTCTTCTTGCTTTTCCTTTACTACCCTCTGTAGGAATTCTTGTAGTTTCATTTCTGGATCTGCTATTAATACTATATCATCTGTATGTCTTATGTTGTGGCCACCAATAATGCAACCTGGTAGGAATTCTAATATTCTCATACCCTGACAGTAGTATCCTGTCTAATATCAAAACTTGACCTCCACAAGGTAAGCAGCGGTGATGGAATCCCGGTGATTGTCCTTAAGAAATGTGCCCCTGAACTCTCCTCTGTCCTCTCTAAACTCTATAACTACTGCCTCTCTGCTTCTTGTTTTCCTGCATGCTGGAAGTCCTCTTCTGTCGGTCCTGTATTTAAGAACTCTGGTGAACCCTCGGACCCATCCAACTATCGCCCTATCAGCCTTCTACTTATTTTTAGGAAGGTGTTCGAGGCCATTATTAATGCTGAAATAGTTCAGCATCTTACTGCCCATAAACTCTTCTCCGACAGGCAGTATGGCTTTTGACAGGGTTTGGCACGCTGGCCTTCTATGCAAGCTATGGGTTTATGATATTACCGGACGACTGCATGATCTGATCCAATCTTTCCTACATAACCGCATAATGAAGGTCATCCTGAATGGGCATGCCTCCACACCCTACTGTACAAACGCTGGTGTCCCTCAGGGCTCTATCCTAGGCCCAACGCTCTTCCTTATTTTCATAAATGATCTCCCAAACAAGATCAAGAGCCAGGTAGGCATCTACGCAGATGACACCACAATTTACTCCCGCATCAGTAAGAATCCAGGCGTGACAGACAAACATAATCTCGCTGCTGATCTTGAGAGGGAAAAGAACTTTCAAATAACACTGTCCTTAAGTTCTCATATGAACTTAACAATAATAATAAAATTTATTTTCTTGATGCATTGATAGACACCAATAATAATACATTTACTACCTCCCCAACTATGAGAGCATATGTCCTAGCTAATGCAAAATGGCGATTATATGAAATTTAGTAAGCTGTGCAGAAGTCAACTCCTTCCATGAAAAAGATTTTCTACACTGGATGAAAAAGTGAAAAACAAATTCTCATTCATAATGACTTTCCAAATTACATCATTGATGAAGTAGTTAGCAAAGCTATTAGAAATCACTGTTAAAGTTGAATAAGTTCAATGAGAAGACAAATCCTCGTCTGAAATCCCTTCTTATTTTTGTACACTTACTAAATTCATTTTCTATACATATGCAGGCAGTTTACTCCCAGAAGTTCTAGATTATTCTATTGTTCTCAAATATATCAAGCTTACCTAGCAATTCCAAAAGTTCTTTGACATAATTATCAAATGCTTTTGTATAAGCTACAAAGCATATACATCCTTTTGCATTTATGTTGAACTTTCTGATATCCTGAGCATAATTATCACATTCCTTGTTCCAGCATCTTTAACAAAACTGTTCTAATCTTATTTCCAGTCTAATCCTGCTGCATGCTCTTTTCATCAGAATTCAGATTATAAGTTTTGTTACATGGTTTATTAGGTTATTGTAGTTTCTGTTCAATTTGTGTTGATTTCACTTCAAAATTTAATATTTCTATATATTGCTGGTTAGTACAACCATTTGTGGAAGAGTTTTTCGATGTATTTCAATGTTCTATCTTTGGAGTATTCTTTTTTTCTCTAATATCAGTGTCATGTCCTTGGACTATATGCATCCTATTGATGAGCAGGTCTTTGTCCTTTTAGTTCACCTATTCCCTTATGTATATCTTCTTTATATGTGATACTCATTCTTTCTATTCCTACACACTTTTTACTAAACCATTCTTTTGCCTGCCTGCATTTGTTCTGAATTGCTTTGTGCAATGTCTTATATTCTGTTCTATACTATGGCATTAGTTTTTGTCTCTTTCATTATGTCATGAATTTTATTCAGTCATCTAATACTTTTTTGTTATTTAGTTTTCTTTGGAATTCAAATTCCCATTCCCATTTTGTTCATCACATCTGCTTTTAACACTGTATATTTCTGCTTCCCAATTAGGTCATTCAAGAATCTGTGATATTGCTATTCAGGTACTACCTTGACCCTCTGCAATTTCTGTAGTTTCACTCCATGTTTACATATCACCACAAATGACATGTTTTTGCAGTGTACAACTGCATTCCCAAATCTCTCATTGATAGTTATATAGCTGATTTATTTTTTTCTCTACCTGGGCTTCTCCATGTTCATATACTTAAAACCGGGGGGCATCACTGGATACACTTTTCTCTGTATTCATTACATGTTCATAGTTCAAATTTGCCAACTATTTCACCATTTCTCTCCTTCCTTACTTTGGCTTTCGGTTCTCCCATGACAATTGTAATTTTTTGTGATTTGCATTGAGCCTTGGCATTGTTTAGCATAGTGTACAGTAACTCTTCCATACTTTGTGCTGGTGATGCATATATACAACTATGATGGATATGTTAAAAGGTTTCACTCTAAGTTTAACTACAAGAATTCTATCAGTTGACAGTATCCAAGAAGCCATTTTCTACTCTTTCATTTTTCTCTCTGCCTGTATATAAGACCCTGTGTTTGCCATTGACAAAATCTCTATTGTTTGCCCACCTAGTTTTGCATATGCCGAAAATATTACTATTCAATCAGTTAATTTTCTGAGTTATGTTCTCTAACTGGCTACATTGATTTAATATTCTGACATACTATGTTCCAAAATCTATTTTTTTTGGTTGATGCAAATAGTCACTGGATGATGGTCTGGTGATACCTGTCACTTACTGAGCAACGGATCAATTTCAAGGAGACAGATACCCTTTACACTGTTGGTTTTTATAATTTTGCTAACAGCCATAATCCACTGAAATACAATTTAGTCTAATGCTGATTTTTTTTGTTTTTTTAATATAGAGCTCAAACTTGTTTTTCTGGATCTTATAAATAAAAAAAAACAATCTATAGGACCTATCCTGAGCATCTGACAATTAGTTTAATGAAATTTTTAGTAATGAGTGTGCTTTGTACATTTTAATAAAATCCAGAAAAAACAAAATTCACATACACACAGATTAAATATAAATATTTAGTAGGAAATCTTAGTTGACTCAAGAACTTTTCAGCACTCCTCTTTATTATGTGTGTGTGCGTTTGTGCGTACATGCACTCACACTGTCATTGAATATATGCTGAATTATTTATAAAATAAAATAAAAAAACATAGATTCTCATGCATTACTTAGGAAATTAAGTAAAATGTTTAATTCTCTCCAAGGGCTTTTAATAATATTTGACCATATATCTAACTTGTTTTTCAGTAAATCATGAATTTTAAATGGTTTAATAAGGTGGAAAAAGTTTCTTAGTTTTAAGTGCTTAAAAATTACATTTTAAACATTTTTGTAAACTTTTTAAAATGTATTATTAAAAAGTAAATTATTGAATGGGTGTCAATTCAGTACCTTTAAGTAGTGCCTACTGTATTTAACCAGCATTTACAGAATCCTAGATTATCTTCCAAATGCATGCTAGCTGCTACAACCTTAGATTAGAAAGAAAAGTATTCCTTTATTGATGTCTGAAAACTATAAATATACAACAAGGAATTGGTATAAACATTAAGTACTTTTTGTAAGTATTACCAAGGGAAAAAGTTTATACTAATAATACAGTACAGAAAATATTTTTGGCAAATATGAATAGGAAATTAATGATCAGATTTTTTCTGTCATGGAAACAGATCACATGAAGTTCTAAAAATAATACAAAGAAAATTTTTAAGTTAAACAAGCAAAAACTAGTCAAGATGGCTGCAAGATTGAAGATTTTCTGTTCAAAACATTAATCTTGTCAGATTAAGTAATTATGTGCTGGCTTACAACTTGGTAATTTTAGAAAATAAAAAATGTTAAATTGGAGTAGATAGACTAAACTATCGCCCGGTTCACACTCCACCCACGTCTATTGTACAGGTGTAGAGGCTCATCCCTTGTTCCCTGTTTAGGATGTGGTTTCCAGCTTTCTCTTTTCCAAATCTTTTCACTCTTTCATAGCCCCTTGCACATCAGTGGCGTTACCGCCTTGCTCGGGGTGATATGATAAAAAAAAAATCTCAATTATGTTTCCTATTTAAAAGTTCCATTCATCTATTTTTCAAATTCTACATGAAATATATTCCTTTTTACCAAAATTTCTGAGCAGATTTATTCCTGATAAACCAATTTGCTTGTATATCATGCTATACAGAAAAATATTGTGGACGTATCCTGCTAGATTTGTATATAAATAATTGAATTTTATTTATATTCTTTATTCACTTACGTGCAAATACCCTTGGGAAAGGTATTAATCCGTCTCTTCCTTCCAGTTATGGGTTAAATAGCAGGACAGATTGGGTTCTATAGCCTTGATCAGCAACCAGTCTACCGCAGAAAGCAATGGCAACCTACTGCAGGATAATCTTCTGCCCAGTCAGTCATGTCTCTTTTGAGACATGATCGCCCAAGCGTGTATCACGTATGGCACTTAACTGACTGAATTATCATTAGACCAGTTGTATGTCTAGTTACCTTCTCCCTAGTGTCATCAAAAAGTTACTATACAAATTTTAGTAGCTTGTAGCAATGAAGAGCAATAAGAACTGCAAAATGAGGAATACATACAAACCGATTTATTTCTATGCACATATTACAGAATAAGAATGATTTATTTAAAATGTATCTATATATTACACACACACAAAAACACACTTTCTGAAAGGGTTAAAATATGGAATTTGTTTGAATGTGATGCACAAACTGGATATGGTTTCACATTTCATCACTAGGTATTCTGACACATGTCACAATTCTGTGTTGATTAGTTCATTTGCTGTGGCTCTTTTTTTTTTAATGTTTGCAAGTGCGTTTAACAATTTTTAAAAATTGCTGATTATATATATATATAAAAAATAATTTTTGATTTTTAAATTCATTGGGTAGCCATTTCTACTAGGAAATCCTCTCTTCTTCAGCAAGGGTGAAACAAAAATTTTTGTTTCGCCCTTGCTGAAGAAGCAAGGATTTTCTCATAGAAATAAATGGCTATCCAACAGATTCAAAAAATTCAAAATTTTTCGTTTTATTTTTTATATTTGGCTCCGTAAATAGAATGTAATATTTGCACTGAGCCCTCCACCTTGATCAATATTAATGAAATTAATATTAATTAGGATTGGGTTTTGGGGATTTATCTATCTGATCATCCTTTTGGATTTAAAAATTTATATATATATATATATATATATATATATATATATATATATAAGGAAAACTCAACATATCATTTAAATTATAATTAATTTCTATGGACTAAATTGGCTCATTTCATCAGACCACACTATATTTGTTCTATTCGGTATAAATATTTTCTCTTGAATAAAGATTTCTTTAAAATGAAATGGAAAATAAGTAGTAACATGATCTAGAACAGAGACTTCGGCCTTATCTCAGTTGGTGATCATTAGACCAGCAAGAAGAGCTCATTGTCCTGCATAGTGACCATAAACTCATTACCCGCCCACTCACATGCACATGAATACGTACATACATGTAACCCTACATATTAACACAAACACATATACTTACTTATATCCACATGTCTATACTTTCACATATGTACACACAAATGCGTCTGTGCGTATACTTACATATACACACACATCCATCCATGTTCACATATAAATATTGTGCTTGCACACTCACATACATCTTTATGGAGACCGGATTTATATGTGTATAATTAATAGTAACACACATTTATGCAAATATACTAACAAATCTCAGATATACTCTGAAAATATGCATATATTTGCATACTTACACACATACACACGTATATCCCCATACACACATGTCCATACCTACAAATGCATCCATGTGTACACCTACTTCTACATACATACATCTGTCCATATCCACATATAACTATTGTGTTTGCACACTCACATATTTATGGAGACCAGACCTATATAAGTAATAACAACACATATTTATGCAAGTATACTAACAAAACTCATGTACACTACCAGCCATAATTATGAGGCCACCTGAGTTTTTTTTAAAAAGAATTATGTATTTCATATTATTTTAGTATTTACTGCCAAGTGGATAATTCTAAATAAAAATAGAATGATTCTTTTGTTATTATTACTTTGCAAAATTTCACAAGGCAAGGAAGCAAAGATGAACTTGTCCAAATCACCCTGAATTTTCTTCATTCTTTCATTGATGAAAATGCAGTATAGGTAATTATTAAATATTTATAAATTCATTTGATGCACATGTTATTGTGCAGTATTAACAAAAGAACCATTTTATTTTCATTTACAATTATTCACTTGGCAATAAATACTAAAAAATAGTATGAAATATGTCTTTTTTTTTTTTTTTTAAACACTGGGGGTGGCCTAATAATTATGGTCAATAGTGTATATTCAGAAAATATGCATATATTTACACACATACCCACATACATATCTGTCTACATATACACATTCCTGCCTATATATATATACACACACAAACATTTCTACGTATGCATATCAATTTCTTATCTCTGTGCACTTGCTTATAAAAACTTATATGTTCATATATAAGAATAATGCGAACATTTATGCACATACATGTCTATTTTTTCCTCCCCAAATGAGATGGAATACTTCAAATTACATACATCATAAAAAAATATGTTACATACATATACTAGCATATATCATTTGGATTTCGATACCAACATGCACATACTGATCAATACAGGACACCACTACATACACAGAACATGCACATAACTAGGTGCACCCATATACACGAAAAAACCTTATATAATCATAGTTAGGTGCATGCCTATACACGTGAAGTATTTGTATTAAAATACATTCATAATCACGTAATACAAACTAGGACACTCTTAAATTCCTACATAATACAGAGTTGTTGCATAATACATATACTGGCATGTCTACCTATTATATGGTATATATTATATGATATCCACTTTCACTTCTTCAATTCGTAAAATCAACGCAAGACAGGAATGAATCAGCAAGTATGACGGAATGGAGTAATTCTAAGATTCTAGGTATTAGCTTAAATTTATGACAGCATTTGAAAATGATTTCGTTTCTCTGATTTAATAATTGGCTAGTTTCTCTGAATTTGAAAATTCTAATTTTTTCATAAATTGCATCTGTTTCTGAAGCTGTTGGGGGTTTCAGATTTACCTATAATCTTCCATTCAATCTGTGGGGAGAGATTTCTGTCTTTTAATTCCCAGAAATGTTTCAAGAGAGCGGTTTGATATTTCAGGTGGGGTTTAGAGAAAGATTGCTTATTGTTATATAGACATTGTTTCCATGGTCTGGCAGAAATTCCTATATATAATTTTTTTTCTCATTTCTGTGTTCACTAGAGAAAATGGTTGCTTGGTAAATGACTTTTTGGGATTTGTATATACCTCCAACTGGGAATTTGTTTTTGACTCGACAGTAACAGGAGGTTGTATTATCTGTGGTTGATTGTTATAAAGTTTATTCAGTATTCTATAATTGTGTGAGTTGATGCTATTAATGTTGTTAGTGCAGGAATAACTAATTTTTTATGTTTTCCTATTGAAAATCTTACTCAGTAGGTTGTTCTGCTTAAAATGTGTGTCAATCAATTTCAGAAAGTGTTGCTTGATATTAATATTACATAGTTGACAGAAAGGGGGTTTGAACCATATTACTCTTTTTTTTCTAGTTTTATCTTTATTTGTTCTGATATTCTTGGGAAGGATGTGTTGTGATGCAGTGGATATCAACTCAGAACGAGAATTCGGGGAAACAAGTTTGAATTCTAGTTGAATTCCTTGCATTCATTTATGCACAAATACCTGAGAAAGGTATTAATCCATCTCTTCCCTCTAGTTATGGGTTAAATAACAGGACAGATTGGGTTCTATAGCCTTAGCTGGCAACCAGTCTACTGTAGAAAGTAATGGCAACCTACTGCAGGATAATCTCTGCCCAGTCAGTCATGTTTCTTTTGAGACATGATCGCCCAAGTGTGTATCACGTATGGCACTTAACTGACTGGCTGATTCTTGGGAGGGTTCTATGTAGTTTAATTCCAGTTTGATGCCACTTTTTTTGAGCTGATATTGTAAGGGGTCTTACATCTTGTTTTGACCTGGTTCAAAATTCAAAGCAAATTCCTAAAATCAAAGTCCATTACTTATATATGCTAACATACTGTGTATTAAAAATAGATAAACAGTCATTTCAACAGAGAAACCAATATTAAAGGGTAAATTTAAATTTTCAGTTTACCCCAATAATTTAAATTATAAAAATTAAATAATCACAAAATATCCACATTATATCAAGATGTAACATAGATATTCAGATGCCTTCATAAAGTCATTTTAACCTTAGTGAATTTTAAAGGTCATATTTCAGATAGTAGGTTGCTGAAAGTAATTAAGAAAAAAGAAAACAAATATGTACGGTAGTCATTTAGTTATAATTTGTAACATCTAAAAATTGAAAATAATTACAAAAAAGCTAAAGCAACAGATGCTAATCTACAAAGTGGTGTGACATTATTTATACAAATGTCAAACAGTAAAGGTTATACAGTTAAAATAAAAAAAAATAACACTAAGTATGTTTTTTTTTAATTTATTACAGTATGCAATTCATATGATATGTACCTCATTATTTTGTGAAAAAATTGAAAAAAATAAAAAGTTTCTAACAGAGCTGAAGCAGATCAAAACTAATCTGGTTGACAATAACCCACTGACTTCTTTTACCTCAGAAATATCAAAAGTAAAAATTAAAATAATGACTCATAATTGAATTATTGAAAACAGTAAACCAAAAGGGTTATAAATAACACTTGGTATTTTATAACTGCAAGTTATTAAATACTTATAGTCTATATAAATAACACAAAATGTTGAAACATAAGCAAATCTTTCAGGCACATATGAATAGTAAAGTGAGTAAATATATGGTTATAGTTAAGCATTTTCACATGTTGTCCCCTTGGGAGATATCTGTATACACACACAGATATATCATCGTTTATTCAGTTGGTGTATTTTGCACCACTGTAGTCACCCTCCATCTCACAATTTTGGTTCATGGTGACATTCAAGGCAAAGTATGTAATGGCTTACCAGTTCCTTTTGCACTGGGGATACTAAGGTTATCCCATCCCTTCTCTCAAAAGTTAAAGACGCAGGACTTACAAGGTAACAGATGGTTTGAATTCAGAGTTTTCCTTTTCCTAGACGGGTTGCTAACCAAGGTTATAAGGCTCAATCTGTCCTGGTATTTACACATAGTTAAGAGCGGGGGGGGGGGGTCATACCTTTCTTAAAAGTATTAGCATGTAAGTGAATGCAAAGAACTCAACTCTCCAATTTCTTAATCAGAACCACTACCCATTATTCCATCATGCCTCCACACACATATACATGAGAGAGACTGTGGATATAGTTGCATGGCAACTATCCATTTCGTACTTCAATGTCATCTTCAGACAAAATTAAGCATGAAACAGACAGTTACCACAATATGAATTCCTACCTTCCATCTATCTATAAATATAGCAAATTTCAAACAATATCTTTCCGTCTAGAAAAAAGTATTTTCTGCTATTAAAAAGTTAAATATTAGGTTACAAGAAGGAACAACATTCTTTTCTTTTTCAATTATAACCATTTTAAAGATCCATCAGCTTTTAAAATATTCAAATAAATTTCCTTCAAATTATCTCTTCACCATCTATTACTCTACTTCTTACAATCCCAGCTGAATATAATGCATACAAAAATACATTGCATTTACAAATATTTATGCAATGAACTGAAAATTAACATTCTGTTCTCAACAAAAGCAAGAAAAACATCCAAGACAATGTCTCTTTACAATACTAAAACCAAACAAGTTTCACTTTTTGATGAAGAGCTTAAATAATTCATGAACTTCAAATCTAACTTCACCTATAATGAGTTGGTGGGTAATCAAAGAGACCAAATATGTCCATTGATATAGTAAATAAATGTAGAATAATTAAATGGTGGTATATAAAAATGTGAAGTACTAATACACAGTTTAAGGAAGTGCAGTGATATGTAGTTGGCAACAATACTGAACTAGACAAAGGTAAATGTCCAGGTGTTGTTTAACCATGAAAACAATAACAAGAGTTTCTGTAGCAGGCATGCACAACTAGTAGGGTCATTATAAGCAATCTAATAGAGTACAAGTGAAAATAGCAGTTCATTCAACGAGACGACTAATGTGTTAAATATAAATTTGTATTTTATTTTCTTTCTGTAAATCTTTCAGGGTAAGAGTTTCAGTCACTTAAAATAAAACATGGAAATAATATCTATATTTAGCTGAGAAAATAATAGAATACCATATCATCTCAAAGATTAAAATATGAAAATGCAATTTTTCTTGTAATTACATATTTAAGCAAAAACATATTTATTTATTTTTTTTACAAGCTAAAAATTTCTAATATCTTTTAGTTAAAAAAATACAAACATAATTAACCTGATTAAATTTGCTAGAGTAAATGAAAATATTTTGTTCTTTTTAATGATTATATCTTCGAGGGGAAAAAAAAGGATTTACAGTGACAAAATAATTATAATAAAAGAAAATGTTTTAGCAGCCAAGAGAAAAACATAAAAATTCAATTCTGACAATAAGATATAAAATAGGTAACATCTACCATTACTACTTGTACATATGCCAAATAGTTTTACTCTCACACAATACAAACCAAGAAGCTCAACCAAGGTTAACAACTACTATGACAGAAAATACAACCAGTTTACAACACATGCCTATGAATATCTACCCATCGTAAAAAACCAACAAGCAAATGAGTGGGAAGAGGTTGAGTTGTTTTTTGTTTTCTTTTTACATCTACTTTGAAAAAGTAGAGAAAAGAAAGGGAAAAAGTTATTTCTTCCAACACAAGGAAACAACTTTGATCAAATCTACATTTATTTCAAGAAAACAAGCTGTTCTCTACTTTTGTTTCAATGACATTTGCAAAGGCATGCGCAGTCACTTCACAAGAATATTAGACAATGTAAAATTTATACACTTAGCATTTAAATTTACAGATTTCTGAAGACAATATGTCACTGGTCCCAATTGAGGAGGGAAATATTTTTCTATGTTCAATTAAAATTGTCATCAGAATGCTAAAATCCTTAAGAATACAGAAAATCAAAAAAATTGATATAAAACTGATTTCAAGGTATTATGTAAATTAGTATTTTCATTGCAATTAAAAGTCAAACAATTTTATTCATTTTTTTTTAAATAAATGTGCACTGTAAGTGGCATATATTGACTTAAATAAAAAATGTAACAATGGGGATACTGCAGACAAAGTACATTTAATAATTTGTAATGGTTTACAAGTAGACATGTCACTTATTATTTTTAGGTCAAGAAGTCATCAGAAATGTGAAATAGTGCTTTTGTAAATGAGCTTCCTACAATTTTGTATATCTTTAAAAAAACAAATTTATAAACAATAAGGGTGCTTACTCCTTTTCTAAATTGAATCACAAAAATAAAATCTTATTTAATAAAAAAAGTAATTTTCTTAATATTCATAAATAGGAACTTGTCAAATGTTCACCTTAAAATTCATTAATTATAGATTTCTATAAAATAATAAATTTTTTAAATTAATGCTCATCATCCCCAAAATGGAAATAATATAATTTGGAAAATAAAATTACTTCAAAACCAGGAAGAAAAGTTTATCATAATTATCAGTTTTATATTTGTAAAATAAATAAAAACCAATTTGAATGAAAGACAACAATGAAGAAAACTAGTGAGAGATATCAATGTGCGTACCAAGCTAGGCAAACACTGCAATATTAAGAGGTGAGTTTTTGTCATGCTGTTATCATTTTTATTTAAGAACAGTTTAGGAAAACAGCAACAGGTTGAAAGTAAAATACTACGTTAAAAATGTCAACATCAAATTTAATCTCCAGATTTGTATACTCATCTTGGTTGTTATAACCACCAAGATGAGTATATCAATCAAATAAGTCCTCATTTCAAAAATTCCAATAGAAATTATCAAATTCACAGTTTGCACTCTTAACTTGCCAAAACAAGCCTTAGAGAATATTGGATTTATTCCAAATTATCTTAGGCAAGCCAAAAACTAACCTTTATAATCTCAATATTTACATCAGCTATGTACAAATGGAAAATAGTATATTACCAAAGTAAATCATTTAAACCAGAGTTCATTTAATTTTTTTCTATTTCATTTTTCTAGAAATATCTTCTGATTGTAATTATAAATCCTTCACCATGGTTATGAGTTAAACTTCAAGTACAGTATGAAATGTGACATGCTACAAGTTAACATCTATTGTCATTGATTTAACAGATATAAATGGATGCTAAAATAAAAAATAAAATTGACATCAATTGGAATGAAAACAGTATTCAATTATAGACAATAATTGGTTCCTATATAATCTTTACAGGTTTATTTTATAACAGTAAATCATATGAAAAAAATTAAAAATAAAATAGTAACAAGTCAAAAATGCATACCAAAAGAATTGAACATTTCCTAATCCTGACAGTTACCTTTAATTATTTAAAAACATAACTTGACAATTAGTGCTATTAACTGAAAAGAGTTGTAAAAATTGTTTATTAATGTCTCAGCAAGAGACATTTTATGCTAATACCACTTATAAAATGTATTTTTTTCTATCATAATACAGCTTTTGGGCACAATTGATTAGAATTCTTTTAATAGCAAAATGCGGTGTTAAAAACAACAATTTAACATCTATTTTGCAGTATAAAATTAACCAGAAACGTTTATAGTGGTGACTGAATCCAAATATGTTAGCACTTTAATGTTGAGTTGCATGAATTTGCAGTAACTCCAACAATAATTAGCTGAATAGTGTTTTGCACAGATTAGCAAGTTTTATCAAGTTATCATCAAACCCAAGTTTTGAAAGAAAAAAAAAATGGAACAATCCAGTCAGTCACACTTTTCATGAAAAGATATAGAATATTAAAACTGTTGCTCTTTAGCTTGATACAAAGATCCAGACAAATGTCTTGCCTGCCCTTTATTCAGGAACTGTTCTCTTCAATATGAAACTTATTACATTAAGCACAAGATTTATAACCTGTTTGCGTTTAAAATCAAAAGTTTTGAAAAGGAAAAAAATAAGTACTGGTTAGTTTACAATAAACTTCTAGCAATTATAATTAAGTTTTTGTTATCTTAAATGTTCAAATCAGTCACCCAAACTCACATTCCTTAGAACATTATAAGTGTTCAACATTCTACCAGACATTACATATGAAATTTACAGTAATTAAGTATTTTTCTAATGCAGCAAGGTGTATAATTATTCCACTATTTTATGTCATCTTTCAAGTAACTTCATAATTATGTCCTGATTGAGACTATTTTTTCAGTCTTCCAAGAAAGTAAATCTTTTTTTGATTTTATAAATAGTAAACAAAAATGGTAATAAAAGTACCATGACCAGTGAATACAGTTAAATTAGTAAAACTTGTTAGGCCATAACAATTTCTACCCAGTCATCAAAGAAATATACATTCTAACATTACCGTGACTGAATATTATTCTTTTTCTGAAATTGCAGAAGATTTTAATCAATTGCTACCTTCAATTTGTTTGAGCAAAGTATTTGTTCAAATGAATCATTTGCTTTTCTAGAAGGAACTCACATTTCTACCATATACACAACAACAGTTTCTTTGACTGAAGACTGACTTTTGATATAATTAATTAGGATTCATATTACTTACCCAATGACTGTTATCTCTGCTATTGTAAAGTATCCACTAGGTACCTCCACTCATTTTTGATACCTCAATTTAAATTTAATTTTTCAAAATAAAAAAGTTTTCTTGAAGCTTTAATTTTAGTTTTAATTGAAAGCCAAGAGGTTAAATTTACTAATTACAGTAAGCAAGATACCTTGGTGTATTTCAAACTGAAATTATATTGATCAGAATCAAAAATTTTGTAGATTTCAAAAAAAGTTGTTAAAATTTCAAATTTTCCGCCATTTTTCATCAATTATAAACAGAAGCCGTTTTAAGATTTTTAAAAATCTAATAAAAATAAAATACACCTCGCTGACACATTATTTGATTCAAATTACCAAATTTAAATTTACTGTAAGTTGACTTGAAACAAAAATTGCTTGCTTACTGCCCGAAATATTTCCAAAAAAGCCTTTCTCAATTAAGGAATTCCTGTTATCACATCTGTCATCATCTTATCAAGGAGGTGATAAATGATATGTTTACAGGAGCTGGCCAAAAAATGCCAAGTATGGAAGACATATTTGGTATAAATCTTATTTTTTTTCATGAAAGGAAGGACAACCCTTGAATCACGTGACTTTTTAATAAATATCACGTATGGCCACTCGTACAAATAGAATACGGGTAATCAAAATGAACACAATTAAAATCTTTTAATTATTTTAAAAATCCTTTGGCTCAATCATTTGTATTAAGCTTTTCAATTTTCAATTAGTAAATGTAGTCTTCATGCATTAATTCTATACCCTAGCCCGAGCAGTGGAGGAATGAATTTTAAAATATTTTTGAAACTATTTATTATTATTAAAAAAAAAAAATTTTAAATAATTCTTGTAAAAATTCATTATTCATTGAATTTTTTTTTCTTTTCAGATTATGGTATGCTTAATTTATATTGTTCATAAAAGTATTTAAAAGTTTATCCAAATAAAAATTGGCATAGTTATTGCATTTTTCAAAATTCAGACCTACTTTTTAGAAAATTGGCACCTCTTGAAGAAAAAAAAAGTTGATTAGCATTCCTCAATGATTCCTGAATTTAATTATTATAGGTTTTATGGGGAAGTGGTGGCGAAATTTTTAGACATTTCTGGAAATTAATTGGGTGGGGGTGGGGGGTGACATATGTAAAAAAAAAAGATTTTTACCAATATTTTCTAATATTTTTCTAAAAATTGGTATTTCAAAATTAATTTCAGTCTATTATGAATAAGTCCTGAAATTTTCATCAAAATCCGACCATTATTTGATTTTTGCAAGAATTTCCAAATTAATGTGTCTTTCACGGTCAAAAAAGTGCATTGTGTAATATTGTTTTTTTGACGGAATAAACATTGCGTCATTTTAGATCTCACACTGACGAAAGAAATAAAAGATTTTCTACAATAATTTTGAACATGTTAGAAATAATTTAAAAATAATTTAAAAATGCTTTGATCTATCCTCTTAATGATAATATAAAAATTTTGCCAATAAAACTTATTTAGTTTGGGGTCTTCATACTATGCTGTTTTTTTCAGCGGCTTTTTGGAGGTACCTATCCACTTTTCATTGTTACAATTTCTTTCAAAACTTTCTTTCTTTTCTAGATCAAAATTTTCATTTGTCAACAGCACATTCAGCTAAAACACTATCTCTATAAATAAATACCTTTTTTATTGTTTGTACAGTGTTTTTCATTTCCAGAAGTAAAAGAGTATCAAATGACAATCTTCCAATTTCACTTTTAATATAAAGGCATTTAAAATTTACAATCTACATACAAATTGCATAGAAAGAGGTTTAAAATGTCACCTTTTAGAACATGTTTATATATTTATCATCAATTTCAGTCATGTATGAAAAAAAAATCACATATTAAAATGCCACCTATTACAATCTTTTGTTCCAACTCATCATTAATCAAAAACAGAACTGGCCAATCCAATAACAATCATCTAACATATGCTCTCATATGCATTCATCTACAGATAAAACCCTGATACTTGCTGTAACTTCTTCCTATCATTCATTGTTTAAAGTATATAAACACTTTTTTTAAATAAGACAAATGTGAATTTAATGTTTCACCAATTGCTAGCCTCTAAAATACTGCTTAAACTGACCAATACATAGAAACACATCTCTAGTTATGACTGTGTTGCTTCCATACTGAATAAAATTTCCTTAATACATTTAAATTTGTTAGTAGTTTGTTGTCATGATACATATTAAAGCAAATAGTTTCATTTTAATTTAAAAAACAAACAAGTTTGATAGAGGAGTTTAAAAAATATTCACCATATTTGATCAAGAACCTCTCATAATTCATTTTGCAATCTTATTTGCACTTCACTGAAAACAAATAATTTCAAGCTTCAATATCAGGTCAAAATACTACAGATTTCCTAACTTCATTTATATTTATTCTTAGTAGGTATTCTTTTATAGATGATAGATGGTGACAGCTGATGATAACACTTCCTCATTCCAATGAATTGCAGTCCTCATAGACACAACAATTACAAGTATGTCACCACTAGATAATTATCCAAAACAGCTTGAACCAGTCAAGAGACATCTTATTCATCTTGGCAAGCTGTAAATATCTCAAGGGAAATGGTAAACACTGGTTATTACATAAGGAGCTTCATATGCTAAATTTGTATCTTGTTAACAAAATAAAGATAACTTAAAATTACACTGGATAATGCATATTGATGAAGTCCTTTATTCTCTTATTAAAATTATTGTTAATAGCATTTTAGGAGTGATCAGAAGTAGAAAAATTAAAATAGTTTTAGAGAAATTGTTTGAAATTTGATTTTTTTTTTAAGTGTAATAATATAATAGAACTGACAAAATGCAAAACAAAGCAACATTTGCACTTTTAAACTTTTCAATTTCTATTTCCAACCCAGTTAGTGTGCTTATTTTTCCCTTCAAAAGAAATTAAATAGACCTATTTTAATTCTCCAAAAAATAATCTTTTAAAACATATTTATGCACAAATGACATTTTTATTTAGATTTCATAAATGATAAATACCTAACCACAAAAACCTTTAATAAATTCAGTCATTAGTAAGCAGAAAGTTTTACTAAATTTCTGTAATCAGTTAAATTTTCATATTTTTCAGAGAATACAGGTGTATCAGGTGTTCAAATTCTATTAATTTTTCACTGTAAAATTTGTTTCCAATAGCTGAAAAATATTTTTAAAATACATAAAAATTGAAAGACAACAATTTAAAAAGATTTTCACTTACAATCTCAAAATTCTATAAGAAATGCTAAATCTTAGATTGTTATATTAATCATCTATCATATATATCCGTGTAAAACTTTACAAAAATGTTATGACAAACAGAACTACAAAACTAGATACAGTCAATTCAAATATATTTGACAATTTACAATGGGTAGGAGTGAAATCTCAAACTGAGTAAAATATATTCAAATATAAAATACTACAAGAGAAAAATGTTTTTTTCAAAAAGTTTAAAAGGATTTAGTTGTAATAAGTAGATGATTTGGTAGTTAGCAAACTCACCAAGTTGTGCAGGTGAACAGACAGACATGCTTTCAGACTGTTTACATTTCATTGTATAGAAAATCAAATGAAAAATTCATATTAAAAGTAAGAGCATTAAAATCAATGCATCAATACAAATTGTGATGATTCATAGATTGGAAATTATTGGTTGGGAAGAATTTTGAGAAAACCACCAAATTTCATGCACTGGAACAAATTTAAAACAGGTGGATATGAATTATTGGAATCTATAGCTGATTGGCTCACAACACTCATTCTGAAGATTATAGACATATGCATAACTTAGATGATTAATACCAATCTCTGAGGCATCAAATTATTTAGGTCATTAAGCACTAAACATTACAATCTTGTTTTAACAAATAATAAACACAAAAGTCCTTTTGCTACAATTTAATAAGTCTGCAGATAATTCCTGATTGTGTTACTATAAAATTTCATTAATATTCCAAAGACATCACTTAGAATAATTTTTCAAAATTACATTTTTACTTTTGTTGTGTTTTATTACATTCACACACACACACACACACACACACATATATATATATATAAAATGGATTTTCTAATAATCTATATTTTTATCAATTTAAATATTATTTTAGTAGATACCCATATTTGGAAAAATAAAATGCAGTATTTACTCATGTAACTACTAAAAATAATTTATAAAATGAGATGATAGCAGAAATACATCACACATGATGTTAAGACATTAGTGGCAATGGTGCCTTTATTTAGCTGTCCTATTATTATGTGTGGTGTATTTCTGCCACACAGTGTGTGTGTGTGTGTGTATTTGAAAGTACAATACATATGAAGACCCTTCGTTTTTCAAGTTGAAAAGCATGTGACCTTGGATAGATGTTAGATGTCATATTAAAAAGATACTTATTTTTTATTGATCCTACTCGAAGCTAACATACACTGCTACTGAATTTGAGTCTTTGGATTGCAATAAAGATAAAATATTTTGATGGAAGCCAAAAACCTCACTACTACAAATAATATACTTGACCTCAGTATATATAATATCTTGACACTTTTGATGTGTTCAATCATTCAGTGCCATTTCTATAAATTGCTCAAATCTACTACTCCACCACCACATTTTCTCATGTTTTTTCTTAAAGAATATGTGAAATAATGTCAATGTACCAAAATGTATTTTTTTAAATACACTAATATGATAGCTGTCACAAAAGAATAAAATGTGATTTTTTTTTTTTAATAAAGCTACTTAAAACAAATTACTCTTTATGCCATTTTGTGGGTAAAGATTTAAATTATTGGCTACAAGTTTTGAATTCTTGAGTATTGTGTATCTTTCAAATGCACAAACTAAGCAGCTATTTGAGATGGAGAATTATGGTAATTAAGTGATTTTACATAGTTACAAAATTTTGACAAAAATAAGTAGAATAGTATTTGACTATTCAGTCAGTTAAGTGCAATACATGATACATACTTGAGTGATCATGTCACGAAAGAGACATTACTGACTGGACAGATTTTCCCGGAATAGATTGCCATTACTTTCTGCAGTAAACCAGTCACCAACCAAGGCTATAGACCCCAATCTGTCTTGTTATTTAATCCATAGCTGGAGGGAAAATAAGGGTTAATACCTTTCCTAAGAGTTAGTGAATGCAACAAATTCAACTGGAATTTGAAATCAGCTCACCAATCTAAACTTATTTATAAATGGAACTTTGTGTGTGTATGTGTCCATTACCTATAGACTCCGAAACAGCTGAACCGATTTTCTTGAAAATTTACACAGTTGTACTATAAGCGTCTACGATTGTTCTTAGCTAGGTTTTGTGTCAAGGTACCCCCGATAAATATCGAAAAAATTGGGTTATAGAAGGAGTGGTCCGATTTTAATCAAATTTGATACACTCATAGACAAAGACATAAGAAACAATATTCAGAAGTTTCAAGGTTGTAGTTCTTACAACAGTGCAGAAAATCAATAATATATATATTTATGGTAAGATGTTTGTGTGTGTGTCTTTTTATCTGCCTGTATGTCTGTATTTTTTTTTTTCAGCCCTTTTATTTTAGCTTTTGCTTCGGGTTTGGCTCTAAGTAAGTATGATTGTAGTTCTTAGTCTCAGCCATGATACCATTTACTCAGAGGACTTATTTAGCCTTCAAAAATTCAGTTTACGACAAAAAAATCTGATTTGATATCGATACCAGGAAATCAAAATTTGACTTACATCCATTCATTTTTCTTTTAGTCTTTGGTTTCACTTTAACTGGAAACAACTATTGCTTTTTAGTCTTTCGTGCCAACGTCCAAAGATTCTGAGCTCCAGGACCATGGATTAGTTTTAAAGCTTTCATTACACCTGAGCAACACCAGGCTATACTGCTAGTTTCTCAGATATAAAAGCTAAGAATTATTGTGAATAATTTGTTTCCCATTCATCTATCATTCTACAAAGCATGCTTGTAACAGAGCCGTTAATTAGGGATTTTTATGCTAGCTTTTATTTAGTTATCTGGTTTCAATTTTATAAATTGATTATTTAACCAGGTATCCCACTTAACTTTTAGCCCAAATTACATGTAGTGACCTTTTTAAAATGAATGTCAGTCAACATTATTTAAAATCTGCCATTTCTACTAAAATTTAAAAAGATTTAAAAGCAGCACAAGAAAATCTATCATTTCCACATAAGAATATACAACTGAAGACACTTGTCTACTTGTCTATTACAATTTTAACATTCTGGCAAATCTAATATCTATTTTTAAATCACCTTCAAAAAAAATCTTTAAAATGGCTTAGCAAACTTTACAAGTCTAAACATTAACTGGCAGTTACAGGAAGCAAGAAAGACCTTTCAAGTAGTTATGTGCTAATGCCAGTTACAGCTGAGGATTACACTTTGGCATTATCTTCTATCAAACCCAACAATCAGCAAGAAAGAAAGAAAAAGTACTCCAATAAAGTAATTGCAAGGGCATAATGCCCAAAATACAAACACTGTAATTATAATATATTTCTCAGTCAACTTTGAAAAAAAGTTGATATTTTACAATATTTCCATAAGATTAACACTTCAGAATGTAAAAATAATTTGAGATTAAAAATGACAATTGATTTACATTTTAATCCATGCAGTATAGCAAACATAATTAAAATAAATTTAATCTTTTCCAAAGTTCCAAACATGAAAATTAAACATGAGAAATCTTATAAAACTATTTCTTCTAGTTAAAAATTAGGTTTCTTTGTTTTGAAAATTTGCAATAGAAGCTTCACTTAACTAACTGTAATTTGTAAACTAATAATCCGATTGGGCCCAAATTTTGTCATGTGCCATTTGAAGGTTAGTACTTCATAAAAATCAGATGGATTTTTTATTAGTGGCATCATCTATATGTCAGGCCTGTTTTATATTCTTACATCAGGCAAACTAAAGTTTAGTTGTTTTTAAATAATTTCCTTATCCAATTTTTAGTAGGTATTCTCGGACATTCAAGATCCTAAAAGTACAATCAATTGTTTGAAAAACAAAGCCTTCAAATTATCACAAGGTTATTCAAGTCACACTTGATTTAAAAATGATAAATTAACACGTTTGGGTTTATATTTCAATATTAAAAAAGTTAAAAGCATATTTTAATGAGAGAAAGAATCTGTTTCCTGTTTTATTACATGTGCCACTGAAATAAGTAAAATAAATTAAAATTTACAAAGATATTTATTCATCCATGATAATGAAAACATATCCAAAAATATTTTAATATACATATTTCATTGAGTCACAAAAAAAAATGTGCTGACAAATTTTTTTTCATATGAACAACAATCAAAAGATAAAGGCTTTAATATTTTATGCAAACATGCTCAAAAATATAATCCATAAAAGATTATTTCAAAAAATTAAAAAAAAAAATCTCAATTATAACTATTTTCCCCATAGGATCGAGGAGGAGGTTAATGGCTCTCTACAGTATCCTGCCTTTAGCTGTCCTCCACAATATTTTGTCCTTTATGATACTTCTTTATTCAATGGGAATGTGGCCAAGTGGTTAGAACATTTGCTTTCTGACCAGGAGACTTGAGTTTGAATCTCACGATGGTCAATTAATCAAAAAGTTCACTTCTTGATGTTATCAACCTGTCAAGGTGATCACAGTGTGCATAAACTTTGGAAAGTGGCCAAAAACCATACCAGGGTTGTTGACTCAAGTCTCATGAATGAAATTGGGTAGACAGAACTATTTGGGATCCATCGGTGGTTGAGCTATCATGAAATTGCAAGACATCATGACCAAGAGTTTGAACGTCTGGCCTTGTTCAGACTGGTGATCATGCCAAATAATATACTTTCTCCCAGAAACTGTAATTAAGTTTTGGTCAGCAAAGAAGTTGCGGTATAAACCACAGGTGGGTTCTGTGGATGTTGAAAAAACACAAATGTGCTTGAGCAGGCATCTGCAGTAAGAATTAGCTAGCTAGCTACCTTAGCAAACAGGCATACTCAGATACAAGTGGCCAGCCTTTATTTTCTTTATTCATCCATTTATACAAACTTGTCAGGTGGGTTACTTGTTGTTTTCCCATGCTTCTCTTATCTTTAATATTCTCCAAGCCAATTTTTTTCATTATGTGTCCCAAACATTTTAGCTGTCTCTTTCTGATTGCTATCAGCAGTGTCTTCGTAGTTTCTATTCTTCTTAAAACAGCCTCATTTGTCACATGTTCTATCCATAGCACTGTCAACATTCATCAGTAGAATTACACTATGGTTACTTCAAATCTTTCTTTTTTTTTTTTTTTTGAACTGCCATATAAGAGTGTACACATCACACTGCAATCTAGCTTTCTTTTTTCATTACTAACACTATTTTTCAATCTCTTAGTACATTACTCAGTTTCTGAAAAAAAGTATTTCTTTATCGCTGCATTGTGGTACAGTGGATATCGGCTCGGAATGACAAATTGGAAAGCAGAGTTCAAATTCCAGTTAAATTCATTGCATTCACTTACACATAAATACCCTTGGGAAAAATATTAATCTTTTCCCTCCAGTTATGGGTTAAATAATAGGACAGATTGGGTTCTATGGCCTTGGCTGGCAACCAGTTTACCACAGAAAGCAATGGCAACCAACTGCGGGATAATCTTCTGCCCAGTCAGTCATGTCTCTTTCAAGATACGATTGCCCAAAGCATGTATCACATATGGCACTTAATTGACTGACCTACAAATACTGGTGACATTCTTTCCATTATTACTTTACATTACTTATGTTGAATTTCTATACAATTTTCATGTCTGCAATAAATAACTCATATCTTGTGATGTTACTTTTGTTCAACACAATGCATTCTATTTTAAAATGATTAGTCCTTTCTTCTTGCTTTCCTGAAGTATTTGTCTAATAGTTCTTTTACATTTTCTTTCTGAATCTGCCAACAACATAGTTTCATCTGAGTAGCTTATGTTAAGTTTATGTCAGTTGATAATAAATCCTGGAAAGCCCTCTAATTCTTAGAACCATCTTGCTGTACACACTAAAAATATTTTTTGAGAGAATATAACCATTTTAAATTACCAAATTTGTAGCTAGTGATTATACATTTAGAACCTAGTTAAACTATAAAAAATATGATCTAGTCATAGAAGCTTGACCTATTGAACATCAGATAACTCATTGCTTGATTTAAACTAATCATAAGACAGTGGTCATCAATGTATCTCTAAAATTATAACTATCAGGTATAATGCAGCTATTTCTGGACTAATATGACAGATACTGATATTAGCCCATTAATTTTAGATGACAGAAATTTCTGCCATTTCTAAATATGTAAATAGTCCTCATTATTTAGACAAACACTAAAATTGTTGACTGAAAAAGAAAAGCATTTTGCTTTGACTACTTAAAAGATTAAAAAGAATTGTGGTAAAAAATTTGGAAAAAGAAAAAAGTTTAATTCATGAACTATTTTCAATCTCATGACATGAATGAGGGCTATAGAATTCAAACACCATTTCCCAAGGAAAAAAAAACAAAAAAACTTTACATTAGAAGGGCAATATGAGTGTTAATAATTATTATGAACAATATTATCCTTTAGTGACTATTACAATCAATAAATAAGCAGTTATTCATCAATATTTTTTTAACATCATATTTTCAAATCAGCTTCATAATTCTGGCATGTTATTTTAATATTAATTGACTGTTACCAAATATTTAAGAACCTTATTTAAAAGTGGTGAAAATCTGATACAGGATCCTTAGTTATACTGCACTTTGCATTTAAAAAAATATTCAAGACTACCTGAGGACTCAGGTAGCCAACTTTTCCTTTTTTTTTTTTTTTTTTTTTTTTGTGCATAAACAGTATTCTATGTTACTTGATATTGAGAAACATGCAAAATTATTAAAATCTCAAGTTTGTTTAATATCTTTAAAATTCTCACGACCTGCAGGAAAAATTAGTCCGAAAATTCTTTCAATTTATTTGCTAAATATTGACTCTTTTACATTATTCTTTTTAGTTAGAATATTTATCTCCTTTCTATTATAATAGAACAACATATTCAATGACTTTTAAAAGCTAGTACCATTTGTTTTGTTTCTTAATTTTTTGCTTCACAACATTTAAACAATTTAGTTTCTAAACATTTTAATTAAAATTCCATCTAACAATGAGCTTGTTATCAGAGTTTATCTAGTTATAGACAATACAGCCAATCATTATGTAATACAGAAAATGAAGCTACAAAGACTTTGTACAATACTAACACTTTACTAAAGCACAGAATAAATGAGATAAAATAATGTTACTTTAAAAAAAGAAAAAAAAAGGTTCAAAAATTGGAATATTAACTTACGTCAAATATAGTAATAAGTACAATTTAAAAGTAACCTAGACAGTTTTACTCTTTTCTATTAGCAACTAACTAAATGGAGTAAAATAAATTATGAAAACTATTTATTTTTGTTTTTCTTCAAGTAATTACATTTTCTTTTCTTTTTTATATAATGAGAATTAATGAAAATTATAAAATTTTCTTAGCTGCTATATCAAAGTTTGATTTGAGAGTATCCCCGCCCCCAGTTCCTGAGCAAATGTTTTTTCTAGATCCACAAAGGCAAAATAAAGCCTTTTCTTCTTTTCAAAGTATCTCTCCTGCAGTTGCCTTTATGAGGCATATAACCAAACTGCATTACATTTATGTCAACCATTTATATATATATTTAAACAGATTTTTGTGGTACAGAATTTGAGTATTGCTTTAAAAGTTATAATTTTTATGTTACAGGGCATAATGAGGATAAAATTTTTAAAAAAAAGAAGAAAGAGAAAACAACCAGTTTCGCTCCTGCTCGTCAAAGTTTTTAATAGGGAGAACTTAATGTAAAATGCAAGAGGTGGAAAAAAGTTAATGGTCATTGATGGGAAAAGGGTAATGAACTAATAGAGACTGATGTTGGTGT
The DNA here is from genome assembly GCA_037127315.1 of Ascarosepion bandense. NCBI lineage: Eukaryota > Metazoa > Mollusca > Cephalopoda > Sepiida > Sepiidae > Ascarosepion > Ascarosepion bandense. The sequence continues at coordinate 3,055,926 of JBBBDQ010001192.1, forward strand.
ATGATGCACTAATACGTCAAGGAGAGCAAGTTTGGAATTAACCTTTTTCTCAATAGTAAACCTCAAAGAAGGATGGAGATTATTAAGGGAGGAAAGAAAATGATCAGCCACAGCTTCATTGTTAGATAAGCAAAATCTGTCATCAGTCAGCAATATAGCAACAATACAAAGAGGGACAAAATGGATCATTAAGTAATTTCTCCCTATAAAACCCTACAAAAATATTAGCCAATACAGGACCCAAAGGGGAGCCTATAGCTACACCATCAATCTGATGGTACATCATGTTGTCAAAACTAAATTCAACAGATGAAGTGGCAAACTTCATTGATTCCATGAAAATTGCTTCAGGAACATCTGAATGAAACAAAAATCTGTGATGAAGAAAATCACTGCAAATATTGTTTCCATGAGGGGAACACAAGTAAATAAGGAGCATACATCATACGAGCACATCAACTTGCCAGAAGGACAACATTTGACAAGCTCAATAAAGGAAAATGAATCTTTTATGGTAAATGAGCTGTAGTGCTGCAAAACAAATTGTAGTAATTTAGCAAGCCATTTGGCCACCTTATGTTGTAAAGACCCTATCATTGACAATATGGGTCTTAACAGTATCCCTTCCTTATGCATTTTTGGAAGACAATAAAAGTGGGGTCTGATTGAGCTCAAAGGTCTAATTTCATCAGAAATTTCGGAAGAATCCCACTTTTAACCAACTTCCAATAGTTTTTCTGGAATTTTATTTCTGCTGAAGTGGTTGCATCACATTTTTCAGCAGGGACTAATTTTATAAATGTTGATGTATCACTTAAAATTGATATTTTATTAACATAGTGTAATCCATTAAAACTATACCAGCCCATTTATCAGGTCTATAAATCACCAAATCATCTTTTCCTTATCTGGCATGGTAGGTGGAACACAAAAATCTAAGCCATGAGCATAAACAACACACTCTAGCTCAGACAATTGATAGAAGTAATTGAAAATAATCTCCTTCATATTCGGTTCTACCAAGTAACCATATCTCTTGCGTCCTAAAAACGTCAGTTAATTTTTTAACTTAGTCACTAATTTCCAACAACCCTTCTCATGAACAAATCCTATGTAATGAGAGAACCTCAATAGATCAAAAAAATGAAAGTGTGTCGATGAATTCAAACCATAATTCATTATGCCTCACATGAAGCACTTCAATTCTAGCCGAAAGATGTAGAAAATCTTCTACAAAGATATTTTCTATTTTTCAAATAAAAGCCAGTTTAGCTCTTCTTATTCTAAATTAAATAAAAGAGAGACAAACTGGTGCAATATACATTTTCGTAAAAAAACATTATTCGTTAAAGTTTTTAATTGTACTTTAATTTGTAAAATTTTATTTAATTTCATAATTAAATTAGAGCTGTACCTTAACTTTAAACAGGATTTTTGTGGTATAGAATTGCTTTAAAAATTATAATTTTTATGTTACAGAGCATATTGAAAATAAAAAAGGAAAGAAAACTACTGGTTTCGCTCCTACCTGTCAAAGTTTTTAATAGGGAAAACTTAATGTAAACTGCAAGAGGTTGGAAAAATTAAATGGTCATTGATGGGAAAGGGGGAATGAACTCATAGAGACTGACCACAGCAAGGCCCTACAAACACTCTTGTTGTTTACGCAGTGAGGGTCTGCAAGACCTGATGTAAACAGACTCCAGCACCTTCAAATGAAAAAGTGAAAGTAAATTGACCAACACAGAAAACCAATCCACATTAAACTCCATGAAACACTTTCTATTTTTAATAAGATATTCACAAACTGAAGAACAATATGTGTTACAGACAAGTTCATTTTCTTGCCAGGTATAGTTCCGGATTTTCAGTGGAACAAGCTGTTTGATTTTACTGTCAAGCCGTTGGGTGATTCTACCTATGTAACTGGCACCACAGCCACAATTATATTTTTTAAATTACAAAATTTATTTGATAAGGGGGCAGAACATCCTCACAACTAGCAGTTCATTCCTTCTTTTTCATCATTGACCATTTAATTTTTCACACCTCCTATATTAAATTCTCCTTATTAATAATTTTGACAAGCATGAGCGAAATCGTTTTTTTTTAAATTTTATTCTCATTATGCCCTGTAAGATAAAAATGATAACTTTTAAAGCAATAAATATATTAAATAAAATTCAGAATTCTACATACGTTGTATAGCTATTTCAGCAAGAAAAATCTCGCTTCTTCAGCAATGATCAAAAACAAAACTATTTTATTTCAAATATGGTACAAAAATTCACATACCAGAAGGAGCCCAAAAACATATCCATACACAGGAAGTTTAAATAAAAAAGGGGGGTTTTTTTTTTTAATTTGTTGTCCAGATATAGATACAAAAGGGGCACAGAAAGAGATTCAAGACTTGATATTAGAAGAATACTTTTAGATTACATCTGTATTAAAGAATAAAAAAAAATCAAAATTTAACCGTGTTACAGGAATAGAAGTGGTGGGGGAAAATGAAAAATGGAGTAGACAGAGAAAGAGTTAAAGAAGAAATAAGACATAAAAAATAAAATATATTTGGTAGTCATCGTGACAATTGCTGGCTTCAGACGGTCAAAGGAAGGGAAAGTTATATGAAAAAAAAAGAAAGAAAAGGAAACAGGAGGAAAGTAAAGAAAGGAGACATTATATATTTAGCTCTGTTAAAAATTTATATAAAAAAAAAATTTTGTTTAAAATAATAATATGGCCAGACTATTGTAGAAGGTTTAAAATCTACTAATAGAATAAAAATAAAAATGGGGGTAATATAGTAAGTCTAAAATGAGAATTTGGCAAATAATATATATACTACACACTTACACATATTTAAATACATACACACACATCCAGCCCCACCCATATATATATATATATATATATATATATATATATGTATGTATGTATGTACACACACGCATACCCACACATACAAATACATACCCACATACACATTTACATATGTAGATACAAGAAATTATATATATATATATATATATATATATATATATATATATACACACACACACACACACACACCTAATTTTAAGAAAATTAACTGACTTAGGAAAAATTTATGGACATGTTTTTGAGCTCCTTCTGCTATGTGAATTTTTTGTACCATATTTGAAATAAAATATTTTTGTGTTTCATTCTTGCTGAAGAAGCTATACAATGTATACAGAATTCAGAATTTTATTTAATATAATATACATATTTGGCTCTGTAAATAGATAATACTATTTACATCAAACCCACCACTGGATCATTTTTAATATTAATAAAATTAATATTAACAGGATCTGGTTTTTGGGGTTTTACCTATACACTTTTCCTTTTTTGGATTTTTTATATATATATATATATATATCCCCTACTCCAGGCCATGTCATCTCAGTTTTGTGCTGACAAGCAATTTTTAGAGAAAAACAGTTTATATATTAAATTACATTCAAGGCTATAAAAACACCAGCTGAAATCACATTAAAACAACAAAAAGTTTAAGACATATATCAAAAACATGGAATTATTTAATATTTAAGAATGGGCATTACACCTTAATTTGAAAAACTAAATATGACATTGATATGACTTATATAAGAATGCTCAAATAAGTCACTTTCTGCTAGCTGTCATATTTATAGTAATATTAATAAATGAACAATACAAGATTAAAATTTTACAATAATGGTTAATTATACTTAAACCAGAGTATTACAAGCAGACCTATTAAACAATGAACTTTTCAAGTTATATTTTACAATTTTACACATGTAAAATATTTTTATGACAATTTTGTCTAATATTTTATCATTTTGTATGAAATAAAAGCATCTAATCCAAACTGATACCATATTATAAAAATCCAGACCACAAAACAAGCAAAAATTTACAATGACAAAGTGATGAAATTCTTAAAGAATGTTGTTAAATCGAGAATTTAAAAATTTTTTTAAAATATAACTGGCGAAAGAAAACATTACTTCCATATTTTTGCTAAGATATATTTAAAGCTTAAATTTTTGCAATTTTTCATTCTCTTCATTTCTACTGCAAGAAAAACAAATTTTTTATCTTGTATTATTGCCAATATATACATTTCAAGTTTTGTACACATACCATTATACAGTTACAAATTTCTCAAAAAAGGCTTTAATGATCTTAGAGTTATTAAATTGTACTGTATATTAATTCAGAAGATTTGGCCTTCAGAACAAGTTTATAATTAAAAAGATAAAGCCCAATTTAAAAATTAAATCACTGAATGGGTTTTCAGTTCACAAGAGGAACTGTAACTAGACATAATTGTGAGCATAAAAACACTACATAAGAATGAGAAAGTTAACATGTCCATTTCTAAGATTACAGGTTTTCAATGAGAGAATATTGGCTAAGTTCCTAGACATTTAAAAGAAGTGGCTACCACACATATAACTGAAGATTCAAATAGCTCAAAACAAAAACAAGACAGAATGCAATTGAACTTGAACAAAGGAGTAGAGCCATTTATGGATTGCATTAAAATTATATAATCAAAGTGGCTGCCACTTAAAATAAGAATTTAGCATCAATATTGTACATCTATTAAAGACTTTTCATGTGCAATCCCATTTATTCCTGTGTCAACAGCTTCCTGATTTAACTTGAGCAAACAAGCAATTCTGTAACTTTTCAATCATGGATAGACTTTATCCTTATACTCTGACAGGACACTTGAAATGCAATCTTCTGTATTTTTTTGTCATTATACTCTTTCTATGCATAAATAACATTCAACTTTGATCTATAAAATAGCATTTACTCTGGTGTGAAATGGATAACAACATCAATGTTGCACATAAAAACAAATTTACAAGAGTTGCTGAAAAGTTCTTGGCCTAAACACACCTCCAGAAATCAGTATTTTAATAACCAAACATCAAAATATCGATTTAAAAAGTTATCAGGGACAAGAACTTTCCAGCACTCTTTAAATACAGACAGAATACATAAGCAAACTTCTATTATAAAACTGCCACAGCCAATTGTGGCAAATCATAGCTGAAAAGAAGACCATTAAAATCTATAGGTCAAATGATACACCTACTAAAACTAAGTCTTACAAGAATATTTTTCCTGAACAAGAATACAAGCTTTTGGCATATTTATAAGAGATATGTTACACTGACAATGTTAAGTTTCAATTCAAACAATAAGACAAAAGGATGAATTCACCATATAGTAATATCCAGCTTGAGGTAAAACAGGAAAAGAAAAAGATTTTTAAAAATCATTTTATAGTAATTATTTTAAAAATACTGTAACATTATTATAAAAAAATGCCAGGACTATGTATGCCTCATAATCCTCCTAAAAGCAAGGCTCCCTAACATAAGATGTCCCACCAATATTATATCACATCAAGAGTTTTAGTAAAATCAGTTTTGCTTAAATTCCTGAGATTCTTGATAATATGATACTAATATTAGGATTATGTAGATTAAATCTATTTGTACCTATACACAAAAAAAAAAAATGTGCAATATACATATCATGTGAATTTCATTTAATATTTTTATAATATATACAATAACTTATTTGGAGACATGATATTTTACTTTACTAAAGTTTTAGGTACCTCCAAAAAATAGGCTAAGGATTAAAATGAATTTTTAAAAATGAAAAATCTTTTAAGCTTTTATTTAGTTTTAATTTTAAGCTAATATATTAATTTTGATATTTACAATGAGCTAATTTTTAAAAACTTTCAAAACTAATTTAAATTGACGAAGGAATTTTTTTCTTTTTAAAATCGGCAAAAAAATAAAAATAAAAATTGCTCATATTCACCATCTATCAGCAGAATGTAATTATCTTTATTTAAAAGTCTTTCAAAAATGAAATATACTTTTCTGAAATTTATTTGAGAAATATTAGCTAATTTAATTTTAAAAAAATTACTTGTAGCTTAAATTTTTTTAACATAAGCATGTGTTTTTATTAGGAGTTGACAGCTTTACTAACAATTTAACAGCTGTATTTTTTTTTTTTTTTCTATGGGGCACATATCTGCAAAAATTACATTCAAGAATACTATGTGAAGACCTTTTTCTATCATTTTTAACTACCCAGTAATCTTAAAAATTAAGTGATCTCTATCATTTTATTGAATTTTAAATACTTTGGTTTTAAATTTATTCACACTCCACCCACGTCTACTGAACAGGTGTAGAGGCTCATCCCTTGTTCCCTGTTTAGGATGTGGTTTCCGGCTTTCTCTTTTCCAATCTTTTCACTTTTCTTTTTTTCAGTTGGAGTAGATAGACTGAACAATCGCCTGGTTCACACTCCACCCACGCCTATTGAACAGGTGTAGAGGCTCATCTCTTGTTCCCTGTTTAGGATGTGGTTTCCAGCTTTCTCTTTTCCAATCTATTCACTCTTACGTAGCCCCCTGCACACCAGTGGCCTTACCGCCTTGCTTGGGGTGACGTAATTAAAAAAAAATTATCACTTTTATTTTCTGATGTCATGTATGGACGTCTGTATTTATAAAAATTGACAGGTTTATACACACCAAAAATTTTTCTTAATTATTTTTAAAATACTGAGAGTCACTGAATTGTAGTAAGCTTTTCAATTTATAATTAGTAAGTATAGTTTTTGCTTAATAAAAATATCACCTAACCTGTGCAAAATAAACAATTTTAAAAGATTCAAAACTTTATATAAAATTATTCTAATTAAAATGTTATTCTTTAAGGCAACAATGTCTATAATATATCTTAATAATAAAAGCAATTAAAAGTTTTTATAATTAAATAATGTTTTAGTTTTATTGCATTTTTTATTTTATGATCCAAAGCAGATTTTCCATGACTATGGGTCCTGCTTAAAAAAAAAAAAAAAAATTGATGATTTAAATTCTCCGAAGAGTTCTGCATATAACTAATATAAACATTAAACCATACAAAAATTAATTTCTCAATTCATTCATGAATAAGTCCTGAAAGTTTCATTAAAAGCTCACAATAATTTGATTTTTGCAAGAATTTGTAAATCAATGTGTTTTTTCAATACAAAAGAGAAAGTAAAATTTTCTATGCTAATATATGGTCCCAACTTGACACAATTAAAGCCAAAATTTCAAACATACTAAAAAGGATAAAAAAATCCTTTGGTCTTACCTCTTAATAATATTTTTGATGGTAAATAATTGTTTTTATTAAGTTTGGTCCATTTGTGTCACCATGTATTCTCATTTATTATCAAATTTTTGGAAGTGTGGGTATGTGCATATATATATATATATATATATATATACACACACACACACACGTTATGTTAATGTTTAGCACCAAGATGGCTGTTTTTTTCCATAGTTTTACTGATAAAAATTATTTTGGCAAGCAAATTTTTTATCAAAGTTCGATATCAGGGTAGAAATAGAGTGTTGATAGTTTTAATGCAAAGAATTTGTCACTTTAACTGAGCAGGTTCATGCCAACTTCAAAGTTTTATGAAAACATTATTATGATGCACTCACTGATGCATTTCTTGAAAGAAACACAGCCTCGATGAATGAGGACATCATAATGGTGTCCTCACAAAAGTTTGAAGTCGGCATGAACCAGTTCAATTAAAGTAACAAATTCTTTGCACTAAAACCACACACACATATAGTTATTGGTATATTTTAATTTTAGATATCTAGAGATCACTATGGATATAAGAAAGATATAAAGTCAAAAAGAGAAACAGGATCATGTAAAGTTATTGAATGATGGGCACACAATGTTGAACATGACAAAAAAAAAATAGTTAAACAGATATCAGAGAAGAATCAAAAATAAATTGAAAACCTGGATAAAATAAAAACAAGAAAACAAAATGGTTTGAAGTGGTTGTTGCAAAGGTAAAGAGAGAGAAAAGATGCTGAATATTAAAAATATTAGTTAAAGGCAACATACCAAACTACCATCTTTAAGTAAATATCACAAAAAGAAATGTGCAAGTTGGGCAAAAATGTAAACAAAGGCTGATTTCCCAACTAATTTTTAGTGATAGATGTAGAGTGATAAATCTGATAGTTGGACTAAAATTTAGTTCTTTCAAAGAAAATTTCATGGAAATTGTCTGCTAAAACAGAATACAATAGAGTGAAATGCAGTAATGTTTTGGGAATGCATCAAGTAAAATTCTAAGTCCCTTCAAAATGGATCATTACAGAGAATAATAATAAGCTTTTGAATAAACATTTTTCAAGTGGTACAAGTAACAACCAAGAATCTTTAAACTAAATAGTACATTCTTTTAAGACAATGCTCTGAATTGATAAAAATTTAAAAAAAAGTTTCAAGGACAGCAAATTAATGAAATGCTTCTGTGGTCTCTACTCATTAATTCAATAAAAAATTTATGATTTATCATATATAATAAAAAAATGAAAAATAAATATTCACGCAAAGATCTCTAAGTTAAAAAAAACTGCTGCAAGTAATGTTAAAATCAATAAGATCAATAACTACAGAATGTCAAAACGTTGACAATTTATAAAATAATGAGAATTTATTCAGGAATATGAGATAATTGTGTCAATCATATTCTATGTTTCTAGGGACCAAAATCTTTTGGATAGATTTATGAATAAAAAAACTATGCATAACTTAAGCTATCAATATTTTTAATTAGAAACAAATACTATATATTGCTCATATCAATGTAATGAAAATTTGTCAGCAATCGTTAGTTAATGCTATACTGAAAAGATTTTGATACAGAAATAAAGACACATACCCCCACTCTGCGTTGTGGTGCAATGGATATCGGCTCAATGAGAAATTGAAAAGCCGAGTTCAAATTACAGTTGCATTCATTTACACGCAAATATGCTTGGAAAGGGTATAATTCCATCTCTACTCCCTTCAGCTATGGATTGAATAGCAGGACAGATAGGATTCTATAACAATCAGTTAACCATAGAAAGATATGGCAACCTACTGTGAGAAAATCTTCTGCCTAGTCAGTCATGTCTCTTTCTGACCCCAATTTCAACTTTACTACAAAGCTAATACAGTTACTGCACAGCAGATTAAATTTCTTATTTGCATTGCTTCTGTATTACTTTTACATTCTTACTATTAAAGAAAAACACTAATCCAAGATAAAATGGGAGGATACTGAAAATTTTCAGCTCAACCAAAATAAAAGCATGCCATCATTTTACACACACACAGCACATTCATTACAGCAATTTCTTATGAATAGAAGAAATGGCTCTGGTATACTAAGTAATAAAATATTTCTGAGAGCATTAAATAACATATTACACCCAAAGCCTGCTTTAATAGAATTAGTGGTGCATTGTACATAGACAAATCTAAAAGACAATTTCATCCACAGATAAAATAAAATACAAATAACGAGTATTTTACTTGAAATTTTTTTCTTAGTAAACAAAAAACATTTTAGCTGCACTTTTTTGTAGCTCAGTGAATCAAAAGCCATTGGGTTTCTAGTGTTGAAACTTGATTATTTACATTTGTATACTACTTGAAGTTTTCAAATAGATCATCAGTAAGCACTTCTGCTATAGATATTTTAAAAAGTTTAGTGAACAAATAAACTATATGCAGATAATCCTAACATTTACTCAATTTACTTTTTTTTTTTTAGCCAAACTTCTTAACACTGCATGACCATCATTTAAATTCTTGCAAATATTAAGGGGAAAACTCTCATGAATTAGTAAATCTTTAGAGAAGCAATTACTTTAGTCAATATTTGTTAGCAAACTCTCATCATCTGATTCAAACTTGAAATGGTTAATAATACAGAATTATGCCTTTTTCATTTAATTCTTCTCTTTCCCACAGCCAGAAGATAATGATTGATACCCACCTCTTAACGTTTTTTATTCCACTGGGGATTTTTCTCAGTTTCTTTTTCTTGAGAATCTTGACGGCCCTTCGACACAGAGTTTCTGTGTCCAAGACCTCCTTCACCTTGCCGTAGGAGCCTTCGCCTAGAACGTCGCCCATCAAGTATTTGCCGACGTGTTTAGCCCTTCGCCGCCGCCGCTGGTACACAATCTGATCAGAGTCAACCCGGCGGAAGATGAGCGCCGACGACAGCGGCTCATCATCATTAATGAAATGAAGTTGATCGCCCAAGCAATGCGAGTAATAGCTTGGCTGGTCCCTCTCCTCGAACTCCTGGCGCAGGGTGGCCATTTTCTCGTCATATTCATCATATTCTTCTTCATTGTATTCCTCATCATCGCCTCCGTATCGGTACGATTGATGTGGAGAGTACCCGTAAACACCCTGCTCTTCATCATTATCGAATCGGTTGGAGCGAAAGTGGTAACGGTTCTCCGCCTCCCCTAATCGCATCAGCTCCCGATACCGATGACCATCTTCATCTTCTTCGTCGCACAATAACCGGGGAGGCGGAGGAGCATCATCATCCCCATATCTGCCTATTTGCCGACCACCTCCTCCGGCGATTTGGCTCAATTGGGATTCATCCTCGATTGGTCTCGAGTTTTCTTTTAAGTTCCCTGCTTCCGATGAAGACGCAGTTGTTGTACATTGGGATTGATCCATAATACAAAATAAAAGGTCCCGCGATTTTTATAAGGTTAAAAAACACTTGACTTAATAATAGCTGTGGTATTAATACTTTTTTTTTTTTTTTGTCCTTTTCGGGTCTTATTCTTAAAGTTGTTTTTGTTTTAAATCCACTTTTATGTGTAGCCGATTTCAAAATCAAAAGAAATGTGTTCATATATAAAAGAGCAAGCAATTCTGGGAGTAACAAAAAAAAACAAGTTACGGAAAATAATGGTCTTTTACACCCGTTTATTCGACTTAAAAAAAAGTCGCTTATCTAGACTCTTCTTAAATCTTAGTAGGTGAAGTTTAAAAGAAAAAAAAATGTGATATTTCCTTTGCTTGTTTTGTTTGTCTATCGTACTATTTACATTACAAAAATTTAACAAGTAATAAAATGTTCAGCCAATGTTTTAAATTGTCTTCTTGACAATTTGTCACACCTAACTGATTTGAGGGTTATTTCTTTCCAGTGTTGAAATTATATAAAAAGGGAAACAAGACGGAGGAAAAGAAGAGGCAAATAAATACTTCAGAAAAAAAAGGATTAACTTTCACTTCCTCGCTACTTTCAACAAAAATAAAATAGTATGTGTTAATTTTAGTTACAAAAAAATGTAACAATTCAATTTCTTGTATAAAATATATTTCACAATATTTCCTATATTTATTTGCACCCTTAAGTTACCAAAAAACAATAATGAAACAATACTAGGAATTAACTGACTTGGATTAACAAAATTAGATTATTTTTTAGCTACAACAAATATTTAAGGAGAGGAAGCCTGAATAAAAAGAATTTATGCTTTTAATCATTAACAAGCAAAATAATGTAATTTTAAAATGTTCAATTCTTATACAGTAGGAGCGGTCAATAACGTAAAAACCGAACCAAAACTATTGAGTTTTGAACGTTCAATATTATTAAGCTTTAAGAATTTGATTTTGTTGAGTGTGTTGTCTCAATGGCGTGTAAAAGTTTGTGTTGATGCAAAAAAATGTACACAAGCACTGAATCTTGTACACACGTTATTTTTACGTGATAAGGATTTTGTTTTTGTTTATTCAAAAAGACTTTTTTTTTAAATCAACTTATCCACGTTTTCATATTGTAAGTAAAATAAATATCTCGTAAAATGCTGTTTTTTAGACTCTCTAACAAGATTTTTACCTTAAATTGTGCAACTCTTTTGCGCTTATCTAGTTAATATTTTCATAAAAACAAAGTGATTCTATATTGTTTTTAATTTTATCACTTGTATTCTTAAATTTCTATTTTCTAGAAGCGAAAAATACGCAATACGTAAAAAAAATCGGATGAATGATTTTTATTTTTTATTCATATATTTTGTGTGCGTGTTTTTAATAAAAGTTTTTGTCTTTTTTTTAAGTGGACAACAAAAAACTCTGCATCTAAACGGTTTCCTTACTTTTTTGGAGGGACTAAAAGAAAAAAAAGCAAATCAAGAAAACAATAAACGCAATTTTTTAAAAAAATTAAAATAACAGAATATCATTATCAATTAATTGTGACAGTTTGCATTTTGGTTGCATAAAAAATGTGTGAGAATGTTGTTTTTTTGTTTGTTTGTTTTTTTGTACACTGAAGAGAGTCTTTCCTATTTTGTCTTTCCTTTCATTAACGCTGATAAATCTATTTATTTATTTAGTAATACGTATTTTGAGGGAGTTTAAAAACAGATTTTTAAACTAAATAGAACAGAATTATGCAAGTGTTTCTAAGCGTGCGTATAACACTGCGTTTACTTGTATTTGCACTTTATGCATATATGATATACTCGACGTAGTGGATTTTAGGTTTTTTCGTTTTTGTTTTTTGTTTTTTGATGACGGCTGTCCCTTTTGTGATTTTTTTTTTTTTTTTTTTTTTTGCCTTCAGGGCTGTTGTCAGAGGCGGCCGCCGGCGGTAGAAGAAGCGATAGGGCGGCGGACACTAGTGGCAGTCGTAGTATTAATATCACAAGAGCAGATATCGGCTGTCGGACGTAAAGGAGACAGAAGTGGTTTCAGTGGCGGTAAGTGTTTCAGTAAACGTACAATGGAGGCAGGTCTCGGCAGCGAATTAACACAGAGCGGAATGATCGGCGTTGATCCAAGACAGCCTGCCGACGCCATGTTTTCAACACAATCTCAAAGTGAGGCCAAGCAACGGTCACGTGACTGAAACGCAGTGCAAGGGAAACAACTCTACATAGCAAAAGATTTTTTTACGCTCATTTAGGAACAGATTAGATTTCAATGAATACTAATGTTTGAGCTGGTGATTAACTTGATCTATCAAGTGCAAGGTCGATAATCACTTATCGTTATTAAAGCAAAGTTGTTATAGCAAATTACAGGTTTTCACAAAAAATGTTTCTAAATTTCTTTGTCCTGTAAAACAAGTTTTTCTTTACTATATGTCATTTGTTGGTTGTCTGCTAACTGGAAAAGTTTCATGACGTTTATTCATTCATCAAATATACTTACCCCAAGCAGTTAACTTTTAACATGTTAATTTTAAGACCACTCAAGATAATTGACATGTATATCAGATTGCTGAAACTCGTTCCAATTTTGAAATTGAAATGAGTTCTTCTTTAAACACAAATAAGTTTCACTGTATCCGTTTTGGGCAGACCTACAGAACCATACCACATGACAAAGTGGAAGAATAATGAACCAATTAATTCATTTTATTTTTTTATTCTAAAATGACCTATAAATAAGTAAAGTTCTAATTTTTAAAATGATATAAAAATAAAGTTGGCAATTGAAAGATTAGTAGTCAGAAAAACTTCCAAAGGATTCTGAGTTGACTACCAGCAACTTCAAAGGAACTGTCTTCAATTGTTTACCTCATCTCTCTTTGATGCATATTGAAACAGACCTTTTATTTAAAGTCAAACATCTGGAAAGAACACTCATTTTCTTTAAAACTTTTATTAAGAAACTTTAAATTACACCAACTTTACTGTTTGAATGTCACAATTGTTTTGTTTGAAGCATATATATGAAATAATTGTTATTACTATACTGTCAATCCATGTACACACTGAATTAATTTATTTTGGAATAGTTAAAGTTTTACTGAATTTTGTTAGAGGACTCACAGTGAATTTAAATGAGTCTCCAAATAAACGATGAATTTCAGACCTGTCTTTTCAACTAAGAACAACTTGTAGGGATAGAATATCCTATCCACCCGCTAATTAGAATCCAGTCTTATGGAATCTTCCAATACTGTGCATTTAGCCAATCAGAGCTTGAGATTGTTACACAAGCAATCTCATTGGCTAAGGCACAGTTTTGGCATGCAGAAAGGGACGCTCAAATCTGAGCCGACCAGCCCTTTCTAACAACTATATAAGGAGCATATTTTGGCCCTTATCTTTAGTGATTTTTTCTGCCACCAGAATCCACGTCACTCAAGCCCTTGATTTTTTCACACTGCACCATTACTTTCACACACTTTTCTAACATCTCTTTCACAACCTAATTTTCTCTATCAGGCTCGGATTATGGATTCACTCAATCACTCACTTCGCTAACAAATTTTACTTGTTGCATGCACTATAATTCATACCTTTCCAAACTACACATACTTTTCCTTTTCAGCGAAAGACTTAAATTTCCTGAACTTATGAACATTATTTGAACACAACTTTGTTCTATTTTTCTAACACAAACTCTACGAGACATTTTGATATTCACTTACAAAAGATTCACTGTTCAGACCTTTCATACAAACAAAGTTTCATTTCAAATGAATTAAATGAACCCTGAACAATGTCTATACATTAATGTGAATTTCCATCTCATATTTCTATATTCATATAATTAAAGGTATGTAACTTTGTTCTTTGCACATTACTATTATTATTCTGCAAATCTTGAACTATTTAAATTTGATGCAACTTATACATTGAATTAACTACGTATCTCAATCATACATCTGATACAGTTATTTCTCCTGAACATTTCTGATTTGTGAAGTTTCCTAAAAGACTGTTTAACAGCGCATTTGATCGCATATCAAACACAGTCATCTTCTAACTTTGGATCGTCGAGATAATATTTCCATCTCTTTTGCTATTTACTATCACTTCAGTTTGCTAATTACTAAATATCCTTGTTACTCAATTGTTGATATATAAAATCTGTTATTTGATCAACTCAACAAGTCTTGCATTATTTTATCAATATTGTTTGTCTGAGAATAAATCTAAAATTTTATGTTTGTGGATGATTGTTTTGGAAGAACACACATAGCCTTAATCACTATTTTATACTTAACGAAATCCAAATTGCACAAACGCATCCATCCATCCACAACAAACTAAAGTTACTGCTTTATTCTCATCTTATTCAAAAAATACACAATAACTTCTAATTTCATTTCAAAATATGCAATAAATTCTAATTTTATTTCAAATACTCAAAACATAGATATGAGTTCATATCATTTAGACAAGCAACAAATTGAAAAAAGGATAAAAATACAGTTTACCAAACGCAGAATACATTCATTGATATGCAAACCTTGGAGTGTTTGCATTGAACTGACATGTGTGTATGTGTCTGCAGATGGGAAAGAATCTGTACTTCCATACTTGTAGTGAGCCAGAGGATTTGGTGTCTCTGGAGTGGGTTGTTACTAGCTTTCATTCTGGCCATCGGTGAGCAAGTGAGCATGTGAATTCTGTGGGATGTGTTGCCTCAGGCATCTATTTTATTTGGCTGGCAGGATGAAATCTACTGTTTGGTAATTTTTTGACAGACTTTTTATGATGTAGTGTGTGGATTTATTTGAGAACAAAACTTTACACCTACTTGGCAATTTGAGTTAAATATTTGCACAATGGAAGATGTGTGGATGTTTGAGGAGAAAGAAAAACATATTTTTCAGCCAATCCTTTTTTAGTCAGCTACAAATCTTTATATTAATAAATTTATATCTTCTTCCCAAACAATCTATAAGGTTGGAAAGAAAGTCTTGTCACATTTTGTTTTTGACAAGATCACATCGAGGATATTTTTTAAATTTTTATAATAAAATAACCACTAATTTTTATATTCTAATATTTTCTTCTTTCTTCACAAATTACTTAATATCAATGTTGGTCATTTTCACATCAATTTTACTCTTTTAAAATTATTTTAGATCAAAACTATATCAGACACTGTGTGCTAAATTTAAAAATTCATCATTCTTTCTATCCTAACTTCACTCCAGATCATTGCAATCTTTTTTAAAGGGAAAATTATTTATTAATTGGGAAGAGGTTAAAATTAATACTGAATGTTTCTTTGCATCAAGAAGTAAAGAATTTTTTGCTTGAGGGTTTAACATTTTGCCAAATAGATGTGATCAGTTTATCACTAACATAGAGAAATATTATATTGATTAAATATATCAATGAAAACCAAAGAAAAATTTGTCTTTTCCAATCTAATACATGAGTAGAATAAGTTAGTTCAAAGGGTAAAGACATTGAAATAAACCCTATTTCCAACAGAATTATATACCCACATATATATCCCATTAAAACAGGCTAAAACTTTATTTTCTACCTAATAACAAACATGCCAAAAAGACTCCACAATACAAAAGACACCATTTAAATCAAAGTGTTTTTTGGTTAGAAATTAGCATCATCAAATAAAATATTTAACCAATCAGAGAAAACTAAAACCTTATTTTTCTCAATCGTACTTTCAGAAAATATTTCTTATAAAAACGCACAGATTTTGACTTTCAAAGAGCAGAGATGGGGCTGTCTCCAAGCCAAACACAAGAGAAGACATGCTTTTTCTTTCCCCATAGTGCATGCTGAAAGAAACATGTGTCAGCAACTTCAAACAAATTAGCTACAACAACAACAACAACAACAACAACAACAACAACAGCAAAGACAATCGTTGAATCTTCACTGACCATAAAGGTCTTTACTGAACCATAACTTTTTTAAAAGTCTTTTTAGAACCAACTACCCAAAGACTTTAACTTGTCACAGTGTGCCCAGTCACCACTCCCACTTTGTGTAAGCAATCCTGGATACACCTGTTGGCAGAAAATGGTCACAACCCATGTGTGCTAAAAATATCAACAACCTCTTTTCAAACAAACAAAAAAACACAAAAACTTAATTTTCGCCACAAAACAAAAACAAAAGACCTTTAATTTCAAAACAAAATTAATCTAAATACAGTCAAAAAACACTGAATACACTTTTGACATTAATTAATACGGCCTGAAATTAATTATAGTCATTTATTTGTTTAGCGAGCTCGCTGCTGTTGTATAAACGTTTTTGTATGAACATCAGCAATTTCACAGCAAAGGACCTCTCAGCTAGGGGGCTCCAGCCTTCCGGCTGGGTCCAAAATGAATAATTAAGACTGAATAAAACCAGTTTAGTTCAGTTTGAACCTATCCACCACAGTAGATAGGTAATGTTTTGACCTGTATCTGGGCATACGCGCTCATGGGTCCCCACATTAAAAAATACCTTGTGTCACATCTCTCTCAAGTGGGGGAGAAGAGTAAATATCTCTCAACTAGTGGGGCTCTGGCCTTCCAGCTGGGTCTAAAATGACCAAATAAGACCAGTTTAAGACTAGTTTAGACAGGTTTTGAACCTATCCAGCACAGTGAATAGGTAATATTTGACCACGACCTAGGCATACGTGCTCATGGTTTCCTACATTAAAAAAGACCTTGCGTCACATCTCTCTCAAGTGGGGAAGAAGAGCAAATATCACTCTGCTAATGGGGGGGGGGTGCAGCGCAAGGAGCCTCACTGCATTGCAACTTTGACATGCCCAGTTAAGTCGACCGAGTTTTCAGCAGCATCCAGCTCACTCCTGCAGTCTCCAGTGGCCTCCAGCTCACTCCTGCAGCTTCCAGCGGCATCCAGCTCACTCCTGCAGTTTCCAGCGGCATCCAGCTCACTCCTGCAGTTTCCAGCGGCATCCAGCTCACTCCTGCAGTCTCCAGCGGCCTCCAGCTCACTCCTGCAGTTTCCAACGGCATTCAGCTCACCCCTGCAGTCTCCAGCTCACTCCTGCAGTTTCCAGCAACTTCCAGCTCACTCCTGCAGTCTCCAGCAGCATCCAGCTCACTCCTGCAGTTTTCTGCAGCTTCCAGTGACTCCAGCAGCCACCAGTTACCTACTGCAGTGTTTCACTGACGTCCTGCTGCCTGATCCAGTGCTCACTGACATCCTGTTCCAGTGCCCACTGATGTCCAGCGACCAGTTCCAGCGCCCGCCGACGTCCGGATACCGCTCCAGATACACAACCTTACCATTCACCATTCGCTTAAGAAAAAAATAAAGACCAGATTTGTATTGTCTCCAACTGACCATCTGCGTTTGTCATCCTCCTTTGCTACTGCCGTCTCCTTTCCTTGCCTTTGTGTCCACTTTCTTAGTTGCATGGTCGATTGGCACTCCAACCTCTCGCCCTGCTCTGCAAAAAACTCCACTAAAGACCATTTTAAATTATTTGTGACTCTTTCAAATGCATGGATATACCTTTGTAAATACAAATGATTTATTTAACAGACATACCCATGTTTTTTATTATTTTTATTTTATTATTGTTTTGAAAACTTATTGTTTATGAGTAAAACTTTGTATATATGATGCTTAGATTATAAATACCACCAAAATGAAACATGGTGGTTTGTGAAAAAGATATATATTCTTGTATAGAAAGATGACTGGCCTTGTCTAAACTAATTGCTGAACAGACTCATCCATCCACTATGTGTAGAATGTTGCAAAGGGGGTCACAAGCTGTAGTATTTGACTCGTCTGAATTATGGCAATGGACTACTCTATTCTCTATTATTGTATTCTTAATCTATGTCTCTCATGTGATTAAACATGTTCTTCATTCAACTTTTTGTTCCAGTGTTTTTTGAGAGTATTATTAACCAGAACTCTGAGCTTTATACAAACATTATAACATATTTGTAAAACTTGGTTTTCAAATTTGTAAAAAAGAGGTTCTAGTTTTATGGTCTCAAAACACTGCCATAATAAAGTTTGCAAAGAGTTGTGATTTAAGAGAAACATTCTGTGATTTTTTAACCTATGGGAGAAATAAATTATTAACACAAAATATTAAATTTCTGTTTCAACTAAGAACCACTTCATGGCTATTTAAGAGGTCTGGCCAGTCAGACCATGAGAAGAGATTTTAAAGAGAAAGAAACTGAAAGGAAAAAAAAAAGAAAAAAGCTAAAAGAAAGCAGAAAGAAAACTAAAGATTCTTGAAATTAGAGATATTAAAGCTGATTTTTAACTTTTATTAAAAAAACAAGATTTATCCCAATATAGTTTCAATTTAAAAACCAACCTATTGTTAAAATTACCACAAAATTCTAGACTTTATATAGTCTTAAAACTTCCATGTAGACCACATGGCCATGCCTGTTCACCCACTCATTTTTGCTTTTTGGCTTGTCACATTGTTGACTTTATTTACAACTGGATGTATCTGTCAATTACCTCCACTGTTCAAGGTAATATATTACACTACACATCATCCTATTTTTCAAAATGTTCACATCTCTCCTCACTCTTATTACTCTACACAATTGAGGCAATTGTACAAAAATATATACATGTATAGATAACAACATGCAAACAAATTTGTTTTCTTTCTTTTTTTCTGTCTTGGAAGATAAAATCAGAGTACCAAAATTGGCAACTCTGAAAATGTTCATGTCTGTTATGCCCTCCTTATAATCTCCTCAATGAACAGTGTATGTATTTTTTCCTTCATCCCCCTTTTTCATTTCCTTCTTTTTTTTTAAACACACACACATCAGAAGAAAGTTCTGTAATGTTCAAAAGTCTTTTTTTCACATTGCATCATACCAGTAGACATCTCAATGTATGACCATATGATCATAGGTGGTAACCATGCCCCAATTTTCAGATTGACATTGGGTAAATGACCTTCAATTAACACCATGTGTGCCACTGCTCAAGTTCAATATCACACATGTAACTTCTTAATATCAAACATACTATGTTTGAACACAGAACAGCTGCCATTATCTGCAGTACATTCAATATCTGACCAAGAAAATAACAACAACCACAAAAAAAATACTGAAGAAAAATTACCTAAAGGCCTGATTCTATCTGTTGATGATGTGTGTGTGGTTTGCTTGGAGGATTAGTCATATCACCTACAGTTCCTAACTCCCAACTAACTTAGTCTAAAAAAATGGACCAATGACTCATAATTTCCTAGGCTGTCCCGAGTTCTTGTCTCCCTTAACGACTCTTCACCAGCTTCCAGATCTAGATACATCTTAATGGCAGATATCTCTCTGTTCAACCCAAGTAAATTCAGGTGTTGAGCACCATTTCATCCTGCAGCACTATACACAAGTGATAAACTGATTTCTTTTTCTGAAGTACGTTTACTTCCTCTACATCTAACAATCCACCTTCTTGCTACTAACCCAAAAATTATGCCAGCACCAACTCTTTTAATCAACTTCATTGGGGTCTCTTCATACCTCTTGCTAAATTTCTCAATATTTACCTGTGCTAAGGTATTTAATAGTTTGCAGATAGGAATCTCCTCCGTGTCACACAATTCCACTGGACTGCAAATTCCATGCATTGCATTGTCACAAGAAAGCTAACCTAACTCTCTCTCCTTATTCCTCTCACAGTATTCTTCTCTAACTTATCCTACAGCATATTTGCCACTAAGTTGACAAAACTTTTCAATTGTTCTTTCTTAGTCTTGTATTTATCTGTGGAATCTATAGGTGCATCAGTTCCTTTTGCCCTAATGAACATTTATCCTACTTGGACATTGTTGCTTACCTCACTTCCAGGTGATCCATCAGAAACTCCCACCTCTACATAAATAGACTCTGATGCTCCATTTTATAGCTTTGACTTTATCGAAATCTGGCTGTATTCCTTCTTCACTAATTTTGAAGTCCAGGTAATGAGTCTCTTTTTTAAAGAACTCACACATAGCTGGTTTCACTTTGAGGTTATGCTTACACAAACTACCCAAGACAGTGTCTATCTTCTACCGTATTCAAAATTATCAAAATATCATTCAATAACTGGAAAAGGTTGAGCATATTTCTTCACTTTGTAACAACTTCAATCCTCTTGTCAACTCCCATGTATGCACTCTCTGCCAAGCATACAACCCTGCTTAATGTGTTCATCACTGAACGAGCCACATTTCTCAACTCCACAGTTAGACAACAAAATTAGAAAAAGTCTGCTGTTCCATTTTAATTTTTTTATGCTTTTTTTTAAAACTAGCAACTTTTCTATAATATGCACAAGAGCAGAATACACACAAGGTAAAACCAAAAGTCACCTACCTTTCCTTGATATTGTCTATTATACCACGATTGTCTAGTGTTTTTGTAGATAGTAACTAGGTTTGTTATATATATATGTGTGTGTGTGTGTGTTCCTGGTTGTTTTCCAGCGGTTGTATATAACATCTTGCCTAATTGTAAGAAAAATGTTGTGTGCACTTGTATTGTAAATTTGCATTCTGTTTTATTGTTTTTGTGCCATTTAATAAATGTAAATTTCTTTCTAATTTGACAATGGAGTAGAAGTCTTGTTTTGCTTTTGATTTCATCTTTCACAATACTCAGAAGAGATGTGATATTGTCTCTTCTCTTCTCCCCTAGTGAAAAATCCCTTTGATATTGCTTTCAAATGTTTTTTGAGTATAAATATTGCATTCCTTGTTCCAGTGTCTTTAACAAAACCACACAGTTCTCACCCTATTTCCAGTCTAATCCATCTTTCTTCATTGTGTACCCCACAAATTTTAACTCTCTTTTTTTAATCTTAAGTGTCTTTTTGTTTCCCTTTTCTCTAAAACTTTGTTGTTGCTCATTTTCAGTCCATGGTATTCTCAGCATCTTTCTGGAAAACCACATTTCTCTTGATTCATCTCTTTTTGTCATTTGAAAAAAATGTCTAACATTTGTGATAAAGTGTGAAAGGTTCTTAGCAATATTTATCGAAAACTTTGGAAATAAACAAATAGAATCAAAATATAAACAAAATAAATGGTGAAAGCAATTTTTCCTGCCCCCTTTCCTAACCCAAATGTTTATCTCTATAGTTACATAATTCTAAATGCTGATTGACTAGTTTTGACACACCTAAATGCATTTCCTTCAACTGCTACTCCCTAATTTGCTAAATAACCATTAATTCATCTTATATTTTCAAAAATGAATTGTTTTCACCATTTATTTTTATATATCACCTGAAGAGGAACAGTTCTGTTCTGAAATATGAAAATTTTTGTGAAGTAATATTATGCTTTTATAAACCATTGTAATAACAAAATTACAATATATATATATATATATATATATATATATATATATATAAAATGTAAAATTCCAGAGATTAATGAAATGTTTTTTAATATATATATATATATATATATATATATATATATAGAGAGAGAGAGAGAGAGAGAGAGAAAGAGAGAGAGAAATAGTTATTATTAGCGGTATGATAATAAAATATGGGATTGCAACTCAAAAGCTTTCAGCTTTCAATGCCCAGTGCACCATCATCACACAGTGAAAAACTGATATATATATATATAAAGAAAAACTGATTATTATATATATATATATATATATATATATATATATATATATATATATATAAAGAGAGAGAGAGAAAAAAAAGATATGGCTTTTAATGAAAGCAAATGTCTCATTTTAATTTTTTTTGTTTATATATTTTATTTTCATATTTTATTTTATTTTTTTTATCTGAGCTCACCACACATTCATTGCCATAAAAATATATATAATAAAAATAGAAATACAAAACACATATTTTGAATAATATTTCCCAACACAGGTAATATTTTCATTTTTGTTGATTTCATTCTTGACATATGCTAATTTTTAAAAAAAAGTTTAACTTGTGGTTGAATAATTTTAAAAGTAACCCAGTTTTTCAATATGTCGTGATAAGTTTAATCTTATCAGATTATATATGACATCACAAGGAATAAGGGCAAATCTGCTGGATTCTCAAAATGAAAATAGCTTTTAAAAATATTCATAATGTTGTGAAAATGGTTCAATTTGTTGAAGAATTCTTTGTGATAGGATGTTTGAAGATTGGATATACATTATATCCAAATCTGGCCATGAAGCATTTTAGAACAATGATGAGAAGAAGAAAATTGTTGAAATGCTTTATAAAAAACAAGCATCAGAAATTGCCAAAACTTTTGCAAGTGAGTCCCATATAAACAGCTCTTTGTGAAGCTGTCACCTCTGGAGAAATTACGAATTTAGCATCTATGGACACTAGGCTGCTTAAAGTTATTAGGAAAATGGAAATTATATCAATGTTATTTGACCACACTTGTAACACTTTGTACATAATTACAATTATTAAATTCATTGTTTGTTTAATACAACAATACAATACAATACAATATTTATTTGCATCCACTTTCATTCACAACTACCTTTTTTCCTCAGACCACAACTCATGGAAAGCAACAATAACAATATTCATCATGTAAAAGGCGTGAGTAATATATTTGTTTTTTTTTTTATGCCTATTGAGACATGAAGTACTTTATTAATCTGCAGCAGTTTTTGTTTGATGCTCATTTTGGCCGCTTTCCAACTAGGCATGTGACAACTTCCTATGACTTCAAATTGATTTGTTTGACATATTTGTATTTACATTGGAACAGTTTAAATAATATTTTGCACTTTCTTTGTGTGCTGTATCCCTTCAGGATGTAGGTGATCATGGACTTCCACTACAAACCCGCCTTCCTCATTATATGTCCCAGAAACCTCAGCTGTCTCTTCCTGATGCTAAGTGGAAGTTTCCTTTTCCTTTGCATCTTCTCCAATACCTTGTCACTGCTCACATGCTCAATCCATGGTATCGTCACCATTCTTCTGTAAAACCAGATTTCTGTTGCTTTCAGTCTCTCCTTCATCTTTGAAGAGATTGTCCAGCATTCACTGCCATCTAAAAAGACAGATATCATATAACAGTCCAGTACTCTTTTCTTTGTTTCCAACAAAATCTTCCTGTCTCTCAGTATTCTGATTAGCTTTTGAAATGCATCCCTAGCCACACCACTGCATCTTCAGACCTCAGTGTCACATTTTCCATCCTCTGTCAGAACATGTCTCAGGTATTAAACTTCATTACCTGTTTGATATCCAGACTGTAGTTGGCATTTTGGGGTCCTCTTTTTGCTGATGACCGTGTATTCAGTTTTCTTGAAGTTTATGTTTAGTCTTTTCTTCTCGATTTGTATATTCCAAAATAAATGAAATTCTATAATTTAATATGACTGTAAATTTGATGATATTCGATATAAACATACAAGCTATAGTTAGTCAATATTTGATAACTCTAGAATCATTAGTTTCATAATTATGTTTTTTATTAATTTTTCATATAATGATCAAACACTGTGTAGTATTGTTTAATGGATAGTATGTGGACACATTATTATCTCCTCAAACAAAAGAGTAAGAATGAATGTACAAATAATTTTGTACAATTAACAACAACCTATTTTATTACCTGAACAAATTAAAGAAAAAGAACATGACAGAAATGAATGAATAAATATGTATGTGTAGAAATGTACTTTTTGGATGTACATACATACAAGATTTCTATGCATTTGAGACAAGTTTTTCAGGGTTGATAGCATTACTATATATGCTTGAGTGTAGTCAAATAAACTTAAGGCATTGCGTGCTGTATACTTTCTGTGTTGTGTTAAATTTAAGAAATAGCCAGCAAGATGGCTCCCTCATCAACCTTCCTGGTTTTAATATCAGCTTATCATTCCTACTAAGATCTTACAAGATTTAGACTACTTGGTCTGAAATTTCTTCATCTATGACAGTGCTCTCTAGCTGTGGTTGTCAACCAGTATACAAGAAGGACAACTCTGAATTGAAAACTGTATGTGGTCCTGGTGGTACATATACTTGAACTGTCACTAAAATCTACTCAGTATCAGTCAGTTAAGTGCCATATGTGACACACACTTGGATGATCATGTCTCTTTCATGTCTGACTTGGAAGAAGATTATCCTGCAGTAGGTTGCCATTACTTTCTGTGGTAAACTGGTTGCCAGCCAAGGCTGTAAAACCCAATCTGTTCTGTTATTTAACCCACAACTGGAGGGAAGGGATAGATTAATACCTTTCCCAAGGATATTTATGAAGGCAAGGGATTCAACTGGAATTCAAACTAGGTATCTCAATTTGTCATTCTGAGTCAATATCCACTGCACCACAACACACATTCTATTCAGTATGCTCAGTATACTAACAGTATAAACCCCAGGTTGGCTCTGTAGATTTTGAAGAAGCTCAAATGAACTTAAGTAGATGGACATCCTCAGAAACAAAGAACCATGCTGAAAATGTGAGATCATACTGATTTGCAACTTGCAAATTTGCAAGTTGAAACACCTCTGATGAGAGTCTAAAATTTCTGATACTAATATTTATGTTTCTGTTAAACCAAGTGTATTCTTTCTTGAAAAAATATTTGTTCTTGGTAACTTCACATTTAAATAATGTTTTTCTTGGATTTTTTTCACTCCCAGTAATCTCTGGTGTCTTAGTGGCTTTATTGTCTTACTTGAGGTAAAATTTATTTAAAACAAAAAAGATTATAAGAGGAATTGGCAAGACAGCTAATTAATAAATTTAGTTTAAGAGAATTATATCCAATTCACAAGATTTTCAAAGCTAGTTTTAGCTTTCAAACTGATGGTGCATACACCTATTTTGCCAAGTCCTACTCAGTATGATTTGGTTATTAATAAAAGAAAATGAATCATCCTGCTTTGGTCTTGTGGATAGCAGCTGAATTTCTGATTTAGTTATTTATGCTTTAATATTTATAGCATTTGAAAATTTTATACATTTAAGAGAGAATGATACAAGATATATTTAAGAGGTTTAATATTTCATGAAGCTGTTTTGCATGAAATATTTCTGTTTGCAAAAACATATTACCATGAGGTGCTATAATGATAGAAAACATCTCCAAGTTAGTGCAATTGAACAATATGCACAATCAGAATGAGACACAAAATTTAAGGTGAATTGGCAACAATAAATTCATATATTCAAACAATTGAAATGCAAAAAGAAACATTGAAAGAATACAAAAGTGGATGAAGTTGTCTGTGAATGAATTTAAGTTTGTAAAGAGAAGAAAAGATTAAAATGAAATGGATTGAGTCTTTCTAAGCACTTAAATCCTAATCTGGCACTGAGAAAACTCTAAACGTGTACCAATCCTGATAAGTGATCATACTGTCAAAGAGGCTCCTTATCTCAAACACCTACTGGGGTCAAAGCTTAATCCCGATCTCAAATGGTAAGCATATATTCATGCCATTGCAGATGATACTGGAAGAATGATAAGATCATTGTGTAATATAACAATCTGGCCCCACCCGAGGAAGTGATGCAAGCGATGGTGTTTCCCGTCGGTGAAGGGGTCGGCGAAACGACAAGACAGGTGTTTGTGAAATACATCCTGTCGAGGCCGGAGCGGATGTCGTTTGACCTTATTTCTGACAGCGGCGGAAATGACTATGGAGGCAAACAGAACAGGTGTCTCTGGGAATTACGTGGGCGTTGCGTGGGCAAGGCAAAACCGGAAGGAAAGTCCCGGTTCTAGAAGACTATATAAAGACCTCGACACACGGATTCGCTAGCAGAGAACGGCCAGTGGAAGCAGAGAAACACCACAGGCAAGACTACACTCCCGTCGACCCATTCTGTGCGTGCTCTCACCCTCCCGTTCTCTATTCCACACGGTTCGTCGTCATTAATAAAAATATAACCTTATATTTTTATATATGTGTGTTTGTTGTTTTGTCGTCGTACGGCGATATATAACAATTGTATAGTTCAGAAAATATCACACTGCTATGCTCTTTATTTACAATTGTCAGATCAGACCAAAAATAGAGTATTGCTGCCATAGCTGGGCTGATGCTGACAAATACTTACTATTCAACCATGAGTTCAAGAGCATTTATGCATCCTTGTAGATGTCATCTTTATCCAACAGACTAAATTTCACCAGCTACTACATAGTGCAAGGAATAAATTGTCGTCTAAATTACCCAAAAAATGAAAATAACACTGACATCTCATTTAAACATATATATTTACCAAAATTATGCAAATATATCTAGAAATTGCCATCAGCTTCAACTACAGCCGCCATACAACTTCAGAATCTCCAGCAACTCTTTTGGATGGTTTCCTTGTTTGGTTGGTAAATGCTGTTGCAATCCTTGCCTTCAGTGCATCTTTGGCCCTACAAGTTTTGTTGGTCTCTTGCTCAACTGCACAATGCACATAATAATAATCAAGGGGGTTGCAAGCTGGAGAGTTTGGTAGCCAGATGTAAGGGGAGACGTGGTTGCAGAAATTGTCTGAAAGCCATGACCAGGTTCTCCTGCTTGTGTGACATGATGCAGTCCTGTTGCCAGACATAGGGTTTTCTAGCAGCCAACCTCTTGAGTCCCCAGGGCAGCACTACCTCCTCAAGGCACTTGATGTAGACCAACATGTTAAGTCTGAATCCCTCACCAACAAATTTGGGCATTCTTTTCTTATCAAAATGATCAGAGGGAGTTTTCCAAGCTGCTGTACTTTCATAATCACTGTTAGACTCCAAATTGTCTGCACTATCCTCAAATTATCATCAAAACACTCTCTTTTGGTGTGAATATCAAGCAGTACAGCATGCTGCTTCCAGATTTTTGGTAGAGTAAATTGCATCTTTTTTAACAGTGTCCAACTGACCCTACTATATTGTGCAGTCAACAAAATCAAAAACAACAGGCATGCACAAAATAAAAACTATAAAATGGCAACAATTTACCGATTGGTCCAATGTATATCACTGTGCCCGGTTCACACTCCACCCACGTCTATTGAATAGGTGAAGAGGCTCATCCCTTGTTTCCTGCTTAGGATGTGGTTTCCGGCTCTCTCTTTTCCAATCTTTTTACTCTTACGTAGCCCCCTGCGCTTCAGTGGCGTTACTGCCTTGCTCGGGGTGATATGATTAAAATATATGGCAGATGTTTAGACAAGTTGCATTTCTTAGTGATACTAGCTTGGACCTTCACAGCTAGGATCTGCTATGCCGTATTCATGGTTACAAACCATCCTCATTCCCTTTGTGTTTCTATGATAAAAAGCAAGTTTCACTCAAACAACTTCATTTCCAGAAATGTTACTTTCTAAAACAAACTCTCAAGAGAATGTTTCTTTGACAACTATAATCTTGGTTAGTAAGTCTAGGGTGAATCAATATCTATCCAACTCATCTTCATAATTCTCTCTTATTTCCCCCTTACTTACAATCTTGCTCATTAACTCTCTACCTTGAGTGACCTTTGGGCTTTGCATTGAATAAACAAAATACTATATAATATAGAGAGTGAATACAAAAAGTGCAGAAGAAAGAGACAGTAAATTTTTTTACCTAAGTCTCCAAAGAGAATATATTAAGCAAAAGAGCACAACACATACCCTTCAAAAACTAAATACAAGCAGATTGTGGTGAGAAGATAGTGTATTGAAATATACCCTTTCCTCTTTACTAATAAAGTGACAGAGAAACTCCCTCTCTCTTTTTCTCTCAATGCATACATCCTTTCCCTCTTTCTATTCTTCCATATTTCTGGTAACCTCAATATAACTCGAACATAGCTTATGTGGTCAACTGACATCATGCAAAGTTTATCCAATGACTAAAATTCCTGCTAAAATCAAATCAGAAACATATAGGCATTAATTAAATATAAAAAGAATAGTGAACACAGCATTTGGTTCACAGTTCACCCACAATGCATGTGGAATTCAAGTTAGCTATCAGAGATTCCATCAACACACCAACCAGCCAAAAGAAGACTATCTCCATGCAAATCAGAGATGTGCTTAAATAATCTTCATGAAAAGAATATGCAAAAAACCAAGGAACAAATTCAAGAGTACAATATACACACTCAAATACACCGAACATAGCACAAACAGCAACTTGATACTACATTCCACCAGGCACATACACATAGAAGCAAATATGCTATATTTAGATGAATATACATATACATGGAAGAAAAAATTTTATGACTGAACACAGCAATACATATATAATAATGAACATTCACATGAATACCACAATACAAGAAACATATCAAAGACACAAAATACAAAAAAGGGCAGAAAAGATAATCATTCACACATAATAAAAGATGTAACTTTATGGAGTCAAAAATAAAAATGGTGGCATAGTTAATAAAACCTGACCTTTACCCATTTATTATCTCAACTTTGTCTATAGCATAAGATCTTTGATTTTTCTGGTCACTTTTAAGGTGGACAAAATTACAGACACAATTTACATATTTAGACCAACTGGAAAACTGCATAATTATCCAACACCTATTCCACCAATCCTGAAGCTGAACAGCTGGTTAAAAGTAATGCAAATACAGTATACTTCTCACTAAACAGTATATAACTTACTGAATCCTAAGATCAAGGAATAATACACTTAATGAAAGTATCATTAATTTTTCCTGAAGCATCCATCCTTTGAGCTTTAAATAGTTGGCTGAGATGATTATAATTTTCTGCAGGAAAATCCACCCTCTACATTCTTATTCCAAACACCCCTTTTATTAAGTATTCAAATGAAACAATTGTCAAAGAATACTCATGGCCTAAATTAAGGAATGTGAGAAAATTTTCTAAAAGTTTAATAAAAAGAATAAGGAGGTTTCAAATAGATACTTTTACCAAAAACATAACCATCTAGACCCATCTATTTAAAAGTCAAAGATATATGGGTTGTAGTGATCAGAATCCCTCTGTGTATTCTTTGCAGGATCATCAGATGTGTATCGACCTCAATTATGTTTATCAAATTGGCCTTGTGTCAAACACAATCCAAATACCTACAGTTTACTCCAGATCAGAAGGTTGAAAAGATACTACAGATGGATAGGAGCCAGTGACATTGAGAGAAGTTCTTGTTGATAAAAAATATGATAAAAAGGTGTCTCGTTTGTGTAAATAAATGTTGAATTTATTTTAATGAGAGAAATAACATTCAATTTGTATGTATGAAATTATTAAACTGTGAAAATGTTCTAAGAGAAAGTTAGAATAGTAAGCAGTTTAAAGAATTCAGAGTTTGTTTGTTGTAGCGAAATGTGATTTGTATATAAAAAGATAAGTGTTTGTTTTGCTGTGTATATCAACAAATAGTAACAAAGTCTTTCTTCCTTTTTTTCTGTTGTGGATGGCAAGTAGGTGAAGAGGAAGGAGGGACAATAAAGAAAGCAGCACAAGAGAGAAAGTGAGAGGGTATGAATATGGGTCTCTGGAACAGTTGTGTCTAATTGGTGGTCAACAATTTCTGCTACATCATGGCTGGTGTTAACACTGTTCTCTGCTCCCTCATCTCTGTTTGGTTCTTACTTTCTTTTTGTATTTATATCAAAACATGATTTGACATCAGCTTTCTCTCAGTTTGTAAATTGCTCTTTTTCATTGGTTAAAATATCTTCCACATTGGTTCACAAAATTTACCATAACATTTTTTCTTTAGCATTGAGCCAATCCTTTTTTCTATTAATAAAAAAATAAATTTTGCACTGGCTCGCAAATTTGAAAACAGTGAAGAAAAGAGAGTTATTTTTATTTGTTATTCATCACAGAGTTATGGTAAATTCTGTCAGGCCTGTTCAGATATTTATCAAAGAATTTAATATATGAAATATCTCTTTAATTTTTAATTTAAGGTACATGTCATTTCACTGAAGACAAATGTTCAAATTTCAAATTTAAATTGACCATTTAAAATACTATATTTGTTAGAAAATATATTTAGTTTAGATATAGAAGGAATCATAAAAAATGACTTCAAAGAGCTGTATATTTCCTGTTATCCAGGAGTTATTTGCAAGATAGGAAGGGAAATTAGCTCTCAAAACACAGAAGTCCATTTCAATCTCACTGAAATTTTGTATGCTTTCACATTTGTGTGTGTGCTCATATAAATTTTAATTCAGTGATAGACCTCAAAATATATCTCAATAATTAAAAAAATAGATTTAAAAAATCATTCTGTTTATTAGCAAACAATTCACAAATAGTTCAGTAAAGCTTTATAATTATCTAATTTTTTATGGTTTAAGTATTTTGTCTCTAAATTTATGATTTTTTTGTGCAGCTCAGGATAGGGGTTGTCCAACTTATTTGTCACAAAATTAGACCTTTTAACCCTGATTTTGAACTTTTTATGAAAATAAGAGATTTATCCTGTTTTTTTAATCTCAGTTTGCAAAACTTAACTATTGTCTAAAAGAAACCCAGCAACACCTGTGAATTGCCATCTTTTTTAGCTCCTTTCAGCAGTCAAATGAATCAAAGAAAACATTTTGTTGATAATAATTATAACTGTTTTGATGAGCCCAATTTCAAAATTTGTTATCTTACCTAATTGTTTGGTGCACAAAGGAAAACGCTGTTCAAGTTTGTTTTGCATTCTGCATTATTATTATTTTTTATGTCTTTTAATCTTTTGAACATTTCTTTCAAATTTCATATCAGAGTAGGAGTTTTGTGTTTTTTCATTTGCATCATTCCTAATACTTGGGATAAGAGATTTTACCTTCTATTTTCCCTTCCTTTCCAAAAAATCTTTTTATTATATTATACTCTACTGTAAATTAGATCTCTTTCTGATTCACTCTACATGACAGCCAAATGTAAATGCTAGGAAAGCAAAACCACAAGTTCAAAAAGTTGTCTTCTGCACAAGGTCTCTTAGCATTACATCTGGCCCATAAAACAAATTCCTGCAAAAATCTAAAATATAACATAAAAGAAGCCAATCACAAACATTACCACCAAGGAAAAAAGATGATCTTGTGGTGAGACCGACCAAGCAAAAGCGATGGACTGGATGTTTGCTCTCTCACGACAAAAAAAGCAAATGACCAAAAACCATCTGTGCACAGGTGGATCCACGCAGTGTTTCGGTTGAAAAATAAAAATTAATCAAATATTAAATTTCCATTTCGCGAGCCTATGCGAATTTTATTTATCAGCCAATGGGAAGCCCACAATCAAATACAAGTGTGAAATCCCAAACGAGCTGCTGTGATCCAAAAAGAAGATATAAAAAGCGGATACAGACAGACCCCAGCAGGCAGATCTCGAGGAGAAGAGTGTAACCAATATCCCTTGACCTAAGTCAAGTGGCTACTACGCTTGCCTCTTTCTTTCTCCCCTGTCACAAAACTACTTACTGACCTAAAGAGCGACTACATCAAAGACATTTCTCACTTACACACTCCCACATTCCTAAGCATTTATTCTCTTTCAGCTTATTATTTGCCATGAACATTTTAACCTCTGTTGAACCTATATTTAAGTATTGCTTTATTTGTAAAACATTAATTGATATGTGTTTATATAAAAATGTTATTTTCAACTCAATTTGCTTTTCTTGATTTTATAATCATTTTATGACTTATAGTGGGCTATCTACAACAAGGCCAAATTCCGTTAACCTGCAACGGTATACACTACAAACGGGAAAACAATAGATAACCCACTATAATCTCAAGAAACTACTAGATTTGCTTTAAAGACAGCCACTCATGAACAACACTAATAATTACAGTAAGGTGCTAGTAATCTTTTAAAAGACATCCTATCATGGAATCACAGGCACAGTTGTTTTGCATTGATTAGAATAGTAGTGGCCAACAGGCCAGCTGTCATTCTGCCAGCAGGCTCTTGACATCACCACTGTGATTTTGGTTAACTGACCCAACACGCATATCTGCTCAAGACCCACCCTCCTCCAAATATCCACACCATGCTCACATACAGACATCCACTCATATCCTCTGTAGTGGATTGGAAATGAAAGTGTTCACCTCAAAAGCCACTATTCAAATAACAAAAACTGGATCCACACATCCACTTCTGAGACAAAAAAGAAAAGTTAAAAAGTCATGAAAATATCAAAAAAATTCACACAGCTTAAACAAAGTTTGTTTTTGAGCTACTCCAACTCTATATAAACTGCCATCAATTTAATACAACAGCAGAAGATTCATTTGAGCTATCACAGTCATTTGCTGGTTCCTCGCCTGTTTTGGTCAAGCACTTACCAAAGACACCTTATAAAGATTTATTAGTTAATAACACAAAACAAATAGAAATGATAATCAAAAAGTGTAAATCAATAAATGTTATAATCATCTAGATTTGTCTCATACGTATACATTTTAGAGAAGTATATTTTTAAAGAAAGTCAGATGGTTTATAAAAAATTGGGTGCCATTATAATATGTGGCTTACCTCTTTGATTCTGGTATAGTATATGGCCTATCCAGTTTTAATGTGTCCTACCTCAGTAAAAGTATATTTATAGATATAAGTATTCAGATATTTATTGAAACTAATTATTTTCCCTACCCTAACCCTTACCAGACAGTTATAATACCTCCTTATAATATGCTTTTTAAGGTAGGCCACAGATTATACCAGTGACAGAATTTCATAGGCCACAGACTATACCAGTGACAGAATTTCATAGGCCACATACTATACTAGCACCAAAAACTGTTACAATTGTTAAATTTTCTATTTTTAGAATTAAATGTTAAAGAACCACAAAAAATATTTTGATCAAAATGGATTGTTTCTAATTAAATTTTAAAATGTTAAAATATGTGCCCTTTTTATTTATTATCCAATCAAAACCATAGATTTACATCCATGCAAATTTGAAGTTAAGGTCTGTCTGAAGCCCCTTTATTTCTTATATTAAAAGAAAGGCCAGTAGATAAACTTCAACAGGTACTCAAATTTTAATGAAGAAGATCAAATTTTCCAAGAAGAACCAAATGTTTCAACCAAGACAGAAGACAAAGTGGCACAAAAATTTTATCCAGAAGAAGAAAAATAAGGAACCAGAAAGGAAGGCAATTTTTGGCTGTCACCTGGGAAGCATACATAAAAAGGAACTGAAACCTGTTAATAGAACCGTATTCTATAAAAGATAAATTATAAAAGTCACCATGACACCAGTTGTTTGAATTGCCAAAGCTACCTTCATTCTGTGATTTCTTTTGTTTTATAATTAGATAGGTGCACCCTTTTTATTTGCCTTAATCAAAGTTTAAATTACTTTCTCAAAGAATTTTTTCATCTTTTCGAAAATTATTTTGAAATCTTTTTAGCACATTTATGTATTTATTGATATGTTATCATGCTTTGTGTTTTTAATATGGCACATAGAAAATTTTATTCCAGCCCATTTTTTAAAATATTGTAATTTGATATATTGTTTAATGTTTTGTAATAAATGCTTACTCTTTTAAATTTCACGCAGTAGTTTTGAGTCTTGTATTTTTATGTGCCTTTGTTGATGTTCTTAATAAGAGATGGGACATATTCTCTTTCCCCATTCTCACCCAGGGAAAACATTCTTTTAATCTGTAGGAATGAACCAAAATGACCTCAGGTCAGATACTACTACCATGCAGAGAATACATTGTTCTTTTACCCTCTCTGTCTCTAAATAACTCCCAAGAACTAAGATACCCAAATCTATTCCCTTTTCTTTCTCTGCTACTATTTCTCTTTCCCCTACTCTCTCTATCTCCCTGACCCATGCTTGACCTAAAGGATTGGCCAGTCCCTCTCTGGCTTCTAAGCAGGCAACATGTGTTCTGTTGCCAGCAGACACTTAACACGAAAGTATGTAAAAATAAAAAAATAAAATATTCCTCTCAACGCTAATATTTGTATCCACTTCTTTGTCAATTATACCCACAAAGATACCAAAATATTACAAATCTACCCACTGAAATTTGATGCCAACAAGCAAAGACAGACATCAAGATGCCAGAATTCTGATTTTAACAGCAACATCCAAGGCCACTATGCAAGGGAAATCTATAGTCATACTATTTGATAAAAGCTCATACACTGGTATATTGTCCTTATGCAATCTTTCTCTACAACTACAATGCAATACCAACTCCTACAAATGTAGTAGGATTCTGAGATGGATTCTCTAATCATTTTTGTATATTGCACAAAGCAACAGCATAAATAAATATTTCTTTTCACTTTAACAATACTTCATCTCCATTAACAAGTGTTACCTCTCATTCCTTTCCTTTTAGCATTAGTTATCTAGACAACACATTTGAACAAAGCCCTTTCATATTCATCAGTATTGTAGCTCTTGCAAAAGGTTAGCTATAGCTTTGTTATTATTAGCTATCCTTAGAAAAAACACTAAGTATTTCATGTTACTGTGAAATTTCTCTGAAATTTGTTTGAAATCAACAAGTCAGTGTAATAGTTTGAAATGAAATACAGCAAAAATGAATGTAGAAAATGAGCTTTCGATTTACATTATATGTGAAACAAATTCTTATCTGAATTGCAATAATATTATGTATCTGATTGATGCATTTTATTGTTTCTTTCACATTCCTTTTAATTTCTTTGTCACATATAAAAAATATCTTCATTGGCACTTAGGCCTTTCACTGAGTAATCATTTTTATAATACATGCTAAAAGCAAATCCCCAGCATTTTGAAGAATTGAAAGTTATTTCCCTTCGTATGGTTCCCGCTGATATTTAAATACTGCATTTGCAGATACGGCGAAAATGCCATGAAAACATTTTCTTTTGCTTTAAAAGTTGAACCAACTCTTTAAAGACTTTATAAATAAATAAGTTAGAATTTTAAAATAATGTTCAATTTTTAGTTTATTATAACATTTTTTTGTCCGTATCATGGCAACGTGAAAAAAGCCATAATGGCTACTAACTTTTTAGGTGCTCAGCTCCGTTGTATGTAAAAGTTTTTAATTTTTACTATTTGTGCAACATTTTTAAAGGATTTTAGCCAAAATATGGAGGCAAAAAATGTTCTATTTCTTATGGACCAAGGTTGGTATTTAGCAGTTTTGCAAGAATATTTTATTGTGGATTTTATAAATTAAAATTGCAGCAGTATGTTTTTGTTTGCATTTCAACAAGGCCAACAAGGGAAACATTTTACTTGTTGCTAGTTTTTTCTTGAATAAGTAAACAAAACGATGCAGGTTTAATTTTTTATTAAAGTCTTTTTGGTTTAACTTTTAAAGCCAAAGAAAATACTTTCGTGGCTTTTTCGCCGTTTATTTTCTTGACAACATTTTATATATAAAAAAAAAACATTCAACAAATAAATTTAAATTTTTTTATAAAGCAAATTTTAACATTTTGTAGTCAAAACACTAGTTCTGTAATTTTTGCTTAGCTTAAAATTAAATTTTTATTAATTTTTTTTTAGATCTCTAGCTTAAACTGTTACAAAGTTATGTCATATTGTGTTAAAAATATATTAGAATACAGACAAATATTTGCTTTTAATCGTTTTCTTGCATAATGGTGGGGGGCAGGATTCTTTAGGGAATGTAAATCTTTTTTTTTTTTTTTTTTTTTCAACTACTAACTAGTCATTTTCTGAAAATCTGCTCCGAATCGTAAAAAAAAAACAATAAAACTATGATATTTATTTAATTAGAAAAGCTTTTAAGGACACTTGAGTTGAAATTGTATTTTATGGCTATTTCCATTGTGGTAATAATTTACGGTAATAAATATTATTGGTATTTATGATAAACGTTTGGTTTTTCTGATTATTTTTGTTGCATAAACAGTGTACACGTGAAAATAAATTGCTAAAGCAGAAATTACAAAGTAACCAAAAAAGTTCTATCCGTTTTTAAAGGAAAAAAAGAAAACGCTTCACAGTAATGTATGTGTAAACTAATATTTTTAGTCTTCGAAGTAATCGCCATCGGCATCCAGCGCCTTCTGCCAACGTGTTTCCAGCTGTTCAATGCCCTTGCGGTAGAACTCAGGGGTGGGTTAACGCAAAGAAGTCCGTGAGGGCTTTGCGCACATCAGCTTCATTGATG
Organism: Ascarosepion bandense; assembly: GCA_037127315.1. Taxonomy (NCBI): domain Eukaryota; kingdom Metazoa; phylum Mollusca; class Cephalopoda; order Sepiida; family Sepiidae; genus Ascarosepion; species Ascarosepion bandense. The sequence goes on from JBBBDQ010001192.1 coordinate 3,092,658, forward strand.
GAGGATTTCCCATGAAGATGATTATCCAGGGAGGGGAAGAGGTAGTAATCGGATGGCACAAAGTCTCCCACCCAAGTTGCTGTATATGGTATCCCTGACCACTTGAGCGATATGCAGCTTGGCATTGTCATGAAGGAAAAGCACACCTTTGCGATTCACCAGTGCTGGCCCCTTCTGGTGCAATGCCTGTTGCACACGTTTCAATTGCTGCAAGTATAGGTCTCCAGTGACCGTTTGGCCCATTGGTAGCTGTTCATAGTGAACCATTTGATGATCTGTCCACCAGACACAAAGCATAATCTTGTGTGGGCGCATAGGCAGTCTTGCGGTGTGAGGGGCAGCATCCTGAGGAAACAACCAATATCTGGAACGCTTGGGAGTTTTGTACAGAACCCGCTTTTCATCACTGGTAAGCACTCAATTGAATAAGGATGCAGCATGGTGGTGAGAAAGCAGCGATATGCAGGCTGCCACTTGTTGTCCCTTGTGGACCTCCAACAGCGTTTGTGGAACCCTCTTGCTCAGTTTGTACATCTTACCTAGGCAGTGCAGGTGAAGTCTAACTGTTTCATCAGAAACGTTGAACTGTCTTGCAAGTTCACCACACGTTAGACTACTGTCCTCTTCAATGGCTGCCTTCAGGACTCCATCATTCAAGACCTGTAGTCGTCCACTGCAAGGCTCATCATGGAGAGACAAATCTCCCGACTTGAATTTTCAAAACCAACATCTTGCAGTACGTTCATTCACAGCACTATCCACAAACACTTGATATATGCAGCAACTTGATGCAGCTGCTGATAAGCCCACTTTGAAGTCATAAAGCAAACATCCCCGAACAAGATCTCTAGACACTCCCATCCTTCTCACAGCTGTCTGGCTTATAACTGATGGCCGGGCACGGTGTATGTGTTTTTTATAACGTCTGATGTTCTTACTTCCGGCTGTCTGAATTTGAAAACAATTGCTACACACATTTCGTATATATTTCAACTTCATTTAATGACTAATCAAAAAACGGACAGAACTTTTTTGGTTACCTTGTAGATTTGATTTCAGTGTTAAATGCAGTTTATATTAAGTCATTCAAAAAGAAAAATATAACTAAGTTTCATTTTTTTTCTCTTGCTGTTTAGTCTGGTACACAGCCAAAGTAATGAGATATTCATTGAGGATCAAATTCATTAACCTGCAAGAAGACAAGTTTGTCAACAATCACCTCACAGTAGCCACTGTCATGTGATTAATATTATCAAAGATGGTGACAGAAAAGAAACTTGTTTTTTTTTTGTTTTGTTTTTTCCTCTGGGATATTAAAAATAAATGGAAGTTGATTTTGGAATCATAACATCTAAGATAGAAAGCAAATAGGTACCAATACAAAACTCAATTAGCTGTCGACTCAGTTGTAATTAATACATATATACTAAGGATAAAAAATGCATCATGTGACTGACTAGAGGTACAAAATATGTCACCTCATCAGATGGTGCCAATTCATCTCCAGACCTCCATATTCTCTTACATTTTTACATCTGAGGTCAGATCACTGCCACAAGTCAACTCCCTAGTAAGACCTCATTTTACTTTTCTATACCTTCTAATATATATTTGGTACACCGTATAAAAAAAAATTTTGTCTAATTCTAGTTTCTGTAAGATGCCTATAAAGTGTTTTCTCTCAAATGTTATACATATATTCTTGTTTTTATTAATCCATGTACACAAGTTATATTGTGGTATAGTAATGCTATATTAAGATGGTAACTTACATTTATCTCCATCAGTCATTTCAATTACTTAGTAAATCCATATTATATGATCACTACAAGAAGTTTATACATTGGTATTGTACCCTGTTAAAACTCCAATTATTTAACTCAAATGGAAGCATTCACAGCTCATATGACATGAACAAAACTTAATTTCATCTGGCTCTGTGCACCCACTTCCAGAATACCATCCCAAATACCAGGGTCATAACATTTTTTCTGACCAATCAGAAAAGGCTTACACACTTTTTGCAGCAGCTATTTCTAGGCTACTGACGCTATGTTAAATCCAATGCTGATTTCACCCATCAGAAGGCAGATCCAATCATTTGAAATGGACCCCCAAAATAGGCAAGCTTAACCAGATCATCAGCAGAGTGACCCCAAGGTGTTTCCATCAATATCAATGCCTTTGGACAGTGATGAAACTAGCAGTGACAGAGATTAATTCTCAGCTACTACAATGCAATATTTCATGGAGTATTTCTCCAATGTGTCTATCTCACTCAACTACATATGCATGTTGATTTTCTTTATGTGTCTATCAGGACTACTACCTTGTGCTTTATGCTAAATAAACTCTCAGTCTCTCAACTGATATACGGTACTTCAGAATGAGTAAATGATCAAACTCTGTAGATTACAGGAAGTAAGAACCCTTTTACTTATTTCAACCACATCTTATCTCCATTTGTTGTTTTGTGACTTCCACTTTTTTCAGCTGTTACAGTATCATCTATGTTGGATTAACAAGCAAATGCCTAAAATTAATAATGAAGCAAGAAATGTAGCATAAAAATATTGTTAAAATCAATGAGATTGTGATATATTCATTAGCTTAGCTAGAAGGAATAAGTGGAGGTTACAGTTACAAACAAGTTTTTTTGAAGTCGTCTTCAGAGTGTAGTTCTTACCATTTTCTTTGAATGATATTAATCCCACAAATGTTTTCTGGCATTTTCCCCCAATTTAAATATTTTTGATATTCTGCCAAGCAAAAATCTGATTAATAGTCAAGAAAGAGAACAATTTTGAAGAAAATTGCTTTTATTTCTGTTATTATGTCACTGTCATAATGATTATTAACATGGCTCTGGGTAAAATATTACTCAAAACAAGGAAAGCCATAAAATCTCTAACAGTTAAAAATTGCATTACTCAATTACTTATTCACTAAAATAACATAGTAGATTAGCTCAAAAGCAAGGTTAAACCCACAGAAAAATGTTTTTTGTTGAAAAATATTTATCAAAAAAGAATATGGGTATTTTTTTTTATAAGATTGTTGAAAAGATAGTACTAACCAGAACATTAACCATAAAAACAATCATTGTAATTAGTCATGTTTATATCAAATTTTAATTAAATATGAAGTGTAGCTAATAGAGAGAAATTAAAAGTTCCTTAAAAAATATGGGTTGTGCTCTCAGAAAATGGCTAGGTTAATGATCATCAATAACACCAACTAAAATATTCTACATATATGTTTTTATAGGCTAACACCAAAAAAATCTTCAATAAAAACATTGAACATGCATCAGTTGCCATCAAAAAACATTGCAAATGCAGCAAAATCAGACTGTGAACAGATATCCATTAATTGAGTTAGTAAATAAAAGATGACATACTTTCAGAAGATAATTTTCAGCATTATGGTATAAACAATAGCATAATGTTAATAGACTTTGGTCCATCTTCTAATCATCTGGCAGATCCTCAAAAAGGAATTAAATTAAACAAAAATTATCCAAAGTATCATTAATGGCATGATTTCTTTCAAGAGAATGAGTAACCAATAGATTTCATGACATGACTTCCTTACCTCCAACCTCTAAAATAAGTAAGATATATCACCCCTTTATCAGAAAGAAAGAGAAAATAAACCTTGTTTTATATTTATAAATTAAAGATAATATGTGCCTGCCTTAGTGTTGGGTAATGGTTAATGAAACTAGTTTGGTTAATCATTACAACTAAGTAGTGAGTTCAGTCATCACTCGGTGCCACAAACTTGTGGTGTTGCACCAAAATTGTCCTATGCTTACTAAATAACAAGATAATGCATAACTGAAAATAGATAATTGTTTCCTGTGGTACCTACTTTGTAAATTTAAGCACAGTTCTAAATTGGCAGCAAGATTTCAGTAATTCACAGTTGAAATGGCTTGATGTAACCATAAGTTCTATGCTAACATTTTTTTTTTTTTTTTTGCACTTTTAACTTGTGAAATTCTCTTATGGCTCTATTCTTTGATCTTCAAAAATTAAAATGCAATGTCAATCATTATCTGCTGTCTTCTTGATTACTCTTCTGTTGTTCTCACTCTTTAATAATGTTTCTTTTTTAATTTTTTTATTTTTTCACATTCAATAACCTCTTGTTTCTTAGTGGATTTGTAGTGAACAAAACAAGATCTAGATCTAAATGCTAAGCACTGACTCATTGATTTTGTTAGAAATAAAAAAAGACTCAAATTTACAAACTTTGCTTAGCACAATCCAAAACAAAACTTGTCAAATTTCACACCTTGATGTGAAATGTTTTTTGGACAATAGAAAACTAGGAAACATCTAAAAACAAAATTCAAGTAATCTTCAATTCTCAGAAACAAATTCTTTTTCTAGAATTTTTTCTTTTGATTAAAAAAAATGGAATAATCATTGCATTATGTTTTGATATTATTTACATTCAAACTATTATCCTCATCTTTGTTGTTATTAATCCAAGGTTTTGTTCAGTGTCACTTTTGTCCTTCAGGTGTTTGTTGATCTGGGTAACCTCCAGGGAATTTCAAACTGAAGATTTATTTAATCTACAGCATTAAATTGTTCTTTTTTTTGCTGTCTAAGGATATCATGTCTTGCCCTGAGAAATAACCGAGTAGTACTATTCAGTTATTGTTCACAGATTTAGATATTAAGAACAGAGCAAGCAATAACTGAGAAGAATTAGATAAGAACTTGACGAGATATCCCTAGACATGGACAGCAAGAACAACTTACCCCATAGATTAAATAAAGAATTCTGTTTAAAATTCTATGAAAATTATCCAGATTGATAAACACCTGAAAAAGGCCAGAGGGCACAACAGCCAAAATTTTGTGATAATAACAACAAAGAATGTAAATAATATGAATAATGATAACTCATCATCCAAGAAATTCAAACAGAAATGTTTTGATATTTTCTTTTTTTAGTCCAAAGATTGAACAATGAATTATTCTGGTACCAAAGCCAAGATCATTTCAACAAGGTAATATAATATACTATTTTTTGTATTTACATAGGTAATTACAAGTTACTGAATCATTTCAATTATTGAAAATTTTTCATGCTACAATTATAAAAAGAAAATAATTTTGTGTTGCTTTAAATTCAGTGGGTTTTTCCTTTTAATGATTCAAATGTCTTTACTTATACATAAATGCGTCAATAAGTTTGTGGCTTAAAGCTGTAAAAAGAATTTATTTTATGCAACTAGTATTTATTTTTCAACATGATCTCTCTTTAATTCAGCATTGAATATTAATCACATGGATGAAACATTGTACAGTGAAAATTTCAGATTAAAGTTTAGTTAATAGCTATATATCATTGTCAGTTGGCATTTCAATGTAAAATATTTAAAAAATAACTTCATATTCTAACTCAACAATTCCCATTTCTTAGTATGTGTGTGTGTGTGTGTATATATATATATATATATATATATATTGTTATGAACTGGTAGCATATAGTCGAACCGCAGGTTAAAAAAAAAAGAAAATGTGGGATCCTTTCTCGGTCTTCACTCAGAAGAGGACGCAACACACGGAAGTCAACGAAGAACAGACGCAAAACGATGGATTCCAAAATAAAACATCTATTTAACATATAAGAAAAAAAGGAAAAAGAAAGTTCGTTTAGCAAAAGCGGAAGTGGACTATAAAGAAAACAGTAGGAGCAAGCGAATACAAATACACATATAACACAAAAGATCAAGCTAAAGTATCACTTATCTGTCCATCGTTTTCACAGAAAGAAATTGGGTCACCGAAGTGAAAGTTCTGTTTTAAAATAATATTTCATAGAGGCCGGCCATTTTCTCTGGTTCCTTCTCCTTTGGGATTGTTCGGCGTTCATGATATCTCGTAGAGTCGTTTGGTCAGTCAGTCCAACTTCATAGCGGCCGTTTTCATTTATAGCCGACAGACTTTGCTGTCTTCAATTCTGTGGGTAGTCATCCGAAGTTGAGACGAGTCTTTTCTTAGTGACGTTTATCTGTCACTGGGTGGACATGAACTGAAATATCTCTTTTGATTTCGGCTGTCCTCAAAACAGTCACGTGGGCTCTCCTTCCGGAAGCGGTGATGCGCGGGTCACGCGGCCTTTGCATGACCGCCAAGGTTTTCACTTATGACTGACCTCCTGGTAACAGCAAGGTTTTCGAAACCAGATCATTCTTTGCCGCGGTCGCTGCAAGTTCGCGGACTCATAGCTTGTGTCGGAGAGTAGATGAGGAGAGAAAGAAAGTGTGAAGAGAAGGAAAGAGTATGGTTGATCGTAGGACATATTCGTTCGCCAGTTAAAGACATTAGATCTTATCTATTTTTATTTAATTATTTATTTTTCTTTTATATCTAACCGAGACTTTTCTTTGGGAGTACATTTCGGCCTCAGGCCTATATCGTTAATAAAAATTGTGGGTACGTCACACCTCCCTACCAAAAAGGAGAAAAATGCCATGAGTAGCAGTTTTCTAAAAGAAAAAAAAAAGGTTTTCGTCCCGTTTGACCTTAGAAAGCTCACTGGTAAGACATGGGATAGGGTGTCAGCACACACGTTATCGGCGCCTCTTATGTGCTGAATAACCAAATTATATTCTTGTAACGATAAACTCCAACATAGTAGCCATCTGTTTTTATTCTTCATTTTCCTAAGGAAGGTTACTGGGTTATGGTCAGTATATACTAAAGTAGGTGGACTGGCCGAACACATATACACTTCGAAGTGTTGCAGACTCAGTAAAAGGGCAAGAGTTTCCTTTTCTACTGTAGAGTAATTTTTCTGGTGACTGTTAAATTTTTTTGAAAAATAACTGACAGGATGTTCAATACCATTTGCATCGGCCTGCAGTAACACAGCGCCAATGCCATGGTCACTTGCATCTACAGCTAATCTAAATGGTTGCGTAAATTCCGGAGCTTTGAGGACAGGGTCTGAGCACAACAAGGCTTTTATTTGATCAAAGGATCTCTGGCATTCGGGTGTCCATTCAAATTTGGCCTTCTTCCTCAATAACTGGGTAAGGAGTGAGGCTACATCAGAGAAATTCTTACAGAATTTGCGATAATAACCCTCCATCCCAAGAAATCTTCTCAGTCCATTTACGTTGGTTGGGGCGGGATACTTGATTATATTTTGTATCTTTGCCTCAATCGAAGTTATCCGCCCATGGCCAATAACATATCCGAGATATGTCACCACGGCTTGGCAGAAATCACTTTTGGCGAGGTTAATGGTGAGGCTGGCATGCCTCAACCGGTCGAAGACCTTTCAAAGAGACATCATGTGTTTGGCCCAGGTGTTATTGTACACGACTATATCATCGCTGTACATCTCGACTCCAGCCAAATCTCGCAGGCAATGGTTCATCATTCGCTGGAAGGTGGCCTGGGAATTTTTCATCCCAAAAGGCATCACGCGATATTGATACAGGCCGTCCAGAGTCACGAAAGCAGATATCTGCTTAGCGCGTTCGGTTAGAGGCACACACCAATATCCCTTCAATAGGTCCAGTTTTGTAATATATGTGGCCTTTCCGACTCTATCAATGCAGTCGTCCATCCGAGGACTTGGATACGAGTCCATCTTAGTGACGGAGTCCACTTTCCGGTAGTCAGTGCAAAACTGAACCGAACCGTCAGGTTTGTCCATGAGCACACGGGGGGAGGACCAACTGCTTTGGCTACGCTCAATGATGCCATTCTCTAGCATATAGGCTACTTCTCTACATAGGATTTTGGCTTTCCGTGGGTTAACGCGGTAGGGGTGCTGTTTAATAGGGGTGGCATCTCTTACATCCACATTATGGCAAGTGATGGTGGTTTGGTTGGGTACGTTGGGGAACAGGCCCCTGAAATCCTCGATAAGAGAAGCTAAATCCTTCCTCTCTTCAAGGGCTAAATGTGACAGTTTTGCACCTACGTTCACTAGGATCTCAGAGTTGTAAAGTTTGGTGGGGTGGTCGCCCCTTTCCATAATTCCTCCTCGGACCTCTGTGGGTTCAGGCGTAGTGTTGGGCCCACGAATCACCAGTACAGGGTTGGTTTTTCCCCGTTCATAATAAGGCTTAAGCATGTTAATGTGACACATCTGTGTCGCCTTCCTGCGATCTGGAGTTCTTACAACATAGTTGAGGTTACTGGCCTTCCTAACCACCTCGTATGGACCATAGAACCTAGCTTTGAGAGGGTGTCCGGGTAAGGGTAATAAAACTAATACTTTATCCCCAACACTGAAACTTTGTTCGACCATGCCTCGGTCGTACCGATCTTTCATTTTACGCTGAACTGATCGGAGGTTCTCACGGACCAGTTCACACGTTTCTGTTAGTTGGGTTCGGAAACAGGAAACATAATCTAGTAAATTTTCTGTGACTGGGTCTTCCCGCAACCAGCCTTCTTTCAGTACCTTTAAGTGACCGCGGACTGAATACCCAAATATTAACTCAAATGGGCTAATTCCTGGGCTAAAGATTCCTGTACGGAATCGCGAGCAGCGAATATTAGGAATGGGATACCTTCGTCCCAATCACATTGGTGGTCCAGGCAATAAGTTCGCATCATGCTCTTCAAGGTGGAGTGAAACCTCTCCAAGGCACCTTGAGATTGGGGGTGATAGGTGCTTGACTTAATGGATTTTATTCCCAAAGTTCTCATAACTTGCCGAAATACCCCTGACATAAAGTTGGATCCCTGGTCAGACTGTATCACCTTGGGTAAGCCGACCATGGTGAAAAAGGCAATGAGGGCCTTCACTATTTTCCTGGTGGAAAGATTTCTCATGGGTATCACTTTGGGAAACCTGGTCGAGGCGCACATGATCGTTAGCAGATATTGGTTCCCTGACTTGGTTTTGGGTAACAGGCCAACACAGTCTATGATAATGCGACAAAAGGGCTCCTCGAAGACAGGAATGGGATGTAGGGGTGCGATAGGGATTTTCTGATTCGGCTTCCCCACTACCTGGCAGGTGTGGCAAGTCCAGCAATGCTCAGACACATCCTTCCGGATGCCCGGCTAGTAAAAATATCTGACTATCTTATCATGTGTCTTATTGACCCCCCAGGGCAATCTCATGAGCTGTTCTTATTACCTCAAGTCTGTACCGTTTGAGGAGTACTATCTGGTGGGCCGTCAACCAATCTTCGGAAGCTGAGACGTGTGGGGGTCTCCACTTCCTCATTAGTTCCTCATTCTTCATAAAATATCCAGTTGGGACCTTCTTTAACTCGTCCTCAGGCAGTACGTGACGGAAGAGTGGGGTGAGCTCAGAATCTCTCCCCTGCTCTGTTACAAGTGCTCTCCTCGATAATGGAATGTCCATAGTGGGCCCAACAATACCATCGCTATTCTCAGTTGGGGGACTATTGGGAGGATGACTTAATCCCACATCAGGATTCATAAAGGTCTGTGATAGGTCGATCACCTCATCATCTGTCCTATCGATTTGCTTGCCTATCTTTTCATCGGCTTTCTTTCTAGCCTGTGCTCTGGTCACTGCACACGAGGCAAATATGCCAGGATTCTCTTCCTCGATACTCTCGGTTTCTACTGAGGCAACTGGTTCCAGAACTACTTTAGGGTGGAGTATCACTCTTCCACCCACCAATTCATTTCCCAACAGCATGGATATGCCCTTCATTTCCCAACAGCATGGATATGCCCTTCATAGGTATACTAGGCACGACTCCAGCCTTGATGGGGCCGGATACTAACTCAGATGTAAGATGGATTCTATGAAGGGGACGCTAACAAAGCTACCACTTACACCCTGTATAATAACAGATTCACCAGTGGCTGAATTTGATCCACATGGCACGGAGCTTTCCACAATCAGAGACTGAGTCGCCCCAGTGTCTCGCAAGATCTTCACAGATTTTTTCTCCGTGGGCTTACTCACGGAGGATACAGATCCATTAGACACAAATGGCCTATACTCCTCCCTCACATCTTCGTCATCGGGTTTCCTATCCATGGCAACGTTGTTGGAAGAAATTAACCCTTGGGGTCTGTTTTGACTTAGGGCTTTGGGCTTGTCTTTCCGCTTCGCCCAACAATTCGACACAAGGTGTCCTACCCTGTTGCAGTAGTGGCACATCAGGAGTTTCCTCTCTCTCCTATTTATTTGCCAATAAACTAGTGACTGACTACAGTTTTGGGATTTGGTATCTCCCAAGCTGGGTTGTTGACCTGAACTAACCGATCGACTGGACTTCGAATTCGGACCAGAGCCAGACCCACCTCTTGGGCGTGGACTGCTTCCAAACTCAGATGAGTTGCTGTGACTGAATGCACCCCACTTGAGTGTTAACGTGTATTTGTCAGCAAGAGTGGCCATCTCGTGTAGAGTATCTACCCTTCTCTCATCAAGGTAGGTTTTCAAATCATTAGGGACATATTCTCTAAACTCCTCTATCAGGATCATTTGTCTCAGCCTGTCGTAATCTCCCTCGATGTTTTTCAATAAGCCCCATCTATCGAAATATGTTTCCTTTTGCCTCAAAAACTCTACATAGGTCTCTCTATCTCCCTTTCGGTAGGCTCTGAACTTTTGTCAGTATGCCTCCGGCACGAGCTCGTATGATCGTAAAATGGCTGATTTGACAATGCTATAATCAGCGCAGTCTGTTAACAAGAGAGTGGCATACACTTCCTAAGCTTTGCCTTTTAATGCTGTCTGCAGTAAAATTGGCCACGTTTCTATGGGCCAGGCTAGGTTTGAGGTGACCTTCTCAAAGTGTTGGAAATACTTGTCGACGTCAGCCTCGTTGAATTGAGGTACGAGCCGGACCTGCTTCACTAAGTTGAACTCACTACTTCTAGCTTTGTGAAGTTCTCGCCTTTCGTCCAACTCCCGAAATCGAGTTTCTTGCTCGATTCTAGCCTTCTCAACTTCAGCTTTTGCCCTTTCGGCTTCGGCTCTGACCTTAGCTTCAGCCTCAATTTCCGCTTTCTCGAGCTCAAGCTGGGCCTGTGAAAGTTCGGACGTGTCTATTGGTAATTGACGTAATTCTTCTATGTCGAAGACGTCGTCCACCATGTGTTCAGCAACTATTCTAAATAGCTGAGTTTTCCTCTTAGATTTTTTTATCTCTAGCTCTAATTTCTTCCCTATTTCAACTATATCGTCCTTTTTAAGTTGACATAATCTCTCCATAGAGGGTGAAGTGAGAAAGCTATCTACAACCGACATCTTGGCCTGTAGTTCACCAACACCCTGCAGTTGTGCGATTCTTGCTGAGTGAAAAAGACTAGGGAGAAATGAAGGAATCCCGGACGAGCCCCCAATTTTATATGTTACGAACTGGTGGCATATAGTCAAACCGCAGGTTCAAAAAAAAGAAAATGTGGGATCCTTTCTCGGTCTTCACTCAGAAGAGGACACAACACACGGAAGTCAACGAAGAACAGATGCAAAATGACGAATTCTAAAATAAAACATCTATTTAACATATAAGAAAAAAAGGAAAAAGAAAGTTTGTTTAGAAAAAGGGGATATATATATATATATATATATATATATATATATATACACAAAGAATCTCAAGCTAGCCAAAACCATTTGGGGTTCCGTTTGGGTTTTTTTTTTCTTTACTGCGGAGTATCGTATGTCTTGTCCTTATTCTGCGGATTTCTTTTTTTTCTCCCCTTTTATCCGACGCCTTAGTGCACTGGATTGTAACGGAATTAGGTTCTGTTTGTTAGTGGTTTTTCTAAAGGTTTATCTTAGTATAAATTTACAACCTAAATACTTGCAGAGTCTATTTAGTTATTATTTTGAGTATATATATATATATATATATATATATATATATATATTGTAATAGTTGTTACAATGGTTTATAAAAGCATAGCATCACTACACAAAAACTTTCATGTTTCGGAGCTGAACTGCTCCTCTTCAGGTGACATCTGTATCGAGCACTCTTTATGAAAGTAAATGCTTGAACAGTAGGTTTAAAAATCTACACGCTCTGTCACTTTCTTAATATATATAAATATATATACACACACACACACACACACACACACACACATTTTAAATTATAAAAAATCTATCTGTTAAAAGAAATATGTTAAAAATGTGTCATGAGAAAAAACTCAGGCTGACAACTAATACAAAAGAGAAAATCATTCAAATATATATTTTATTATATTATCTTCATTTGGTAAATAATAATTCTGATATAATTCTTTGTAGGATCCCCACATACCAGTTATGACATGGTTAACAGAAGAAAGGTAAGTTTATTTTTATTTTGCAGCAAAATACTTTTTTTTTTTTTTGAAGTAGTTTTTGTGAAGTTAATGTATTATTAATGTGCTCATGCTAATAATAGATTATAATCAGGTTGAGTTATAAATAATTTCCATTTTAGGGAACTACTTATAATGTTGAATAAGGCTGACTGTTTCTTAAACAGATAAGGTTATTAAAAAAATGGGTTACATATGACTATATTCAATGCAAAAGGTAGTGGGTTGATAAGGATAAATCTCCATAAGTGACCCCAAAAGCTGAGTTCCATGAAAGAAACGTAAATTATTAAATCGTGCATGTATTCAGGAAATTATTAATTTAGAGATTTTAAAATCCAACAAAGCACTAAATGCACATTTATACATCCAGTAACTGAAACCTGTCCATAAAAATCAGGTCAGAATGTACTCTTCATTCATCAATAGAAAAAATGTCATTCTCCTTTTTTCTTTGTTTGTTTTTCTTTTTTAATCATTTTATCCCAAGTAAGGTGTTAATGCCACTAAGACCCCAAAAGTTACTCTTCCACTCTCAGACTGGAAGAGAATGCAAAGACTTGAGTAAGGAGAAGGGTCAATAAAAGAATACAGTTCAAGAAGGAAGAAAGTGGCAATTGATGTTTCATTTAAATTTTTGAAAATTTTAGGTGGCAAAGAACCCCAATATTACACAACTGTTCACAAGAACAACCTCTCTAATTGTTACCAAAGAGTTCAGTCTCCTTGTTATGAGTTGGAATGCAGCAACCAGAAAACTACACTCTGTTACCCTCAGAATAAAGAGTCATAGGCTCCAGCCAGTCATGTTTCCATAAAAGTCATGATGGCCATATTTATTAAGGTCTCAGGAGAAGGAACTAGGAACACAATCCTAAACAGGAATCAAGGAATAAACATCTACTCTTGTTCAAAAAATAGGGAAGGAGTGAGAACTGGGCAATAGGTAAACCTTTCTACTCTTATTGACAAAAAAAGAATAGAATAAATAAATAATGATGATTATAAGTAATTAATTTTAACTACTTATTTTGAGTTTAACATAATTTGTGTTGTCTCCTCTGTCACAATGCAAGGCTGCATGCAAGAAAAAGTTTTGGAACTCAGTTGATCTGCTCTACTTCACCTGCCATATTCACTTTACACCAGACCAATTGATTATTATCTTTTTTTTAATTGCTGCAAAACACTTTGATGGGGTAAACTTCCTCTAGTGAAAGCCAGATTCAAGATTTTGTCAAAAATTCTTTGTATCAAAACCTGCATAATTTTACTCAAAAGGTATTTAAGAGCTAACTGATAAGTAGTAACAAGTTAATGCAAATAATGGTGACTATATAATGTAATTGTATTTTAATTTTTGAAGAATAAAATTAGTAAACAAAAACAAAAATGATTTATGACTCAACTTAATATTAATCATTTTTTTGCAAGCACCATGACTCCAAAAAGTAGACTAGGAAACAAGCTATGGTTTCTTATGTCCCTTTTCATCAGCCATTCATGATTTTTTAACATAATAAGTTGTTAATTTAGATAAATGGAATCAGCATAAAAATATTAGTATCTAGAAGAAACTCCTTTTTAAAATTGATTCAAAGAAACACACATTTATAAATTCTCTAACATACTGCTTCATTTTCCAGTTTGATATCTCCACTTCTGGTTGAATATGACAGCAAAATTCAACAGAAAGATGAACAAATACAGGTATAGTTAGTCACTTATTAAATGTTTTCCACAATTAACTTAAAGACATTAGAATTCTTTCAAAGGGGAGTATTATTATTCTGCCCATAAAATATCTCCTTGAAAACTTTTATATAATCAGTTTTTATTAAACAAATCTTTTTCAGGCCATTTCTGCAGAATTTTCTCAATTAAAAGAGGAACTTTCGAAAATAATACAAGAAAATGATGAGTGAGTAAATGATGTTCTATTTTTTTCTTTTTGTAATTATATTTATAATGATTTTGTCCTTAATGCTTACAAGATATTTTTTTCATAAGTGAGTGTACTCAAATTTGACTAGATCTTAAGCAATTAAACTCCTGGTAACAATGTGGCACATGCAACTTAAAAACAAAATCAAAAAGAAAAAAGGCAAACCATGAAAAGAAATGAATTTTACAATTACTGGATCAACTGCTACAGAACAAGAAAAACATTACTATGATTTGAAGATAATTTCTTCCTTTCTCTTGATCATTTATGGTAACAATCTTCAGGAACTGAAGAATAATTTTTTAGCACTCATTCTGTTTAGTTACTACATTACTCTACAACCAAGCTGTCTGTTAAATGTCCTTATATAGATTTTTTTATTTTTTGATCTTGGGATTTAGTTTATATAATTATTCTTGGAATCAACTTTGGTCATTATTTAATGACTAGCTGTAATGGTAATGAAATTTTGATTTTTTCATAGATGACTTCTTTGTCATGTCCTTGTAAATGCACAATTTTTTCATATTACAAAGCATATTATATAATAGGAGGAGTGGTTTGAGAATAAAAATGACATTTTTTTAAAGAATTACTTAAGAATTTGCATAAAAAATTGTTTTTTGCATATTATTATTTGTTTATTTTTTTTTGTTTTCTTTTGTTTGAAAGCTTAAGAGAAAAGCTACATAATTTGAAAGAGTTGGAAGTGGATTCCTTGCCTAACATTCTGATAGAGACAGATGCTGATCTGAAGGCAGTAGAAAACATGAAAAAACAATTGGTTTTGGTCTCAAAGGTGAAAGCTTTTCACAGTCATTAGTATAACCTTAACTTTTTATTTAGGCAAACATTTACTGTAATCTATTGTATCTGAAAAAAGTAAAGTCAAAATTATAAAGGCTTATTTTTTGTGAGAAAAATAATTTTCCCTTTAAATACTTATGTTCAGAATATTTTGTAATAAAGACGATAATTTTTTTATTCACTTAATCATTAAAAATTATGCTTTATGAATAAACATTAGTAAGCAATAAAATTAACTCACATAACTGAGAACATTAGCTTTACATCTTCTCAGAATATATGTATAAATTATTTTAATTAAAACAACTAAGGTTTTTCTTGAATAACCAAATCTGAATTTTAATTTGTTTTGAATATTTGCAAAAATTTTAATAAATAAAAAATTGATGCCTAATATTTAAAATGCATTAAAAAAAACTTTTTGAAACCTTTTGTTTTAGTTTTAATTCCAGGCTAATAGACTAAACTTAACATTTCCAATAAGCAAAATACTCTACTGTATTTAAAACTGAATTTCAATTGAGATAATTTTTTTTTTGATAATCAGATAATCAGTAAAATGTATAAAAATTGTTCATATTGAAAATTTGTCAGCACAGCATAATTCTCTTTATTAAAAAATTGTTCAGAAAGAAAATATACTTTTCTAAAATGTTAACTGAAGAAGATTAGCTGATTTAAAATTGAATTAATCTGAATTGAAACAAGCATTACTTTTAGTTTACAAAATCGCAGAAAAAGATTTTTTAACATGGCAGTGGTTGTTTTTATGAGGCGTTTGCAGCCTTCTTGACAGCCTGATGTTTGAGAAATTTAATTAAGTGGAACATAACAAAAAATTACTGGATAAACATAATTGCACACCTTTTTTATAGTATATTTTTGACTACCCAGTAATCTTTAAAAATTTAAGAAAATATTTTATGGAATTTAAGGTACTTTGCTTTTATAGCTTTACAAAGATGCTGGTTGAGGAAATGTTAGAAAATTACCAGTAAATTTTGAGTTTACTATAGATACTGCTCTTATTTTTTTAAATTTCATATATGGATGTCGGTATTTACAAAAGTTGACACATTTATACACATAAGACAAATACAAAATTCTTTTTAAAATATTGTGGTGGGGCTCATTGAATTGTAGTGAGATTTTCCATTTATGATCAGTAAATACAGTTTTAATATAAGAACAATATCACTTGACTGCTACAAATAGAAACAATTCTTGTAAAAATGAATTCCAGACAATAGTGCCATAATATGTCTTAGTTTTATTGCATTTTTTATTTTATGATTCAGAACAGATTTTCTGTAAGTGGGAGTCTGGTTTCACTAAAAAATTTAATGATTTTAAACTCTCCAAGGATTTACTTTAAGATCTGTAAAAAAGAATTTCTCAAAATTTCATAAAATTCATTAAAGGTAACAAATGTAAAGAAAAAAAGATTTTCTAAAAAAAGAAATATTTCAGAATAATTTAATTCATAAATAATGACTGAAAATAATCTGACAATTATCAGTGTAGTTCACTGCAAAAAGTCACTCAGATTTCCCATACAAATTTATAGTCCCATGTTGACACCAGGAAAACAATATTTTTAACCAAAATTTCCAAGGTTCTAAAAAGGGTAAAAAAAATAATTTTTACATGAAATAATTTTTTGATCTTTCATCTTAATGATAACAAAGATTTTGTCAATAAAACTTTGTTTTTATTATGTGTTATGAATTTTTTCATTATGTATGCTCCTTTTTAGCAAATTTTTGGAGGTACTTAATATTATCCATTTTTTTAATTACTAATGCATGAATAAATTATAGTTAATAAAAAAGATTTAAGCAAAACATATCAAAATGTATTATGAAGGCCAGTATCATCATGCTTTAAATAACAAGTACCTAATTCTATTATTGATTATTTTTAAAGGAAAAGGAAAAAGTAATGGAAATGTATCAAGAATCAATGAAACAAGTGAAGCATCTTACCACTGAATTACAGGTGAGTAATATCTATAAACCCTTTCCTTTTGAAGTTTCATAAGAAAGCTTATTGGCAATGTGATCAGTTTTATTGAAAAATTGAATTATTGATACTATGAAGTAAATTATTTTTTTTTTTTGTATTTTTCAAAATGCCTTACATTAATCCCCTATAACTAGGAAAAGAATGACATTTCTTCTTGTTCTAAATTAAACTGCCATATACAATACTATATGTAAATTGTTAACACCACTGATATTCAAATAACTGATAATCTTTTTCAAACTGGGAAAATTATAAGTGAGAATTTGTAATTTCTCAAATCTTCAGATAAATTTATGTGGTAACAATTGATTTTATTGGTGATATTTCAATTTTGCCATTTTTTTAAAAATTAATTTTGCTTACATTTAAACCTGGCAATGTCTTCTAAGAGAAGCAAGTAGAGCTGTTGGTGTAAAACATAAGCATCAATTCATTTTGATCCAAGAGAAAACGAAACCCTTAAAAACTTCTAACCGCAATGTCAGCGGCAAAATACGTATTACCCATGAAATTGTAGAATATCTAAAATTTTATATACATATATAAAAACCAGGTCTTTATCTTCTTAATTGTCATTGTAGAATGCAAAGAGTAGTCAACGATGGGACATAATTGAGCAGCAAACAAGTCAGGTAAATTCTTGGTTATATGTCTTTATTATTCATGAAATTTATTGAAATGTTCACATTCCATAGGCTACAAATGTATTATTACCATTAATTATATTTTAACATCTTTAAAAAGAATATTTACCTATTGAATGTATAATTTAATATTTATTAAGAAGAATGAAAAAATTTCATTCAATTAAATGGATTCATAAATTGTTAAAATTATTTTATTAAGTCAATTAATTTGCAGTACTAAAAACAATATTTAATACAGAAATATGGAAAATTAATGTTTGTATCAAAATTGTTTATTCCAGGTGAAGAATGAATATTTGAACTCCATGCAAAATATTGTGGCTGAAATTCAACCTTTACAGAATAAGCTCAAGTATGTTATCTTTATTATTATTATTATTATTATTATTATTATTATTAATTCTGTTTTCTGTTTATTATTATTATTATTAATTCTGTTTTCTGTTTATTATTATTATTATTAATTCTGTTTTCTTTTATTTGAGTCTTTTTCTTTTTATCACCAATTCCCTTGTTACTTCCTATCATTTTTCTTACTTTTTTGTTTTCATCCCTCAGCATCCTAATATTATTATCAGTAATTTGGTATTTGTCGCTATGCTAATGTTCAAATTCAAATCTAAATTGTTTGTCCATTTAAAATGCTGTTTATTAGAATCTATCATATGAAACTCATAACCTCTTAGGAGCACCATATGTGTGGCAGCCATAGCAGCAGTGGTGTGTCTTGAGTAAGAGCACAACACTCTCTGGGCTAGTTTTGAAATCAGTTTTCCTTTTCTTAAACTGGTTGCTAACCAGGTCTATAGGGCTTAATCTGTCTTGCTATTTACCCATAGTTGGTGGCAGGGGAATGGATTCAGACCTTTTCCAAGAACATTAGCACATAAGTGAAAGTAATGAACTCAGCTCGAATTCAAACTCAGCTCTTCAAGGTCCTGGGTATGACAGTAAATTGCATTTGGCAGCAAGGCCTCTGATTAAGGAGGTTGTGAGGAGCATGGAACCACCTCTTAATTTCTGTTGTTCCAGGTCCACCCTGACCTGGACTGGTAGCACCTGTTAGGGTCCCAGAAACCCCCCAGTTGCTGGGACCCTAACAGGTGCTACCAGTCCAGGTAAGGGTGGACCTGGAACAAACTGGCATCAAAACACTTTGAAATTATAAAAATAGACTTTTATAGAAATATATACATTTTTGAAGAAAAAATATCACCAACAATACATTTTTGAAGAAAAAAATTATTACCATAACACATTGAAGGAAAAACAAATTATTAACAGCAATATATTTTTTAATACAAAACTAGAAGACATTTTCAGTTTTCTAAAATAAAAAAAATACTACATTTCTTTTTCCATTTTATTTTATTACTTGAATTTGATGGCATTTCAATTTCAAAGCCTATGATTGTGAAGTGTAATGAAATGAGATTTGTGCTGAAAAGTAAAACAACAGAATAAATTGTCAGTTAGGAAATGTTACCATCTATGTTCATATTACATCTGGATCATCAAAATCAGTGACAATTGAGAAAGTAATGTAATCAACTGATATTTTTTTTTTAATGTTCAAGAAATTAATATTTACTTCTTTTCTTGTTTCCAACTTTATTATTTTATTAGTCAGCCCAGGGTTGGAGTTGTCCAGATTGATTGGGCAGAGAATGTATTAATCTAATGTTGTCTTATTTCAAACTCGGTTAAAGTGTACCTGTATGTGTTTGCTTGTTTATACATTAATTTATACATATAAGTTACTCACACAGAATGCAAACATCCACATAACCATTACATACACACATACAAGGTCATTAGGTGCAATGTGTGATTAACTGAAAATCAGCCCTTTTTTTGTAAAAGAGATTACAACTTTTTTTTTTATCTTGTTATGCTCAAAGGGAGATAAAACTAACACTTGATTTTGGTGGATCTGTAAAGTAAATCTAAATATCCATTTGTCACATCTTTCCAAAACAAGCTCAAGTGTGCACCCCTGTATATATCTAAATCTATATCTATGTATAGATACATATACACACGCACACATACTCAGATTAAATCTATATTATGCCAACAGCACAAATGATCTTTTTCTTTACATTTTTCAAGATTTGCTAATTTCTCTCCATAGTGTACATGCAAAAAGAATCAAGAAATTTCAAAAGAAGAAACACATGATCTTCTCTTTGTTGTTTGCATAATCTTTTGCTATCTCTGCCTATGGTAGATTATACACTAACATGAGATAGTTCTCTCTAAAGACCTTGGTTTTGTGTGACCGCATTTAACATGACCAGATCATACATGCACATTGTCACGCCATCATTTTGGTTGCCTATCTTGACTTTTTTATCATTTTATTTTTATACTATTGTTCACCCAATACAAGGCCTAACTGTAGAGGGTCGCTGAATTAGGTTGTTATAAGAGGGTCATATGAGGATGTGTAGGATAGATAATGGTTATACCTAGACATAAAGAGAGTAAGATCATAGTGATAATATACTTTGAAGTTTTTGCTTGGGCCCCAAAATTAAATTAATTGATTGATTTGCTTTTACAGCTTATCAATTCTTTGTGGGTTATTTAAAGTCAAAACATATTTTAGATTGTAAAAATAATTCTTTTTTTGTGAGTGAATATTGCTTGAACATTTTTTTTTTTTAGAATAACAATAATTTTTCTAGTACATCCTACTATTTAACCCATAACTGAGAGTAGAAGATGGATTCATATCTTTCCCAAGGGTATTTGCATGTAAATGGATACAATGAACCCATTTGGAATTCAAACTTTGCAAAATGTTAAGGTAAATGAAAATAATTGTAAGTACTTCTGATGTGCTTCTCGCCCATAGAAAGAGCCTTGTATGACTTTTGCATTGATCTAACCATTTTTATAATTAAATTAGTCATTCTTGCAATGCTTTGTTTATTTATTTACACAGAGAGAAAGAAAGTGAGTTGGTGCAGCTCAAGATTGAGAACAACACTCTGCAAAGCTTCACTGAAGAACTGCAACGTAAATGCAAGTGGAAAGTGAGGAATTGGTTTTCTTAAGAATTGTTTCACTGATACTTCTTAAAATGTCTGTAGGCCAAGATGATAACCTCATAGGTTAGTTTTATCTAATTTCCTTAAAGTGAAATCTGACAAATTATATAAGGAAATATTTTGCATTTGAATTGCTATATTGTTTTCACTATCATGCAATGTAGCAAAAAGAAATTCATTTTTTAAATAAAATCACTGCTTTATTCTAAAATAGAATGAAAAATAAAACATAACACATTGAAATATTATTAGGTTAGAAAGAAAGGCTTGTTGCATTTGAAGATGGAGAAGAATCAAATGCTTTTCTTCAGTTTTAATTGATGTATTTAATAAAGATATTTCCCTTCATTATCAATAACTTGATCTCATCTATCTGACAAATTATTGATTCTTCAGAGATAGAATAAATCCAGTTTTGATATAAAGAAACATTCAATAACAATCTTAACCTCTTCACAATTAATAAACTGTTTTCCTTCTGTTGCAATGATTTAAAAAGATGTTAGTCAGATGGAGGAAGGCCAGAAGAACAAGGAGGCAGAATATCCATATTTAATGCCATGATTCAATGGAAAAATAAGTGACTTTCACAGATAAAAAAAAAAAATTTAAATGTTATAAGAAATTGAGAAAGCAAGAAACAGAAAACAAAGTTAAAAGAAACATCGTCATTGTAGTTGTTAATTATATTCCTATAATTAAGCAAAGGAAATTTTTTCCCACAAATGCAAATCTATTCAATCAAAGTAGGAACCATTCTTTTAAGTACATTTGTAGCAAACATCTTTACTCTTTGGAGACGAGAAGTCAAATAACAAAAAGAATTCTAGAAAAAGACAGGATCTAAATAGCAACATCACATAAATAATAAAAATTGATGAAAACATCATAAGTGTTATAAAAAAGACCCCCTTGAAAATCATTTACTGGAACTCTGCCTGAAATTAATCTTTTCACATAAAATGTAGAATAGTAAAGCTAAAAACTACAGGATGCGCCACAAAAAACAGGAAATTTGGCAAACTTTTTTAATTGTTGGAATTTTTGTTACAGTTATTTGAAACAAAAGCAAAGGACATAAATTTAGTAGTTCAAAACAGAAGAAAAACACAAATGTTAGATGTGTTGTTCAAAGTAAAAAAGTTATTTTTGTTATATGTATTTAATTTTTTTCATCATATAGTAAATCTAAAATTTCCTGTATTTTTGTGGAGCACTCTGTTGTAGATTCTGCCAAAATGGGACCAATGCAAACATTTTTAAAGCTACATACATCCCAAAAAGGGAACACAGCTGCTATAGATTTTTTTGTTCATTACACTATGTGGCTTCTACTTCACACCATGTCTTGATTTTACTTATAAGAACTTTTTATTCCCAAATGGAACCTGTTGTTTCAATGGTGATTTTTTGTTTCTTTCTGTCATTTAACTTCCAGTCTTTCAAAGAGTGAGAATGTTCACTACACTTCATCTATCATGATTACAGATTTAAAATATTTGTAAATCTTATTTTTAATTTATCATGACATTTTACATATACATACACAAGCACACACGCTAACACACCAAAAGGAAAAAAATATTATTTTTTAACTTAGTATAACAGAAATGAGAAAATTGTCAGTCAATTGCTGAAACCTTCTGACAAGTGGAC
This sequence comes from Ascarosepion bandense, assembly GCA_037127315.1. Lineage (NCBI taxonomy): Eukaryota > Metazoa > Mollusca > Cephalopoda > Sepiida > Sepiidae > Ascarosepion > Ascarosepion bandense. The sequence continues at coordinate 3,115,087 of JBBBDQ010001192.1, forward strand.
TGAATGATTAACAAAAAGTTTGTCTGCGAAACTCTGAAGTTGGAGTACTGAATATAACATCTATCAGCTAAGTGACAAATTTTATATTTGTATTAATATTATATATATAAATATATAAGCAAGGAACATTAATTTTTCCTATTATTTTAAATATAAACATTAACTAGTAATCATGGGGTAGTATAGCTCATTATGAATAAGTCTCTAAATGAAAATATTAAGTTGTTAGAAAATTAATGGCCAATTTCAGAAATACAATTTTATTCTTCAAAAATTAACTGTAGAAATGTTGAAATTAGTCAAAATACGAGCCTTGAGCATTTATGCATGTCTGTCATCGATCCATGAGTTTATTTGTTCCTCACTGATAAAAAGTTATTGGCAGTGAGGCAACAAAACCTTTGAAAGCTGATTCCACCTCTGGTTTGAATGTAAAAATTTTACCATTTAAAAATGTGCTTAAGTGCTTAAAAAATGATAATCAGTGGGTGAAAGATCAGGAGAATATAGAGGATGTGGTAAACTCTTGTATCCCAAGTCTGTGAATTTTTGCAACATTATTCTTGCAACATATGTCAGTGCATTATCATGGAGCAGAATTGGACCATGTCGATTCACCAATACAGGTCTCATTTTTTTGTAGGTGTGTATGCATTTCAGCAAGTTGATTGCAGTAAAGCTCTGCATTAATGTTCTGATTGGCTTCCAGAAAGCCGTAGTGGATAACACCAATTGCAGACCACCAGACAGTCACCATAATCATTTGATGAAGCAACTTTGGCTTTGGGAAATGTTTGGAGGACTCATCACGATCAAGCCATTGACCTGATCGTTTATGGTTATAACAAAGGTTTCACTTTTTATCACAAGTGACTATTCAGTCAAGAAAAGAATCATTGGTGTTACACAGAAAAGGCATTGATCACACTTCCAAATTCTTAAGATTTTTATTTTCATTGTGATCATGAGGAAATCATTTATCAAGCTTTTTCACCTTGCTAATATTCTGCTAATGGCATGAGACAGTTGCAGTGCTGAGACCTGTTGACCATGTCCACCATAGTTTATGAACACAGAATAACAGTGCAGTACATAATCTGTTCAATAAAACAACGTCAAAGATTAACACTCACAAGTCAGACACTCTATTGAATCGGACTATATCGCCAATACTCGGGGAAAATATGGTCACCTTTTATACACGTCGCTTTGAATATTTTTGAACCTTCTGATTGATTAACCCTTCTATTGGTGAACTATAAAATGAGTCAGCCCATTGCTGGCTCACCAGTATACAACTGTACCCCCCAAAAAACACCAACAACACCAAGCGTCTGAGATATTTCTCTGACATTTTGACATTGGTTTTGCTCAACAACTGCTTGCAGTTATTCATTGTCAAGCCTACATGATCGTCCTCTGTCTTCTTCATCTTCAAGGCTCTCATCACCAATATGGAATTTCTGGAACCACCTTTGTACTGTCCAATCACTTGTGGACCCATCTTCCCATGTTCTGTTGATATTGGCAGAAGTTTGGGAGGCACTGTGCCCAAGTTTGAACTCATGCAAGAAAAATAAATGAAGATCGTGTTTTGTCATGTTCATAATTAAGGGCTTCTATGCTTCAAGAATATTTGTCTGAAAATAAGTTAAAAATTATTAAAGAGGACACATTAATTATTATTCACCTAATATATACTGTGAATATTATGTTAAAATGGCTTTCAAAATACAACACTTTGAGCAGCCGTTATTTTTGTAACAACCTAATATCATAATCATAATTCCTGTCATATGGTATACCCTTTGTCCACACAAATGATCTCAATTTTACAAAATAATCATGCACACACACACACACAAAGAAAATTCATTTTGCACATTATACTACAAAGGTTTGGTGTAAATGATTGGTATAATGACCCATCCATGTTTGATAGAATGAAACAGACTAATTCTGCAAATACATAATATGTTAATTTTAGGTGACTGTTTTAACTTCAGGAAAGGATCGAAATATAAAGTATAGTATGAGTTTATGATGTCTGCATTTCGAATATGCAACTGAGAAAACATTTCATAGAATGATTACAACAATGAATAAGAATACATCAATGGATGATCACAGAGTGAGTTTAAGTTGCTATACAATTACAATAAATTGTATTCATGAAATTCTAAACCACTTTATTTTTCAATTTATTGAGGAACAAGAATTGGCTGAACTGAAGAAAAAAGAATCTAGCTTTTCTATCGAGAATGATGAAATGAGGATTCAAGTGGCAAGTCTGAAACATGAGTAAGTATTGAAAAATTGCAATATTTATTTTTTTAATGTATTTTCAATATAAACTTGAATCAGATAGATTTTTGATCATCACTACAAGTTAAATTTGTATCATATATTCTCTTTAATATTGTGTATTTTGTCAAAATCAAAAAATGAAGAAATAAGACTCAGTAATTTAATTATAATCAATAAATTAAAAACGTTATTAATTTAATCTATATTTTGAAAACAGATATATTTAAAAAATAAAAAGGCAATATGAAAATATAAAGGAAAATTATTAGAAGTAACTGACCAGATTTTGCTTCTCTTTTATCAGAAATCACTCAAATTATAATACTGTAATTTAAAATAATTGTTGATTCATATCTATTTCTTATCTTTATTTTTCCTTCACTTTCTCTTAGTCATTGTGTATAGTATTTTCTCAGTTGTGCTCTAATGAAAGCAGAATGAAAACCAACCAGCTGTTTCTAATATTTTTCTATGTCTTTTCTGTTTCTTATATTGCCATTTATTGTAACTGCAATTTTTTTTGTCTAATTTCCTTTTCTTTTTTTCTTTTTAATAACTAATAAGGTCTTAAAGTTATCAATTTACTTTCAAGTTTATTGGACCTAGCCTTATAAATTCTATTACAATTTAAATGTTTTGCCAGTATTAAATCTTGACAAGATTAATAGATGAGGGACCATTTAGGAACACCAGGCACTCTAAACGATCACCTTCAATCTGAAATGTTTCAGCATTAAAAAAAGAAAAAGTATTAGAAACAAAGAGTTGATAGACTGTAAAATAAAAAATCAGTCAGCAACACAAGATTGAAAAAAATAAATGAAACTTAGTTTTAATAATATACAATGGAGCATTGAAAAATTTTCAACCCTACAAACAAGCTTTTCCAGAAAAATATCTGATGTATGGTTAGATTTTAAAAAGTAAGTGAGACTGAGAACATTTCAGCATCCCCTCATATTGAATTTTATTTTTCATTTTGCTGCTGTTCATGTACTTTTACAGATTTGACCTGACAAAATCTTATGTATTTGATATCTTGTTTTATAGAACTAAAACTTTTACAAATTGATGGTATTATCTTACATATAAATTGAACTGAGAACCAAGCTGACCTTGTTGTATAAAAAATAGTTACATCTAATTATAGAAAGAATAAAAATCAAATTAATCAGCTTAATTTTTTTTTAATAGTAAGAATTTTAACAGTAAAAATAAACATTATTTCCCAATTTTGTTTTCTATAATTAAAAATATATTGATTTTTACCAGATAAATGGAAATATTTAGGGCAAATTTGATCTGTAAACATTTTCTAAGGCACATAAATACATATATTAATATTTTGGTGTTTAATTACAAAATTAGAATATTAAAATGTAATTATTGAGCAAATATGAAATTATTCACAAAATTAACCATAATTTATAACCACTTTTAATTTTTGTGTATAAGTGAGTGACTTTAGTTTGCCATATTTGTATACAGATGTTATTGCTATACTCAGAAATGTATGTATCCATTTATTTTATATCATTACCTTTTAGAGTGAAAATTAAGAACCAAGAAAGTGAGCAGGTTTGTTTGAAAAATTCAGAACTTGAAAAATGGGTCCTGATACAACAAGAAAAAAGGTTTGTGTACAAATACATTTTTGTGCTAGTTAGAGTTTGAGATTGCTGATGCTAAAAGAAAGATGACCATTTCAGCTCTGGTGTCGAACACAAATGTATGTCTTTGTTTTGTTCTCAAGTTACTCTTTCAAACGGGAATATTCTGGATTTTAAAAGATGATCACTGTTTAAGCTGTTTAGAAACTAGAATTTTCCTTTTGTTTTACAGATTGATGACAAACATTATGTCTTGAAATGATGCTTCAGACTTCATAGGCAGTACCAGAGTCTAACTCGCTTTATTTGTGTATGCTATAAATTTGGGCAACACTCTGGATTTCAAAGAATCACCTAAAACTGGAAGCTTGTATGCTTTTTTTTTTTTGCAAAAGTAATTTACAAGCTCACTTTGGGTCAGAGGGGCTTTCACTTTCTATTAGGTTTTATCCTATGTTCAATAATAATAATATAAAAATAATAATAATAATAACAAACAAACAAAGAAATCATTACTACATAAAGTCTCCTTAAAATTTTAGTTCTTTTTGTCTTGGTGGCTAATAGCAATCTTAGGGCTACCAGATTTTAAATTTTAAGTTTCCCTCTCTCTAAAAACTTGAAGCCATATAATGGGTTAAATAATTTCAACATACAAGCTTATTAGGAGTTGATTAAAACAAAGAAACTTACTAATCAAATTCTGAAGGTGAACCTAAACTTTTGGCCTATAGCGTATAATAAATTTTATTTCTCTTACACACACACACACACACACACATACCTTCCAATTTACAGAAAATCTCTACTGAAAGTATCATGGCAAAATTATTCTAATCACTTTTTCTATTTTAATAGTTTTGTTTTTTTATTGTTCTACTTTCAATGAAATACATTTCAAATGAAGATCTCATCAAATGTACTAAGTTTAATTAATGCTTTAAAAACAGACATTAAAAAAGGAGATGAGGAAATTGTACGAAAGAAAATACAGCCACAATAAATGGAAATACAAAAAAAGAGAAAATAATAGCAATTACTATTCACTTTGTTTTGTATTGTCATTTCTCGCAGCTATATTTTCTTTTATCCAATTTCCTGTTTTTAATGTCTCTATTTATAGTATTAATTTCATTCTAGATACAAATAAACCCTGGATTTTCTCTTATTCAATTTCCTGTTTTTAATGTCTCTATTTATAGTATTAATTTCATTCTAGATACCAATAAACCCTGGACTTTGACTGTTTAACCAAATGAAAGATGAATGTTTCTATCATGGAAAAATATTTGTTGGACATATATTTAGGTGGGGTGATCACTCATGATAAGTAAATTAACAATGCATGTTTTTCAAACCAAACAAAAGTGGTTCTATATGCTGACTGACCATTTATAAAAAGTCTACATAATCTTAGAACCAATGTACAGAATTATTACTTCATTAATACAAATGAGTAAAATTGCTGAAAACATGCATGTATAATGTATCCCAACCCTCCACACACACACAAGGTGCTGTGGATAAATTGTCATCAAATTCTACAAAAATAAAAATAACACTGGCATCTCATTTTAACAGATATATTTGCCAAAATGACACAAAAATATCTTGACCCATTGGCTTCAACCATGGCCTCCAGACAAATTTGGAATCTCCTACAACTCTTATGAACAGTCTCCTTGTTTAAGTTGGTGAATACTACCAAAATCTTTGACTTCAGTTCATTTATGGCGTTACAAGGAGTATTGTTGATCTCTCACTCAACTGCGGCCCACACATAATAATTAAGGGGGTTGCAGTCTTAGGAGTGAAGTGGCCAGATGTAAGGGGTGATGTGGTTGCAAAAATTGTCTGACAGATATGACTGGGTTATCCTGCTTGTGTGGCATGGTACAGAATCCTGTTGTCAGACATAGGGTCTTTAGGCAACCACCCTCTTCCTAAAAGCACTTGATGTAGGTCTTCATGTTGAATCTGAGGCCCTGTTGAAAGATGAATAGAGTTATAACATCTTCATCACTAGTGATCACTATAAACATCTTTATAATCACCATTAGATTCACCAAACTCTTTCCCTTATACTGTCCTCAGATTGACATCCAAACACTTTGAAATGTTCATATTGGAGTTTCCAGCACAAATGTCAAGCAGTACAGCACATCATTTCCAAATTTCTGGCAGAGTGAATTGTGTCATGGGGCTCTTTTCCTCACAGAATGTGCTCAACTGACCCTATTATATACTCTGTAGTTAACAAAATCAAAAATAAACAATACACACAATTTACCCGTCACACCTCTGTGTGTGTGTGTGTGTGTGTGTGTGTACACACATATATGAGGAGCTGCTGAAAAGTTCTCAAACTGGCCAAAGAGCTTTTCCCCAAAAATAGTCTGTTTGGTCACTTGGTCAGATTTTGAGAATTGTGTCAAGTTAAAAAACATCTCCCTTGTGCTAGCATAGTACTCATAAAAATGTTTATGTCTGTTTACTTTGCATTTCTCTGAATATTTGAAAAGACTTAATTATGCCTTGTTGTTTTTTCCTCTCTTCATTCTTAAAGTGGTTTCCCTCTCCCCACTAACTGATGACTTCTTTCATTTAAACCATAAATTCTCATAAAAATTCAGTAGTTTTAAGAAGTTTAACACATTAATATTATTTTTCAAAATGAACAAAAGCATATCAGTGACAAATTCAGTTAATCAGCTGTCCAGTTAAAAAGTAGGTCTTTTAAAGAATATTTTGCACATATAATCAAAATGGTAATAGTATAAAAATCACTTCATTATCATTTGAAAAATATTAAAAACACTTGTTTGTTAAAATTGGGGTTTAAACAATTATGAAAATATTTTACTTAATATCCAATTTATCATATCTAAAAAAGAAAAGGAAGTTATTAAAAGTTTGTGTAATTTTTAAAAAAATTTATGGTATTTTATCCCAATAATTAATTTCATAATTGGGATATTGATTTCAGGTAGTGGTAGATTTTAAACTTTAAAGGAGTCACCTGTCTTTCTAAAATGTAGTAAAATAAAAGGAAATGTAAAATTTATTATTTATTTTTTTTAAATGAGTTTAACACATTTGAAAAAGAAAAATTATTATGTTACTACTGAAATAGCAACAACAGCAATATTACCAGCAACAAATGCTTACACACAAAAATATACATTTGCTTTAACCCTGTCTATTTTTTCATGACAAAACCAACTCAGAACCAAGTTTATTTTATCCTATCTTAAAACAGCACAAAGATGATATAATGGATATGGTATTTGCCTGCCTGTCTAACTTTATGTTCACTTAATTTTATATATCTGAATTACTGTGATAGAAAACCACTCAACAGACAAAAAAGTGGGAAATATGCTTCCGTATAAGATTATCTCAAAGAGAATGAAAGTGATTGTAATATGAGCATTAGTAATTTAAATTTAGTGAAATAAATATGGAAAAGGTAAATTGATATTTCAGTGAATTTATTGACTATATCATCAGTACTGTTGAAGTAGAGCTTTTATCAAAATACACTTGATCAGACAAGAAATATTTATTGAACAAAATATCTTTTGATTATAATGCAAGTAATGTAGAGAAAATAATTAAAAGAAAAAAAAAGGATCTTTAATATCAAGCAAGGAAGGTTAAGTGAAAAATCTGAAAGAAGTCAAGCCAACAATAATAAGACTATAATGTCTTTCACAAATGAACTTAATAACATTCTTAGTATTTTGAATATATTTATCTGAACCAACTTCATTTATTCATTCAAATGCTAATTGCTAATACAATCTGAAATCATTTTATATTTGATTTGTTGATAGAAATAATTTTTGAAGCTATTACTTGTTATAAACAATGTCTACATAGTAAACAAATGGCTTTTCTATAAATGTTTTTTAGTATTATGTCATCTGAATCATCTGAAAATTATCTGATCAATTTTCCTATGTCTTTTTTTTATCTTCAGTTCTAAGTTAGAGGAAAATCTTCATGAAATCTTGGAGGACAAAAAAAATGCTCAACAGATTGTAGAAAATGCTGTTTTAGAAAAAGATTTGGTAAAATTTTATTTCAAAACTTTTTTTCCCTGTGTGTGTATATACTTTGAAATAAATTCCTACATAATTCATATTAAAAAAATTCTTGCATAATTCATCATAAATGATGAACAAGAACACACATGCAGCCATATGTAAAAATAATTTCTGCTTTGGGCTTATATCCACTTAAGGACACATGGCCCAGTGGATATAGACGTTGGTTAGTTCCTGTGACTTGACCCAAAGAGTTGTGAGTTCAATATCAGGCTACAGCAGTAATGAACAAGTAGCTTACAGGGTTAGAGGGATAGAGGGAGATAACTCATGACGTCCAAAAGAGGCACTACTACGCAAGGGATGAGAATGATATACCCCAGTGATTGTAACAATGGGTTCGGTTTGAAATTCTTAGCGCCTGAAGAAGGCCAGAGCATACAATGGCTGAATCGTCGTACAAATGGCAACAAAGAAATTGGACAATAGTCCGAATAATGTAAATACTGTAAATACTACCTCATCTCAGAAATATAGACAAAAAATAAAAGTTGGCTTGATCTTTCTAAACAACATATATAAATTTTATGAAATCCTTTACAAAATGGATTAAATCTCACATATTTTGTATTTATTTGTTTAAACATTATTTTTGGTGGATACTCATATTTGATGATATGCTATGTTTTTTGTATTATTAAACAGTACATTTATTTACATCTACTGGCCTGAATAATCAAGAAATGTTGTTAGGAAAATACAGTCCTGCCAAAGGATGTATATTTTCTTAACAAGATTTCTCTATTATTCAGGCCATTAAATGTAAATAAATATATTGTTTAATAATACAAAAAACAGCAGCTACTATCTAAGTGTTTATTAATTAATTCAAAGTTTCTAAAACAGTTATTTACAAAGCAGGAGTACAAGATACAGAAAAAATATACATAGGGTGAACTGAGGAAAATTTTAAAATTGCAGCTGTGTAGTAACCCTACAACTGCATCTAGTCATGGGACTGATGTTGAATCAGTCAGTCAGTTAAGTGCCATACGTGATACACGCTTGGGCGATCATGTCTCGAAAGAGACATGACTGACTGGGCAGAATATTATCCTGCAGTAGGTTGCCATTGCTTTCTGCAGTAGACTGGCTGCCGATCAAGGCTATAGAACCCAATCTGTCCTTCTATTTAACCCATAACTGGAAGGAAGAGACGGATTAATACCTTTCCCAAGGGTATTTGCGCGTAAGTGAATACAATGGATTCAACTGGAATTCGAACTCGGCTCCCCGATTTCTCGTTCCGAGCCAATATCCACTGTACCACAACGCACATATTCATCACAATTTATAAACAAGTAACAAGATTTTCAGGTCTTTTCAAGATCATCATTTACTTTTTTGGGTTATTTTATTTTTATATGTGAATTACCACCACTTAGCTTTACCAGGTTTGCCAAGATGCCTTTAGATGCCACTGTTAAACTGCTATAAAAACAGGACACTCTAGTCTTCTTCTTCTTTTCCTTCAAGCATACAGTAGAAGTGTCACCCACCAGAATCTTTTTCTAGACATAGAGATATTTTTCCTCTTCATGAGCGAATTTTCATGCACACATGCATGTATCAAACACACAATTCATAAATGTTAACTTTTAAGGTATCTTTTCTTTTACATTCATACTAGTGTATTTTCTCTCTATTGTTATATAAAAACACATGAAAATATTGCCTTGTTGAAATTGATTCCATTTCTTTTCACCTCTGCAAAAATGACAACCAATAATTTGCATGTAAATTTTTGTTTGCCACTGTATTCAGTGTTTGTTTCAGTTTCAGATGCAGACACTTTTAAATAAATAAAAAGTGAAACATAAAAAAAAAGGATAATTTGCTTTACAGTTTTACCAAAGAATATTACAAAATCTTAGTGCAATTTGTCTATGTGATCCCAATGTAAAATCAATGACACTGTTACAACCTCTATCTCTATTGTCTTCTTGTTAGCATTCTAATTCATGCATTTTTATCACCAGATATATTTGCTTATACAATTTATTTTTGAATACATTTCAATGTCAGCTTCATGATTTCTGTTTTAGGCCAAAGAATTATGCCAACAAAAACAAGATGAGGTCAAACACTTGCAGGAAATGGTTGAAGAACTTATGAAAGAAGCAGGAATGGCCACTAGAAAAGAGGTAGGAAAGAAATTGTTTCAGTCAAGTATGACATTCTTGGAAAACATTGTATTTCTTGGTATAAATTTGTAGGGACATTATTATTATTATTATTATTATTGTTATTATTATTATTTTAATCAGTATCACTCCATGCAAGGCAGTAAAGTTACTAACACACAAATGGTTACAGGGTGTGGAAGAATTAGGAACAGAAACATTAATAATCAGTGAAAAAAGAAAAGAGTAATCAGGTGTACAGGAGATAGCAATTGACATTGCATATAAATTTTTGTATATTTAAAATGGTTGGAAAACATGGAACTGGAAAGGAGTTCCATATGTGAGAAGTGTGAGAAAAGAAACTGTTAGCATAGAATTTATGATTACATCTAAACAAATCAGCTGTAAATTGATGAGATCTTGATGCCAGTCTAGTACTCCACTTAAATTCAAAAAGTCTAGGTACCATAATGAGGAGCTCATCTGAACAATTACCATGAAAGTATTTATAGAAAAGACAGAGAGAAACAACCTGTATATATGGCAGCAATTTTTTATTTATACACATTTGATTAAAAAAACATTATTTTTTATTTATGTTTTAGATATTTCTAATAGCTTTTTTTTCTGATTAAAAATTTAAAATAATAATACTAATAAATATAAATTAAATAAAATAAACATTAAAATTTAAAATCAAACCAAGATAATAAAAATTTCTCCCCACATGCATTGAAAACTTTAATGCCTGAAAAGCAATACTTCATGCCAAAAAACACTGAACTCACACTCTTCGCTACAGACCCTCAAAGGGTCAAGATGTCCATTTCCTCTTCTTGGCACCTTGCTTGTCATAAGACAAAGTGACTTTCTTCCTCTATTACATGTAACCTTAAAAAATAGATAACTAAAATATACACACACCAGTACACATAAATAAATAAAATTATATAATTATAATTTACAATTTAACATGCTTTTTGTGCTATTTCCTTGTATGTTTTTATTATTCCTGTGAACACAAGGCTAACCCTGCTGGTATGATGTGAATAACCTCACATATTAGATCATGTGTAGTGTATATATGTATATATATATATATTGTTTAATACTTAGTTTTTGGTCCTAATAGGGTTAGAATAGTACACATTTGTATTAAAAAGTGTTCTATACAATTATATTGTAGAACTTTTGAATATTTTTCATTTTTAAACGAGTTATTTCGCTACCTTGGTTTCCACCATGAGTGGTGTCTTCAGACGATTTTTAATAACTGATTTTACCGTTTACCATTTTTCTTTTTAAGAACGCTCTTGTAACGGTGTTTTATTTGAACGTTCATGTGGCAGAGAATTTATGAATGCGCATTGTTTAAAGTCAAACGAATTATGATGTTTTCATCCAGGTATTTCTTAGTGTGGATGCATTTTGTCATAATTTCTGTTCTTTCATTTAACAGTTCGTCTTTATTTGGGTATGTCATAATTTCTAATTTTTCTTCTTGGCACAGTCTACGTATTTGTTCACCATTGTAAGGCTTGGCTGTTTTTGCAATGCTCCACATTATGTGTGGATCTTTTTCATATTTTGATTTCAATTTCCAGACATGGTTAGCCAATTTTGTATTGATTTTTAATTTTTTTATTTTAAATGTAGATCTGTGGTTGAACCACCTGGTCTTAAAACTTAAATAAGAGGTAAAATCAGTTATTAAAAATCGCCTGAAGAAACCACTCATGGTGGAAACCAAGGTAGCAAAATAACTTGTTTAAAAATGAAAAAAAAAGTGTTATATATATATACATATATGAGTGTGATGGGCAAATTGTCACCATTTTATATTTTTCATTTTGAGCATACAAATTCTTTGTTTTTGATTTTGTCAACTGCACAGTTTTATGCGGATGCATTTATATAAAAAAAAATTAATAATGTCTAAAAAAATTGTAGTAAGTGATTCTAGTGAGTCCTACTTGTTATTACAGAAAAGTTTTTTAATTCATGAAGTAGTCGTAAAAATAGAGAAATTAGGAATAGAGCGTTTTGGAAAATGTTCCAGTAAAATTGAGAAAATTCAAAAAGATTCTAGAATATGTAAATTAGGTGTTAGCCCCTATAAAAAGAGGTTGTGGGAAGAGAGTAGTTAGTCGTTAACAGGATTTGCTGACATTATCAACTCCGGCTTTGATTCAAGGATTTATATACAGCCGAAAGAACCTCTAAGAAAAGTTGCCAACATAACTAAAACCTGAAAGAGAACCTCATGGAACTATTTTTTTTTTTTTAATTGTATCACCCCAAGCAAGGCGGTAATGCCACTGATGTGCAGGGGGCTACATAATAGTGAAAAGATCAGAAAAGAGAAAACCGGAAACCACATCCTAAACAGGGAACAATTCTTAACCTGTTCAATAGACAAGGGTGGAGTGTGAACCGGGCGATAGATAGATAGATCTATCTACTCCAATTGAAAAAAATAAGTGAGAAGATTGGTAAAGAGAAAGCCAGAAACCACATCCTAAACAGGGAATAAGGGATGAGCCTCTTAACCTGTTCAATAGACGTGGGTGGAGTGTGAACCAGGTGATAGATCTATCTACTCCAATTGAAAAAAAAAAAATGGAAGTAAAAGTCCAGTCAAGAGATTTCTGCTAAAATCAAAAAGAATTAAAGAAAGCCAATTAAACATGAAAGGCTTAAGATTTAAAATTAGGCAGAAAAAAAAAATTCAAATAAAAAGATTCTCAACTCGACACGAGGGTCTTTTGTTTCGACATTGAAGGAATGATGTTTCATCAGGTAGTTAACGCTATTTTAAAAATAGTATTTGCTAACTGATCATAAATACTCAGATCTACTTCTATATTGAGCACTGTTTCAAATCAATGCTTCCATCGCTGTTAATACTTTCTTCGTTCCTTATACATTTGGATATATAAAATTACTAAGTTTCAACTTAGTTGAAGTCGGAAATGGCTGAATTCAAAGATTAACGGTCTTCGAAATTCTTTCCTTGGAAGAGGTTACCAGCAGAATAACAAAAATTTCAAACTATCTGTATCGAACGACCTTTAAATAGCCGAGCAATTTGGTATAATTTAGTAACAAAGAAATGGATAACAATTATAAGTGAATGAGATACAAATTCAGTACAATAAATTAAACAGAAACTCAAACTTACCACGTGCCGATAACTGAAAGAGTTGATAAAATTTCTGTTGGACATGCCTGATTTTACACTTGTTCTCCAGATGGGTAAATAGATATTTTTGACTCTTTCATTGAACAAAATAATAATTATTCTTTATATACACATTTGAGGATTTCCTAAAAGTATAACATTTAAACTACTTCACTAACTTAACTGGGTAAAGACACTGACCCTTCCTTCCCCTTCGTAACACTTCACCTGCCAGTAGTAAACTCTACATTTCTGTTTTGAATGTAAAAAAATTGTAAATTTTGTATATATATCATTTTGTGTTTATCGTAAATTAAATATTTGTATGTGATTTAACTCTGAGTTTTGGTCAATCTTTTTTTTTTGTTACACTTAACACGTAGATCATGTGTAGTGTATATATATATATATATATATATACACACACACACACAGTGTGATGATTAAATTGTCACCAATTTATATTTTTCATTTTGTGCGTGCACATTCTTTGTTTTTGATTTTGTCAACTGCACAGTATAGTAGAGTCAGTTGGGCACCATCTATGAGAAAAAGAGCATCACTCCATCAGAAATTTGGAAATGTCATGCTGTACTGCTTGGCATTTGTACTGGAAGCTCCAATATGGACATTTTAGAGTGTTTGGGTGTCAATTTGAGGACAGTGCAGAGGATTTGGAAAGAGTTGGAGGAGTCTAATGGTGATTACAAAGGTGTTTAGCATGATCACTAGCAATGGTGATGTTATGCCTCCATTCATCTACCCCACAAGACTCCAAACTCAACATAAAAACCTATATCAAGTGCCTTTAGGAGGTTGGGCTGCTCTGGGTCAAGAGTGTGGCTGCTGGAAGGCTGTCTGGTAACAGGACTCTGCACCATACCACACAAGCAGGAGAACCCAGTATCAATAATGGTACCCTTATTGGTCTAAAACTATGAAACCTAGTGTATACTGTGCAGTGCACCGGCTGTTTGTTTGAGCATCCACTCTATTAAATTGTGATTTTTGCAGATTACTAGCACTGCTGCTATTTTTCTGGGCCTAAAAAAAATTTCACAGTCAATGTTAAATCCTGTCCATGTCCCATGGCTTCCACAGCTACAATGCTTCTTTACCAATTCCATCATTCATGTATCATCTGGCTGTCCATCTCTACAACTGGAAAAGTGTGACATCAGTTAACATACTGTTATCTTTAATGTTTTTTCATTTCAGTTTTGATGGCTTGTTTTTTTTCCTAGCTTTTGTAAACTTATTGTAATTTTCCTGTTTATTATTTAGATGATCTCTTTTGAAATAAAATTTATTGTTCTGTGATATATTTTGTTTTATCTCAGTATTTCCCACTTGATGAATATTACAATAATACTTGATTAAGAACAAGTTTAATATTTTACACAAACTTAATAAACATGGGCTTTGTAAATACTTTAGCTTGTATTTTCTTCAAAGTAAAACTTAAAAAAATATTATTTTAAGAGGGATTTTATACCATTGTGTTGTTAAATTTATAGCTCTTTTTCAATTTGTTTTACATTTTTAATTTTTTCTTTGGAGGGAATAAATATTTTAAACTCA